>LNAC01000045.1:4860055-4887032 GCA_002007465.1 Ailurus styani | reverse complement strand
CCCTGCCGCCGAGCCGCGCCGCCGAGTCGCCACCGCCCACTGCCGGCCCCCCCTCGCTTGCCCGCCTGCCCGCCCTCCTGGGACACGGCCCGCTCCACCCCTCGCGGCTGCTCACCGCGCTGAGGCGGATCCCGCTGGGTGGCTGCGCCGCCATCTTGAGCGAGCTACAAAGCCAGGACCGGCCTCGGCCGCAACCCGACTGGGAGGCGGCCGGGACGACTGTGGGGCCCCGTGGGCCCGCCCGCTTCCGGGGCGGGGCGCGCGGCGGCCCCGCCCGCCCACTTCCGCCTCGGGCACTGTTGTGTTTATAGAGTGTGGGGAAAGTAAATCGCCGGGCTGATTGACACCGAGGGGACCTGGGCCCGGAGCGTTGGTCCCTGCTAGGGGAAGGGCGCATGCGTGAGGCTGGCGGGCGCGACAGGGGCGTTGGTGGCATTAAGGATTGAGGGAAACTTGAGGGTCCGGAGTTTGAAGTCCGTCCCGCGGTGCGCTGGGGCCCACGCCGAGCGCGTGGTAGAGCGCGTGGTAGGTGAACTCGAGGCGCCTGGGCTGGTTGGACGTGAACCGCGCTAAAAAAAAGCCATCCCATGCCCACCTGTATCAATGTGATTTGAAACCGGGTTAAGGAAATGTAGACTTGCTTGGTGCATTTTGGATTTTCCCTGGAAATTACCATCCTGCGGCCTGGGGAAGAGTCTTTTCGCTCATGCACACTTACTCAGTGTCGACCTTGCGCCGGGTAAGGGGCTCAGTAGGATATAGGAATAAATAGTCCAGGGCTGTTCCATACTGCAGTTAAAGAGAGGATGGAATGGATTTTTTAAAATATCCATTTAGGTTCTTTGCTTTTTGTTTCTCCTTTTTTCTCTTTGTCCTGATTTTTGGGAAGTGTAAAGCACATGTCAGCTCTCCAACACTTGTTTTTTATCCATTTAATTTTTTTAACAACAACAAAAAAAACCCCAAAACCCAGTTACCGCATTGCTCCCACCCACTCCCCACCTATTGCTTTTTTTTTTTTTACTGTAATACATTTTCTTTGTAAAAATTCAGATAATATGGGGCGCCTGGGTGGCTCAGTGGGTTAAAGCCTCTGCCTTCAGCTCAGGTCATGATCTCAGAGTCCTGGGATCCAGGCCCGCATCGGGCTCCCTGCTCAGTGGGGAGCCTGCTTCCTCCTCTCTGCCTGCCTCTCTGCCTACTTGTGATCTGATCTCTCTGTGTCAACTAAATAAAATCTTTTTTTAAAAAAATTCAGATAATATGGAAATATAAAACATGAAATTTATCCCCCAATCTCTTCACCAGAACATATAAACAATTTGGTATACATTAGTCCAGGCTTACTATATACTAACTTTCCCAATCCAGGGTGCCTGGGTGGCTCAGTGGGTTAAAGCCTCTGCCTTCGGCTCAGGTCATGATCTCAGGGTCCTTCGATGGAGGCCCGCATGGGGCTCTCTGCTCAGCAGGGAGCCTGCTTCCTCCTTTCTCTCTGCCTGCCTCTCTGCCTACTTGCAATCTCTCTCTCTCTCTGTCAAATAAATAAAAATTTAAAAAAATCTTAAAAAGGTAAATAAAATAAATATTTCCAATCCAGATGGTCTCACCACTTGCTATAGTTCTCCTTAGGATTTGTCAAATTTATCATGGTGTGGAAATGATAGGCATTCTGTGGAAACCATAATCGGGGGGCACCTGGGTGGCTTAGTCAGTTAAAAGTCTGCTTTCGGCTCAGGTCATAATCTCAGGGTTCTGGGATGGAGCCCAACATTGGGCTCCCTGTTCAGTGGGGAGCCTGCTTCTCCTTCTCCCTCCGTCATCGATCCCCTGCTTGTGCTCACTCTCTCTCCCCCTCTCTCTCTCGATCTGCACTCTCTAGTAAATAAATAAATTCTTAAAAAAAAAACTGTACTTGGAATTTTGAATTTTGCTCTTTTGCTGGTGTGAAAATTAATAAACAGAAATCTCACTAAAGCAGAGTTGGAGGTTCCACAGGATGACCTCTCCTGCCCCTACCAGTCCTCATCAATTGCAGACCCAACAGGAAGAGACTGACTTGCCATTACCAGGACTCAACCTTGCTCCTTGGTACTACTTTACTATCCCTGGGGGAAAGAAAAAACACTTACCTTATCTTCTACACCCCTGAAACAGCTCAGCCAAGAAGCCACTATACTTTGAACTCGTATTTTACTCCAGTGGACTTTTCAGTTTATAACAGCCTTCCCAACCTCCTCCTTTTCTCCTTAGAAAAAGGTACCTCCCCTTTATTCCCTGGACTTGACTCTGGGTTTCGCTGCAATTTGTTTGTCCCAGATTACAATTCTCTTTTATTCTTGAGTAAGCCCATTTATACTAGTGAAATAACTGGCGATTTTTATTTTATTTTTGAAATAAACACTGGGCTAGCGATATCCGGTATGATCCATCAGTCTCGTGATGCCGGGCAGAAGTAAGCTGTAGTTCCCAATCAGCCATGCTATCAGGAGAATAAACAACCTGTGTACACTTACCAACTGTTGCAACCAAACAATCTGGTTTTCACTTTCAGCCAGTATTTAATAAATTACACGAAATATAGGCTTTGCATTAGAAGATTTTGTCCAACTGTGGGCTAACGTAAGTGTTCTGAGCACATTTAAGGTAATGCTAGGCTAAACTATGATGTTCAACATTTTGTATTAAACGCATTTTCAACTCAAATTATTTTCAGCTTATGATGGGTTTATTGGAAGGTAACTCTGTCGTAAGTCGAGGAAGAACTACATGAATGAGAAAATGTTTAGGGGCACCTGGGTGGCTCAGTAGGTTATGCATCTGCCTTCAGCTCAGGTCATGTCTCAGGGTCCTGGGATCAAGCCCCCACATCAGGCTCCTTGCTCAGCGGGGAGTCTGCTTCTCCCTCTCCCTCTGTGCTCTCTAGCTATTGCTCTTGCTCTCTCTCAAACAAATAAAATCTTTAAAAAAAATGTTTCGTGGTCACTTTTGCCACTCACCATTGGGCAAATGGCATAATGTGAAATCACCTAAGTTAAAGTGCTAGTTAATACCACTTGTAATGCCCTGGACTAAATAATTTCTTGGTTTCCTCCAGCGTTATGATTGTTATGTAAGAGGCTTTCTCATCAACTATTGAGAGCCTTCTTTGTGTCTATCAATGTCGGGGTTCTAAGGGTGCAGTAGTGAACAAAAGAGAGTACTTATGATCTCAAGGCCATGTTTGTTAAATTGCGGCCCATTTGTGAGTTGTGAAATCAATTTGATGAGTCTCTACTACAGTTTTGTGAAAAGCAAAATAGAATTTTAACAGTATAGTGTAATGTCAATCTAGGGCTACATCCAGCTTCTTCACTTCTTAACTATGGGCTGTTCAGCAAATTTCTTTGATTTTGAGACGAGTTCAGCCTGGATTATGTGGATGGGCCCCAGATGCAATCCCAAGTATCTTTATAAAACAGAGGCAGAGGGAGATGGGGTCACAGAAAGATTATTTGACCTCTGCAGCAGAGAGAGACTTGAAGATGCAATGCTGCTGGTTTTGAAAATATAGAAGGGGACCTGAGTCAAAGAATGCAAAGAATGCAGTTCTAGAAACCGGAAAAGCCCAGGCAACTCCATTCTAGAGCCCCCAGAGTCTACAGAGGAGACACCTTCACCCCAGTGAAACTTACTTCAGACATCTGGCCTCCAGAACTGGAAGAGAAGCCATTTCTGTTGTTGTAAGTCACTAAGTTTGTGATCATTTGTTAGGGCAACAAAAGGCATAGACAATATATTCATGTACAAGCAAGTACTTACCTAAACATACAAATTCTTTGTCCCCGTCCACCCTTTTTTCACACAATTGAGCACACTGTGGAATTCTGCATTCTCAAGGCTTACTCATATCGAAAAAAATTTGAGGCAAACATGTACAGGCTAAGCTTACACCACGTTGGTATAAAAGGGGATTTTACAGGAAAGTAAATGACCCACCACACCCCTCTGGGGCTGATATTGGACAATCCCAAGCTTGCATGGAAATCTTTACTTAAAAAACGTCAAAGCTGACTTGAGGTGATTTTTTCAAAAGGATTTATTCATTTATTTGGGAGAGAAAGAGAGTGTGTGTGTGTGTGTGTGTGTGTGTGTGTGTGTGTGTGTGTGCGTGCGTGCGCGCGCGCGCGCGCGCGCACGAGCTGGCGGCGGGCGGGGGGGGGCAGAAGGAGAGGGAGGGAGAATCTGAACCAGACTCCCCGCTGACCATGAGCCTGAGGTGGGGCTCAATCTCCCGAGATCACGACCTGAGCCCAAACCAAGAGTTTGTTGTGTAAGCCATCCAGCCTATGGCATTTTTGTTATACCAGCCCAACTTACAGAGTTATGCACCTTTTTTAAAAAAGATTTTATTTATTTACTTGACAGAGAGAGAGAGAGATCACAAGCAGGCAGAGAGGCAGGCAGAGAGAGGGGGGGAAGCAGGCTCCCCGCTGAGCAGAAAGCCTGATGCAGGGCTCGATCCCAGGACCCTGAGATCATGACCTGAGCCGAAGGCAGAGGCTTTAACCCGTTGAGCCACCCACGCGCACCCACAGTTATGCATCTTGAGGTTTACGTACAACAGTATATCATGGAGATCTTTCCATAACTACATAAAGAGCTTCCTCATGGGCGCCTGGGTGGCTCAGTGGGTTAAAGCCTCTGCTTTCGGCTCAGGTCATGATCTCAGGGTCCTGGGATCGAGGCCCGCATCGGGCTCTCTGCTCAGCAGGGAGCCTGCTTCCCCCCTCTCTCTCTGCCTGCCTCTCTGTCTCCTTGTGATCTCTCTCCCTCTGTGAAATAAATAAATAAAATCTTTAAAAAAAAAAAAAGAGCTTCCTCACGTTATTTTGCAACTTCATAACATTCCTTTCTTTCTTTCTTTTTTTTTTTTTTTTAAGTAATTGCTATGCCCAGTGTGGGTCTCAAACTCACAACGAGATCAAGAGTCACATGCTCTACTGGCCTGCTAGCCAGGCACCCCAATAACATTCCATTTTATTGATGCATCGAAACTGCTTTAGCCAACACTTCTGCTGGTGGGCACAGGTTGTCTCTATGCTTTCATTATTATCAATAAGACTACGATGAAAAACTGAAGTCATTTTACACATATGTATGTATATCAGATAAATTCCTGAGAGTAGAACTAACTGTTGGGTCAAAAGATATATCCCTTCATAGTTTTCATAGAAATTGACAACTTTCCTCCACAGAGCTTGTAGCAATTTATATTCCTTATAGGAATGTAGAAAGGATCCTGTTTCCCCTATTACTAATATCTGCTGAAATGGTCAGTGCAAACTATTTCAGAGCAATTTTAATTTTTTCCTTACACTATAAGTTTGGGAACCTTTTTACATGTGTTGAAGCCAATTGTTTTTTCATGTGTGTAGAACTCCCTGTTCATATCTTTTGCCCATTTTACTATTTCTTTTGACAGGAGTTCTTTGAGTACTGGCGAAATCAGCCCTTTGTAATAGGAGTCTCAAATATTTTTCTCAGTTTGCCATTTGTATTTTACTTTGCTCATGATTTTTGTTATGCAGAATTTTAGAAGATAATTTATATAGTCAAAATTATTGAACTTTCTCTTAGGACTTCTGGAATTTATATTCATCTAAGCAGGATCATCTCCATTCTTGGCTTATATAGATGTCTTCTCTTGATTTCTTCTAGTATTTTTATGGTTTTTTCATGGTTTTAATCTTTGATCTATTTGGAATTTATTTTGGTGAAAGATGGGAGGTATACATCCAATTTATGATTTTTTCTGTTTGTTACCCAGTTATCTCTATACTATTTATCAAATAAGCCACCTTTCTTATCCCCTATTGAAGTGTTGCTTTTATTATATACTAAATTCTTCCTCGCATTTGTGTCCATTGAGGGACTTTCTGTTTTGTTCTATTAATCAGCTGTTCAATTCTGCACTGCTCTAATATGTTACAAGACCTACTCGATTTAGTTCTCTTCTTTACTCTTCTTTTTCAGAAAATTTCTGGCTACTTTTGCCTGCTTTTTCCATAAAAATTTTAGAATGAGTTTTTCTGGTTCAAAAAAAGATCTAAGTGTTGCTTCTGGAGGATTGCATTAAATTTATAGATTAATTTAGAATTCACAACTTGATGATGGATCTTCCCTTTCAAGATCTAGTAAGCCTTTCCTTTCACTCCAAGTCTTCTTTACTGCTTTGGAAATATTTTCTTCAAGGAGTTCTTATGAAGTTTTTTCCCTGAATATTTTATTATCATTGTTTTTTAAGTGGGATTTCATCTATCTCATAACTGGCCATTTGGATAGATAGATATAGAGAGGTTGATCTATGCAAACTGCATAGATCTATGCAAAAACTGTCTTGACGTGTATAGATATATTAAAGATTCTATTTTCAAGTAATCTCTACACCCAACATGGAGCTCGAACCCACAACCTCAAGATTAAGAGTCACATGCTCTACTGACTGAGCCAGCCAGGCACCGCTTGATTTATATATATTAACTTTTCCTTGAGTTTGATTGACTTTAGGCTAATCATGCTCTTGTTTCAACTAACCACCAGCTCCACCTCTCTCAATCAGAGTAGACAATCTGTTTCCTGAAGGATTTAGATTCCATAACAAGTAGATTGTTAACCTGTCTTAGATTCAGAAGCAAACATAAGACAACTACAAGGGAAGCATGAAAGAACAGACAGCTGTGTGCTTGTTGGTTAAGATGGTCTCTTGACTCTAACACACAAGGAGCGCTCTCCACACAGCGCGGTAGTGCCAGGCTTAAGTGTTCACCCTCCAGAAAAAAAGCGCTGTTTTGTTGTCAAAGGGTCCAATAAGAATGGAAGACAGAAAAAGCAGTCTTCACATGTTTTTCGGGTGGGTTGGGCTGACTATGGAATCGGGCAGTCCAAGGACCCGCAGGGAAGAGTGGGGAAAGCGAGCAATCACAGCATCCTCACGTGCCAATCCGGGTGGTCCGTGCGACAGCATGAGCCTCAGGGAGGTGGTCACTAGAGCGACGGAGGGTCCAAGTTTGGGGCCAAAAACCCAGTGTTCCCTGCACCTCCAGGTGTCTAGTCCTACAAATTACTTCATTCAAACTTGGGTTTACTGCCCTTTCTTCCTCCTCCAGCACCATCTTTATCAGAAAATCAACCTTTATGTCTTTTATTTGGTTAGCTCGGGCTGCTTATCTATGCCAGACCCCAAAGGAACTGAAGATATGGGCTCTCTGTCTCTTCCACAAAAGGGGCGCATGCTTTGCAGCGGGTGATGAGCTAGGACATCACGACACGCTCTACTAGGGCCGCCCTGTGACAAAGTGTGACAAAGTGCCTCACTGGGTGTGAGCACCTGTAGAAGCGAGCAAGACTGAGGAGTCTGGGTGTCAAAGACGGGCTCCCATATATTTGTTAAATAAAAGACTTGAGCGGGACTTGGCCAGTGAAAGAAGAGAAGATAGTATCAAGCAGTTGGAAAAACACATGATAGAAATGCAAGTGACGAGAAACGCTGAGTGGTTGGAGGAGACAGAAGAGACAGATGAGAGGCTTCCAGGTCCCAAGAGTCATTACTACAATCTCATTTTAGGGTAACATGTTCAGTGACTTCTTTTAGAGCCAAAACATTGAAGGGCAAGTTTCTCCTTAATTTTCCACCTCCCATCTGCTTCTGGTTGACTTTGGGGGGGAAACCCGGAATGAGACAGATGTTTGTTCATCACACGAGGGGGAACCCCAGCTCTCTCCCATGCCCTCACTTGCAGCTCACAGTATTTTTGTTTTTTAAGAATAGTACTGTATACAGAACCTAAAATTTACCGTTCTACCCATTTTTTAAGTGTACAATCCGGTGACATTAATTTTACTCACATTGCTATGTCCCCATCACCACCATCCACCCCTGGAAATTTTTCATCTTTCCAAGTGGAAATGCTATACCCATTAGTCACTAACTCCCCATCCCCCATGCCCAACCCCTGGTACCCACCGTTCTACTTCGTGTCTATGAATTTGGCTATTTCAGGTCCCTCACACAAGTGCAATTACACATTCATTCTTCTGTGATTGGTAGACTTACCATAATGCCCTCAAGGTTCGTCCATGTTGTAGCATGTGTGAGAATTTCCTTCTTTTGTAAGACTGAATAATATTCCATTGGCTGTATAGACCACGTTTTGTTTATCCATTCATCTGTCAATGGACACTTGGTTCATTTCCATCTCTTGGCTGTGTGGAAATGCTGCTATGTACAAATATCTGAGACCCTGCTTTCAGTTCTTTTTAGTGGCATTGCTGGATCATATGGTAATTCTATTTTTAACTCTTTGAGGAACTACCTTACTCTTGTCCTAGACTCACAGTATTTTAAAGTCTCTTTCCTTTCCCCCTTGGCTTACAGGTGGACTCACTTGGTTTAGATGGAGAACCACTTGGAAGGAGCTCCGTATATGGGAGCAGAAGTAACCAAACAAGGCCAGCTTGCTAGTTTCCTCCTGGTTTCCTTAAAAGTAACCATATTTATGAATAAATTTCTCTGAAAACTAGTGTTTCTCGGAGAATGGTTCAGGAAGCACCTGCAACAAAAACAGCTTGTGACACAAGCAAATTCCCGAATGTCGTCCCATCTACTGACCCGGACGCTCTGGGGAGGAGGCGAGGCATCCTGCAAGTTAGCAAGCTCTCCAGGTGAGTCTCCTGCACATCCCAGTGGGAGGACCCTTGCATGGTTGCTTTGCTGGATTCCAGCTGTAACTGACGGATTTCTGACCTCGGGATACTCCTATCCATTCTCAAAAATGCTTGAAGGCATCCCCTTCACTCTGAACTTCAGAGACAGCACCGAATCTGGTTGAAGAGGATCGAATGGTCTGCATGATTACTACAGGACTTAACAAAATATGGACTCATGATCACACACACACAGGACACTCATGTAACACTCGCAAGCCCAGCTGTTCCTTCATGTAGAATGGGGAGACGCCTTAGTTGGTCCACATCCTGCTCCCAATCATACTCTCTTCTCTGAAGGTGTTGGTTTTGCACGTTCATTGGTTTGTCTCACTGGCCTGCAGGTAACACCTCCTAGCAGGTGTCACACCAAAGCATTTTATTCCGACAGCACAGAATTCTATCCGGTCTCCTGGGTAATCAGTCAAAACTTTTAAGTACAACCTTCATCAACTATTTCCACAAATCTAGCTACTTCTACTCCTAATTCAAATGGGGGGAAATGTACAACTCCTGGGCAATCAGGCTTGTTCTCTAAAACACGTCTCACCACACCTTCAAAGCTTGAAGCTGTGCTGCGGCCTAATACGGGCTGGTTTTACAGGAAGTCACAAACGGGCGGGGTAGGTTCAGAAACTGCCTTCCACACGTTACCAAACAGCAGCAGCCACCTCAGGGATTTCCTGCCTTTTCTCAGCGCTGGGGTTGAGAACACGGGGCTCTCGAGGGAGACAGACCTAGGTTTTGTTTCCTGGCTCTGCTGAACTGCTAGGATGGGGTAAGCCCCTACTTCCTAAGGAGGTGGTGAGAAAGAAAAGGACTCGGGTGACGCACTTGGCACCATGCCTGGCCCCTGCTAAGCACCTTAGTGGTGGGGATCGTGTCATCCCCACGCACGCACCACTCTCCCACCGATACCGCCTGCGGCTCTGGGTGCCCAGAACCCTCCCGTTTGAACACCAGTGTGCGCCGTTTGCTGCGGCCGCCCTCGGCAATCCCCTCTCCCAGCGCACTCCCTGCCCTCGGCACAGTGACTAAGGACTAACCACACAGCACCAGCTCCGTCTGGGAGGAAGGGGGTCAGAGCGTTGGCTCCAAAGTGGGCTGCACAAGGGCCTCTGTGAGGAAGTAAGACGAAAATGTCCGAGCTGTCAATCTTGTTTTTCATGTTTCCAGACATTGGGGTGGGCACAGGCTTCTTTTTTACTGATGGGTGCATGATCAAAGCTGTTTATGGATCACAAAGACAGCACGGAGATAAGTTGCTATGACCCTAAGATATACTTACGTTCGATAGTCCCATTTTACGGATGAGAAGGGTGAGGCACAAAGTTTTGCCCAAGCTAGTATGTGGGGAAGCGGAGTGTCACATCCAGGCAAGTGGACTTCGGAGCTTATACCCTTCCCTGCTGTGGTATATGCTAACTAAAGACTCAGCGGTACCTCGTGTTTATAAGAGTTCGTCAGTGTTCTAGGAGAAACAGAGTTGTGTTGTTGAATCCCTGTCTCTTAAGATTTCCATTTAATAAATAAGGATTAAATGACACATGGTATTTTCAGAAACGGTTAAGCTGTTTTAGATACAGGGGAGAAAAAAAATGAAAAACAAAATTTGTAAATCTAAGTACAGATACAAGAATGGCCTTCCATGGCATAATAGCTACAGATGACATTATTAGTTCTGTTGTAAATTTTGATCTATGAATATAGGCACCCACCTTGATGTTAACTATTAATCAGCAGATGGCTATTTTCTCACAATCTGAATTATAGCTAACTCACAGTTACACAGGATTTAGAAGTCTATACTTCAATATTTAAAATGTCAGTGACCAAACTTGCAAATGTTTTTAAAGATATCCCCTTACATGTAAAAAACCGTAATTTTCACACACGTCTGGACGAATACCCATGTTTCCAGTGGTGTTTTTTTATTCTTCTCTTCAGCCCTTATTTAGGTAATCAGGTGGTTCTGGGCTCCCCAAATCCTACACTGGGGCTAACGATGCAAACTGCTTCGGCACTGCACACAAACTAGTAAGTAGAAGGATGTTCGGATCCTCTCGGATGTTAACCAATGTTGGTCGCGTCCCAGAACACCCTGGTTTACAGAAAGGATGGATGCAGCCTCTGGCCCGGAATGAGAGTCCACGCAGTGCTCTGCAGGCTGAAAAGGGGACATGAGGTAGGCAAGTCTGGAAGGCAAAGCACGCTCGCTGGCAGAGTGGAGGCGCCCACAGCAGAGCAGCGGCGCCAAGCCGGGACTCTGAATAGGGTAGTTGGCAGAAGACACAGAGGCTGGGAAAGAGTGCGGCGACCTGCTGCCAGGAGAGGAATCCGTGCTGAGAAAGGGATTATTTTAGTGAACAGGGATGTCTACAAAGTGGGAAAGAGATCCCAGAAAGGCCAGAGTAGGAGGGAAGAGTCCAAGGGGTCAGTTCCCCTGACGGTAGCTTCAGGCATTAAAGGCTCTGCAACAACATCAATTGATTTCTATGAAATGGAAAGTGCTGGCAAAGCACATCATGGTACATAACTAAGTTTACAGCCGTTAGAGTTTTGAAAAGTATGTATTTCTTTCAAAGCTGAATGCACGGTGATTTTAACATGTGATTTTAGGAAAAAAGTTCATTTATAATCTCTGTACCCAACGTGGGGCTTGAACTCATATAACCCCGAGATCAAGAGTCACATGTTCCACCGACTGAGCCAGCCACATGCCCCTTAACACATTATTTTTTTTAAGATTTTATTTATTTATTTGAGAGAGAGAGAGAATGTGCCCAAGAGTGGGGGGTGGGGTGGGGGAGGAGCAGAGCAGGAGGGAGAGGGAAAGATCCCAAGCAGACTCTGCTCTGAGTATGAAGCCCGACCTGGGGCTTGAACTCACAACCCTGAGATCATGATCTGAGCTGAAATAGTCAGATGCTTAACCAACTGAGCCACCCATGTGCCCCTACCCCGTGATTTTAATGGGCAAGAGTTAAATACACTGCAGTACCCTCAAGCTCTCACCACTGCTGGACAGTCAATGGTAATGGGAGTTATTATTTTCAGAAAATAATATACTTTGGTTTTAAAATGTGGAACGAAAATAAATGCTTTAAAGGACATATGTGTGAGAGGTTAAAAGTAATATTCAACAAGTGTACACTTTTAGAGAAATATACTGACAGCCCATATATCTACATCAACAAAGAAAACATTGCCTTCACACTTCATATTACAAATTTTGTGCTAGCATTAGATGATAAATTATTTTATTTTCTTTACATAAATTGAGGAAGAAACATACAATCAGATCCAAATATATTACAAGGCATTTAGGGAGGTGTGTTCTGTTGCCCAACAGAAAATTATTTGAAATCGACCTTCAAAATTGAAATAAACTTATTGAAAAGCACTATCCCGGCTCCTTTCTTATTTAGGATATATCCTGGTTTTCACAGAAGTATCAGTAAACGGATGTGAAATGCTGTCTTATGCGGTTAACATTCCAGATGTTCCAAAAAATCATATTCAACACATTCTTCTAGTTGTTTCAAGACCCTTGGGCTATCTGTGACAGGAAACTCCAAGACCGGAGGTCCTCGGGTATCAGCAGGCAGTTTACTCTGGGTTTTAAAAGCACAATTTAGAGTCTGGAAGAATGGCATCAGTTGCCTGATGCTGGAAACAGGATGCTGGCGCAGAAGGGGGAATTCATTCTTCATGGTGATCTCATCAGAGCTGCCAATTTCCTGCAAAAAAACCCCAAAAAAACACCCAACCCCATAAAGATGATATGGCTTTGCTAAGGGTTAGAGGTGCAAGTGAGCAGCCTGCAGACCTAAGCAGTGGGTTCTGTAGGAACATCCACTACCAGCCCTAATGGCAGTTTCCAAATGAACTCAAATGCTGGTCTTCAACTGACATTTCCCACCAGGATGTCATCCCAGCCTTTGCCTGCCCCCCCCCAGGCCCCTCCCATCCTTGCTGCAGGCCCTTCCTCTGCATAATAAAGGGACTCTGTATAAAACTACTTCCATGGATTCCCGTCCTGTTACCCAAGATGCTTACCTCGGCAACTGGGATGAGAAAAGGACATATAAATGAGAAAATAAAGATGGGCTTTATACCACCTCCAAGTTTTAACACTCGGATCAAAGAACTTTAGAAAATTATTCAAAGTCATTTAAAATCAAGTGGCACGTGAGGGACTTCTCTCGCTGCCTAGACTTTCTCCCTTCTGCCACAAATATAAATTGCAAAAAGGAAGACATTTACCCCATATTTTAATTTTAGAAGTTCCAGAATCCTAACGGTGTGGGGTTTGCATTCTTGGTGACTCTCCTCCAGGTCTGACAGGAAGGCAGGGCCCTCTGTGTCCACTTCTGGAACAAACGCCCACCTGTAACTGGACAAAAAAAAAAAAAAAAAAAAAAAATCCCACGTTAGGCTTACAGCCCACTTCAAAAAGATTTTAAAACAGTTTTACTGAGATATAATTCACACACCATACAATACTCCCACCTGAAGTGTGTAATTTAATAGCCTTTCTTTTATTTGCAGAATTGTCTCTCCATCACCATAATCGACTTGAGGATATTTTCATGACCCCAAGAAGAATCCCTGCTCCCTTTAGCTATCAGCTCTCCACCCCTTGCAGCCCCTTCATCTAGGCCACCGCCAACCTATTTTCTGTCTCTGCATATTTTCTTATTCGGGACAGTTTAGATAAACAGAATCACAGAACATGTGGTTCTTTGTGACTGACTTCTTTCACTTCACATGATGCTTCCAAGGTCCATCTGTGCTGTAAAATCACGTTGATACTTCATTTCTTTTTATTGCTGAGAATTTCATTGTATGGATACTCGTACATTGATGGACTTGAGATTTTCTCCACTTTTTGCTTGTTACGAGTAATACTGCCATGGTTACTCATATACACCAGAACCCACTTAAAAAAAAAACTTTCTTCTCTTAGAGCAGGTTTAGGTTCTTAGGTTCGCCAACACAATTGCCCGGAAAATCCACATGCGCACCCCCTGCCCCAGCACGAGATACCTTCCCAACTAGCAACAATCCCCAATCCCCACCAGAATGGAACTGTTTGTAACCATCTGTGAACTGACATTGACTCATCATTATCACCCAAAGCCCCGAGTTTACCTTAGGGCTCACTCTTGGTGGTGTGCATTCTATGGGTGTAAATAAACGTATCATGACATGTAGCCGCCATTAGGGTATCAAATAAAGTAGTTTCACGGTCCTAAAAATCGTCCGCATTCTGATTCCCTCTCTCAAAACCCCTGACTACCTTTTTACTGTCTCCATAGTGTTGCCCTTTCCGGAATGTCACAGAGTTGGAATCATACAGTCTACAGCCATTTCAGACTGCCTTCTTTCACTTTGTAATATGCAGTTAAGAAGAACCCACACTTGAACCACAAACATTTCTACATGGTTACTCTCTGTAGGGGGATAGGACAGAGAGAAGTGGCATCTGGGGCCAGGCATGAAATTAACCATATGAGCAGCTGTGTTAAGCCTACAGGAAATCTAAGCCAATAGGGGCAAAGTGAGCTGGAGACAGTGTTCCATTTATTTAATAGAAAACAAACAAAGAAATCTACACAAATGTAGTGAGGAGTACCAGTCTGTGACTCTTGTTTTATAAGCATTCAGTAGTGAAACCCCCTAAACAACCGCGCCTCCCCCCATCCCAAAACCCACCTGGAAACACTACTGTGAGCCAAACTCAGGAAACTACAGGTGTTGTAAGCACTCTGAAACCTGGTATTCTCAGCGGCCACTAGAAACCGCCACCGGGGCTTCTCATACACCGTACACAACCAAGTGAAAGTGCTGACAAGGAAAGTCACCATTTCAAAGAGGACACATGGTCTTATCTGACTTACATTTGAAATAACGGCATCTTGTCAGGTGGAAAAGAAAGTGCTGTGTCCAGGAATTTGCAAGCTGATAAATATAAGACCAGTTCACTCTGGGGTAGCTCCCCCACGGAGGGCCCATTTCCATCAGCAACTGAAACTTTCATTCTGTTGATTTTATTGCTGTTTCTATAAATTTGCAAAGAAACTCTAGTTATAAATTTGTTCACATACGCTGTAGTCCATTTGCCTGTGCAAGGTCCATAAGGAGTTTTTTTTGTTTGTTTGTTTAAGAAATGGTCAAATAGCTGGTCCCTTCCCAAGTACTTCAGGAAAATAACACTGAGTGTGAGATAACCGTACATCACAAAGTGATGTCCCCTCACATGTGCGCACAGACCCTCACACAACTTACCTCAACGATTCATCATCCTCTTTCAGATCTTCTTCAAGCTGTATGAATATCTGAATCTTAAAAAGAAAACGCAAATACAATTTACTATTTGAGAGAGGTTAAACCCAGCTTGATGTCTAGAATGCATATGGCCGTAAAAAATAACAAAGCAAAAGAATCAGCAAAATGAAAAGACAACCTACAGAGTGGGGCAAAATATTTGCAAACCAAATATCTGATAAGAGGTTAATATCCAAAATATATTTAAAAAGTCATACACCTCAATAACAAAAAAGCAAACAATTCAATGTAAAAATGGGCAAAAGACTTGAATAGACATTTTCCCAAAGAAGGTATCATGGCCCACAGGTCCATGAAAAGATGCTCTGCATCACTGACCATCAGGGAAATGCAAAATAAACAAACAAACAAAACCCCAGCGAGGTATCACCTCACACCTGTGGGAACAGCTAGCATCAGAAAGATGAGAAACAACAAGTGTTGGTGAGGATGTGGAGAAAAAGGAACGCTTGTGCACTGTGGGTGGGAAAGCAAACTGATGTAACCTCTGTGGAAAGGAGGTTCCTCAAAAAATTAAAAATAGAACTATGCTATGATCCAGTAATTACTCTCCCAGGAATATATCAGAAGGAAATGCAAACACTATGTTGACAAGATACCTGCATCCCCATGTTCACTGCAGCCTTATTTACAAGACATGGAAACAAACTAAGTGTCTACTGATGGATGAATGGATAAAGAAAATGTTGTAGATTATACAGCAGAATATTTTTCAGCTATAAAAAAGGAGGAAACCCTGCTGTTTGGAACAACATGGATGAACCTTGACAACGTTATAATAAGTGAAATAAGTCAAAGACAAATATTGCATAATGTAATTTTTATGTGGAATCTTAAAAACAAACAAACAAACAAACAAAACTCATAGAAAAAGAGAACAGATCTGTGATTACCAAAGGCAGGTGTTGGGGAGGGGAAATGGGATGAAGGTGGTCGAAAAGTACAAACTTTCATTTTAAGATAAATAAGTACCAGGAGCGTCATAACCAACATGACAATAGTTAACATTGTTATAGGGTATACATGAAATTATTAAAAGTAAATCTTAAGAGTTCTTGTCATAAGGAAGAAATGTTTTTTCTTTCCCTCTTCTTTTTATATCTATGAGATGATGGATGTTAGCTAGACTTATTGTGGTCATCATTTCACCATATACGTTAGTCAAATCACTTTGTACACCTTAAGGTTATATATTACTGTATGTCAATTATATCTTGGTACAACTGGAAAAAGACAGTTTAAAAAATAACAAATAATATCCAGCAACTCAAATTAGTTGGAATAAACTGACAGTTAAAAGATCAAATATGATTACAGGAGATAAAATATTCTCTAACAAAAAGCTACGTGCTACCAACTTGAAATTTTTCATATAAAATTAGATATATATTAAATAGTGCATTATTCCTGAAAAAGAATTTTGAAAATATTCCTAAATATGTGTTCCGAATCTTAGGACATATCTGTATGGCTAATTTATAATTTATAACTAAATGTGAGTAAGGAAGAACTAAATGTGTGGAGCATTTCAGAAATCCTACTCTTAAAAGCCTACCCACAAACTTACAATGCTTTCTAAGATTAATGGTTAATGGCCTTCCGAACAGCATTAAGCTTGCAATCTTAAATATTTTTTTTAAAAGATTTTATTTATTTGACAGAGAGAGAGAGAGAGCACAAGCAAGGGGAGAGGCAGGCAGAGAGAGAGGAGGAAGCAGGCTCCCCGCTGAGCAGGGGGCCCGACGTGGGGCTCGATCCCAGGACCCTGGGATCATGACCTGAGTCGAAGGCAGATGCTCAATGGACTGAGTCACCTAGGTGCCCTTCAACTTTAAATATTTCTATATAAGATACAGCTTCAAAGAAACTCACAAATTAGGTACAGTGGGCCTGTTATGGAAATCTATTATCAGTGAATGTGAACATCTGGCCAGGAAGTTCTTCAACGGAAATATGAAGGATTTAGGAAAGATAATTTTTCGTTAGGAATCTTTAGTTATGTGAATTCGTGGTATGGTATGGTAGGTCATGGTATGTGATGGTAATATTTCTAGTCATGGGTGTAAACTCTATAATTCAGAACTTAAAGGATTAATCTGCAGATTATGTAATTAATGTCACCATAAATGACAGTTTACACCAGTAGCTCGGAGACAGGATGACCTGATGTCTTCCCTCTAATTTGCTTTTGACTTCACTTGACATGGCACCTCCAACTCAGATGCCGTGAGGGCAGGCATATCTAAAGATGACCTGAATCTTTTCGCCCTAGAGGCACTAGGTCTGAAAGAGTTTGCCTAGGAACTTTCCTGACTGTAGTAGCAAGGAAGATAGTAACTTAGAGATTTTATGTTTCTTTTTTTTTTTTAAAGATTTTATTTATTTGACACAGAGAGAGATCACAAGTAGGCAGAGAGGCAGGCAGAGAGAGGAGGAAGCAGGCTCCCTGCTGAGCAGAGAGCCCGATGTGGGGCTCGATCCCAGGACCCTGAGATCATGACCTGAGCTGAAGGCAGAGGCTTTAACCCACTGAGCCACCCAGGCGCCCCGAGATTTTATGTTTCTTGAATTTTACCTTCTTGACTTGTCCAATGGTGGCCAGTTAGTAACATGTACATAGTTACTCACTGTGCCTTAAAGTTTTATACTTTGTGTATACAAACTATAAAATTTCCCAGAGATGCATTAAATGGTTTTGTCTCCAAACAAATTCCCTATTTAACCAAGAGCTGACGATGTGCTACCAGCTCAGTTGAAAATTTTGCAGGTAAAATGAAGATATATATGAAATAGGATATTATTCCTGAAAAAAAGCATTTAAAAAAGCTTCAGCCCCGCTTTCAAGAGTAAAATATTTGTACTTACTAATTCAGAGACCATTATGGGCCACAGTGAAGTCAAATGTTGGGGAGATATTCTTAGCAGCAAAACTCTGAAAAAAAGAAACATCTGAGCAGCAACTATGGATGTCTGTCCGACTCTGAGATTGTCTGTCAGGCGTTCTAAGGAAAGAAGATTTTCGAGATGTCACACAAATATGCAGTTTGAGGTTTCTCATTAGACAAAGAAAAAAACAAAACTGTACTTGTTTTGACAATTGAAACCAATGCAGCCTAAGAAATGGGTGCTGGGAGAATGTTTCTGCGCCCCCTCGCTTCCCTCCAGCCCTCTCCTTTATGAAGTGAAGCAGTTCATGGCTCCTGCTAAAGGGAGTGAACCAACTGGCCCTTCGACCCCTGCCACAGCTGACCGGAAAGACATCAACTTCTGACTTAACCTGGAAATCCACTGGATGACCCATGACCACTAAGTTCTCTTCTGAGAGTATCAAGTATAAGACACAAGAACCACAGTCCTTGGTGAGTGGTGGTGCCCTAGGATCACAGAGGTTGGCTGGCCACTGACACCATATCTGGGAGTGAGGACTGGGGAGTGGAGTGAATAAAAAGGAGAGGTATTCAGTGAAGTCGGTGTTTGATGGCCAAGACTTTTTAAAAACTTTGATTCCAGTAGGGAAAAAAGGTACGAGTTCCTCTGGCCCCTAACACTCTTCCCCTCTTCTCCACTGAAATAACTGTCTGCAGAATGTGATTCCTCCCTACACCCCCCCGTCCATAACATAAATTTAAGCTTTCTTAGGAATATAACAAATTGCTATAGCGAACAGTTAAACCACAGTCACGCCAGTTACGATTAAACTTCTCTTTATACGAGCTAGCTTAAATAGGTTTTTGGTCTTGTTTTTAAAAATATTCTTGACCAAGGTTGCCTGGCTGGCTCAGTTAGTAGAGTATGTGACTCTTGATCTCAGGGTCGTGAGTTCAAGCCCCACACTGGGTGTAGCGGTTACTTAAATGAAAACTTAAGAAAAAAATACTCTTGACCAAATGAAGGATCAAGCATAACTCGGACACTTGACAGACAGGTTGGCATTTTTGTTTTTAAAATTCTTTTTAAGTAATCTCTATGCCCAGTGTGGGTCTTGAACTCAAGACTCCAAGATCAAGAGTTTCATGTTCCAGTGACTGAGCCAGCCAGGCACCCCAGGTTGGCATTTTTAAAGAGTGCTTTGCATTTCTGGTTCTGGATGAGATGGAACAGATTACATCCTCTAACTGCAATAAAAAAAATAACCTGGAACAAAAATACATAAACTACATCAGAAAACTGAAAAGTGAAGGAAAGGTGAGAGGACCAGCTAGGATCCTTGGGACTTAAGCAATGACCTGAAGGTGAGTTCCCCAGGGTTTTTAATTTTTTATTTTATTTTGGCCTGGGCACCTGAGGAGATGGTAAGCTGGAACACCAAAGTTTCAACCTGAATAAGAAAAGGTATCAAAAGACACAAATACAGAGATGATAACAGAGGTTGGGATTATCAGGAAAGGATTTTAAAGATATGGTCTAAAAATATTCCGATAATCAACTACGGACATCTGAAACAAACAGAAAATGTCAGCAAAGAAACAAGAGCTACAAAGAAGAGCCAGATGGAAATTTTAGAACCAAAAAGTAAAATAAAATCACTTAAACAGAAAAACCCTCACTGATGGGCTCAGCAGCAGACTAGAGATGACAGAGGAAAGAGGGAAGTTGAAGATGGAATCTGTGGAAATTACTGACACTGAACAAAAGAAAGAAAAAAAAAGAGGGGGGTTAAATGAGCAAGCTCAGGGACCAGTGGGACAACGAAAGCTCTAACATTTCAGTCGCTGGAATCCCAGAAAAAGGAAAAAGGGTATAGGCTGGGAAAATATTTGAAGAAGTAACGACTGAAAACATTCCAAATTTGGTGAAAGACATACATCTACGGATATAAGAAGTTGAGTGAACTCTAGGAAGGATAAAACCAAAAACATTATGTAACATTCAATTACATAATAAAACTTCTGAAAAAGTAAAGATAAAAGTCTTGCTAGGGGTCAGAGGGAAATGATGCGTTACATCATGGGGGTCCTCCCCTTCCTCCATCTTATCCACGGTCCTGCTTTCTGACGTTGACCTCGGTTAACGGTGGCCCAGAAGCAGATGACCCTCCCTCTGACATATTGTCGGGGGGTCAGTACTGACCTCACATTACACGTCACATGCCTACGTCACTCACGTCGCTGCAACTCACCACATGGCCATTTTATCACCTCTCGTCAGGCACAAGAAGGGTGAGGACAGTGCAATAAGGTATTCTGAGAGAGAGAGATGACATTCATGCAACTTGCACTACAGTATATTGTTGTAATTGTTGCATTTTATTACTGCTGTTGTGAATCTCCTACTGTGCCTGTTTACAAATTAACTTTCATAAACATAAAAGTTTATGAATTAAACTTTACTTTATCAGAGGCATGTATATACCTTGGAATGTACCCCCTGTGGAAAAGGGGGGTTACTGTACCTAAAAAGGAAAAATAATTTGAATGAAAGCAGATTTCCCTCAGAAACCATGGAGTCAGAAGGAAGTGGCACATTTTCCAAGTGCTGAAAGAAAAGAACTTCACACCAGAATTCCATTTCTAATGAAAACATCCTTCTGGGTATTTGGTCTCCCAGACGAAAAAGAAGGAAGGTGAGAGAAACAGTCTCCATGGAGGGAAACAGAGAAAACGCGTGGCCAGCAGACCTGTACTCAAAGAACAGCCAGAAGGTGTTCTTCAGACGAATTAGAAATGGTAACGGTCGGAAACGTGGAACATCAAGACAAAAGAGCAACCGAAAGAGCAAATCCATGAGTAAAAATTATATTCTCTATCTTTTTAAACCGTGCTGGACAGTTAAAGTGGTTTTGTTTTTGGGCCATGCTGTGTGAGATGTTACCGCAGGGGAAGCGGGACGCCCAGGCCACAGGGACGCCCAGTACTACCTGTGCAACTGCTTGTCAGTCTTAATCCACTTCATGAAAGAACGTATTAAGGGAAAACATGGTTTGTACACCCAGGGCATATTTCATATTGGTGCTCCAAATTAAAGCTAAATTTATGAGATTATTCTTTTTTACATTTTTTAAAATTTTTTTATTTTTTTAAAGATTTTATTTATTTATTTGACAGAGAGAGAGAGATTACAAGTAGGCAGAGAGGCAGGCAGAGAGAGAGGAGGAAGCAGGCTCCTTGCCGAGCAGGGAGCCCGATGCGGGCCTCGATCCCAGGACTCTGAGATCATGACCTGAGCCGAAGGCAGAGGCTTTAACCCACTGAGCCACCCAGGTGCCCTATGAGATTATTCTTTAGCCAAGATGATCTATTTTAGAATCGCTAATGTTCTTCAATCTCTAACACTGCTTCCTTAGCTGAGTGATAAACCTTGCGAACCTAAGGAGTTTCTGTGAGCAGAGTGGGAGAGAGCCTGAGCCAGGATCCCTCCACTGCCATTCCAGGTCGTGGGACCTTGTTCAGGCTGCCCGCTTAACTGTGTTGCACCCCTGTCTCCCACCTGTGGAACCAGAGTAGTTCCCTACCGCACCCACTGCAAGGGGCATCTACTAAAGACCCTTGCCTACTGTTGGAAGCCAAAGGGCTCAGATTTTAGGCCAGGTTTTGCCAGTTAATGGCAATACAACTCTGAGGATCAGTATCCTGGTGTAAAGATAGAGCTAATAGGTACAGGACAATGAGAAAGACTTCAAAGATGGGAAGTTCTCCAATGGACCTGGGACTGGCCAAAGTCACCTGGCTTAATGGGTATAGAGTGTTGCTGCTTTAGATCTTTCTGATGCCCTTAGTCAAGCCCACACTGGGGGTGATATCTGCCCACTTATCTGAGACAAACAACATTTTGTCCTTTAAAAAAAAAATCCTTGCTTTGGGCTTATCTAGAGCGTCTTTTGTATCAGTGTAAATTTTATGTCACTCTGAGCCAAGATCCACGGAGCTGCTTGGTTCTACACCCTGTGCACACTGACCTCTTTCGGAGCTACTTGATGGTGCCATCGACCAGGGAAAGGGGCTCCAGAGTGGACCGCAGAGGACAAACATTAGAAATTCTCTATTCCTGGCTTTGTGATTAGGCCTAAACCACCATGGTGTGCAACTTAGAAGCTTCTGGATGTATCTACTCCTTCACCCTGGGCATTACTGCCCCATAGAGGCCAATCGAGTGTCCCAAGACTATCAGAGAACTCTCTGAATTCTATCACTGCAGGACCTCACAGAAGCTGGGCCTTTCAACAGTGTGGGGGACCATGACAATAAAAGAGGAAAGTGCTTTGTAAAGTGTCACAGTTTTGTTTTGCTTTTTTTTTTAAGATTTGTTGATTTATTTGACAGAGCGAGAGAGAGCATGTGCGCACAAGTGGGGGAGCAGCAGAGGGAGAGGGAGAAGCAGGCTCCCCACTGAGCAGGGAGCCCAATGCGGGGGCCTTGATCCCAGGACCCTGGGACCATGACCTGATCCTGCCGTGGTCAAACCACACCACACCGTTTGAGAAAGGTTCTGGTCTGTTCTTTTCCTGTTCTACACACCTAACACCATCTCTTTAGCTCTCTGGGCCTCTCCCCACATTTTAAAGGTGTGTGATGGGAGACGGGGGAGAGAATGTACAGGTGTTTGCCCTTAGGGTGGAAAGGCACCAAAAGGACCGTGTGGCCCACTGGCCTACAGGTTCTCCTTTCTAGTTTCCTCTTCTTGCCTCCACTGAAAGTGGACTTGAGGCTGTACTTTCAGACAGCATCAAGCGGCCACATGCACAGAGACCACCATGGACACGGCACGGGCACTTGAGGACAGGTGATTCCTGTCCTTCTTTCTCCCCTCCATGTTTTATAGGGATGCAACAAAGTTCAGCTTTGACTCTGCATTCACTATCTCTTTTGTTTTTAACTTAAATCCAATTTTGTTAACATATACTGTATTACTAGTTTCAGAGGTAGAACTCAGTGATTCATCAGTTGCACATAACACCCAGTGCTCATTCCATCACGTGCCCTCCTAAATGCCCATCCCCCAGTTACCCCATCCCCCCCACTCTCTCCCCTCCAGCAACCCTCAGTTTGTTTCCTAGAGTTAAGAGTCTCTCATGGGACGCTGCATTCAGCCAAAGTCTTTGGAGGGCTGCCACCACCCGTACTGGCAATCCTGGCCGCCATCTGACTGAATCAGCAATTCAAGAAGGCTCTGTTGATATCTGAACATTCGCTTTCACATATTTCAAGTACTCAGGACTTCATGACATGAAAATTTCCTTATGTGTTTCACAAGTTGAAATGATGTCAGTTTTAGTATCAAGATATTTTATTATGGCAAATGTAAAATGTAGTCATAATTAATAATTGTGAGAGCTGTGAAGGTTCTGAACTACAAGAATGAAGAACTTTCAAATGGTTAATCAGGAGGCACATAAGCTGACAATCACTACTAATATTAAAAGTCATCAGGATGAGTTGGGGAAGAGAATATGCTTTGTGAGCTGACAGATATGTCAATAAATTTATTTATATTTATATATATTGATTGATTATAGGCTCCACGCCCAGTGTGGAGCCCAGTGCAGGCCTTGAACACATGACCCTGAGATCAAGACCTGAGCTGAGATCAAGAGTCAGGCATTTAACCGACTGAACCACCCACGCACCCCAGCTGACAGATGTTTATAAGCATTTTTTTTTAAGGGCAGGGCAAGAGATATAGGTCATGATTCTACCTGGAAACAACCTCAATGTCCTACCATTGGTGAATGGTGAGCAAGTCACAGAATGGAATACTATTCAACAATAAAAACCAGTATGCTGTTGATAAATACGATGGAACGGATGACTCTCAAAACACACTAGGCAAGTCAGAGAAGCCAGACTCGAAGGCTGCACCCCACATAATTACATTTAGGACATTCTGGAAAAAGAGGAAACTATATGAGCGGAAGGCAGATGAGCACTTGCGAGGGACGAGGGGAAGGGGAGGGGATGACTTCCAAGGGCCAGAGGGGAACTTTCTGGGGTGATGGAACTGCTCTGCGTATTGACTATGGTGATGGTTCCATGACTGTATGTGCTTATCAAAATTCATAGAACTGTAAACCCAAAAGGGTGGCTTTTATTGTATGTAAATTATACCTTAGTAAACCTGACCCTCAAAAAAGAATTTACACCATAATTCTAATATTTGTAAAATTATTTGTTACACTAGTCTTCATACTATTAAACTAAGAAATCCTTTAAGAGTTGTGTTAAATTTATTGGATACCATTCGGGCTATGAGTCTTGAGGAAAACACATTTCTATTTGAGAATTCTTTTGTATCTCGGAGAAGGGTGCATTTAGACAGAGTGCCCACTTCACCACATCCACATTTTCTGAGGGGAGAAACCCCTTTAAAATCATGTACAATCGCTGCAGTAATTCATTTTTGAAGCAAAGAATATAGTGAGTACAAAAAAGAGAAACACTGTTAAGGAAGGGTTAGGGACTTCTCCTTCACTGGCCTCAGTTAGTGCTATAATCTTAGATATCTTGGCCGCAGGTGGGATCCAGCAGGAGACAAGGCTAAGAAAGTACTCAGACTTTTAGAAACCACCTAATAAAAACTAATACCATTATAATCACTGATTTTTAAAATAAAGTTTCAGATTCACTGATAACTTTCCAGAGCTCTTCTACAAGGACTCATTTTAACACTCTGGCATCGGGCCAGAACATGCTGTGGGCCACTCTGGTAGCTGGCCCATCTCAGCCCACCGGGGGTCTGTCCACGAGGGGGGTGGGCTGGAGGGAGGGTGGGGTGGCCTTCTTACCTTGTATCAGAGGAAGGTAAAGGTGGTATTGATCAAGTTCTCCACTGAAGACAGCAAAAGCCTGGCGCTTTAGCAGCATGGCTTTCTGCTCAAAACTTGAGAATAGTTTTAAAGAACTGCTCTGCATGTCTAGAATAAATACAGCCAATAAGTTCCATTTAGTGAGGAAACTGCAATCATAGTAAGTGACAGGACACATAATCGTGTAATTTCTATCCCTCCTGGTGAAAAATCATGGTCCTGACTAAGTAATTATCTCGTGGTTATTATTCACATATTTATTTGTAAACATAAGTACTTCTTGAATGACATTTAACAATAGGGCCTTAGAAGAGGATATGAGGGAGAGACAAGTACTCCTAATAAATTATGGTAAACCTGCCATTACTTTCAAAAGTACTCCCCCGTGGTAAAGCTGTAGGAAATGTTGTCAGGGTCTTCTGGTCAATAGACTGGAACCGGGAGGCTCATTCGTGAGTCCTGACACCTCAGGCACCTTATAGTACAGTTTGCAGCTTAGATGGCATCGTTAAAGATCTGAGTGGAGTTCTGAGCTACGTGGTAAAAGCCGCTTATGATGGGATGGGGCCTTTAAAAGTGTGATTTATGGGCAAGTAACATACAACTTACTCATTAAATCTTTAAACATTGTTTTCTCGTGAGTCAGAAGATGGTCAATAATGGACTTCCAACTGGATATTAAAAAAAGCAAAATTAATTAAATACGTACGGGATGACAGTCTGATGAGAGGCATCAAGAAAAGCACATGCCCCTTTGAGATCTATTAAAACCAGTTTTCTGGAAAGAAGTTACTGAAATGAATAGGTTTTAATACAAGGGAAAGCTGAGCAAAAGCTCTTCGTTTACCAACTTAAAGACACAGGCCGTGAATAACAAAGGAAGGAATAAATAATTCCCAGCTTACAGTAAAAGAAAAACAGTTTTTTCAAGAGTTGCCCTCGTGCTGATGGAAAGAAGTGGGAGCAGTGACATCAAATACGAGTAGTTTTCAAGTGCGCTCCCCAGAAGAGCAACAGGACTTCAAGGTGAAAGGCAGGGGACTCCGGGTGGGGGTGGGGGTGGCAGGGCAAACTTTGACCACCTGCCACCGGCCATCCCAGCCATTGGGATAAAGACGTGACCCTGACCGGGGAGCATCACTGTAGTGGTTTCGTTGACCTCCCAGGAAAGGGCGCAGGGAGGTCACCTCACATCTGTAGCTCAGCAGCCCTGCCTGGCCCACTGCGTGGTCTCAGTGAGAACTCGGGAAGTGTGAGCTGAGATGTGGGGTAAGGACACCACGGTGTCACCAGCGGGCTCTGTCATCTTGGCGCTGGAGTACTCAGTGACCCCCAGATGGAGCAGTACTAGGCCGGGGGACACTGGAACCCTAGATTTTTGTGCAAGTCTGGGGATTACATGCTCTCCAAACTGAAATCCTTTTGATAAAAAATGCACGTCTGTATTTTTAAAACACCCAACCCCTCTGCCACGAACACAGTTAACATGCATGTGACAGGGACGTCCCGGGATCTGGGTTGGTGCTAACTGCTCCCATCTCAAGTAGGAGAATTCTGTCAACTGAAACACTTTCTCCACTCGAGGATTTGCAGCAGCCCTTTGTCAGAACAGCGTTTCTTACTGTGCACAGCAAGTGTCCATCTGAAAGAAAGCGGGGTCCAAGAATAACTCCAGGACTTCTTTCTTCCAGGCTCGCTTCGTGTAGGCGTAGCCGCTCAGAGAGCTCAGCAGCTGAGCACCGGCCCGGAAGCTCGGAGCGTTGTAGGCACTGAGCAGGGGTCGGGAGGGAAAAGGCTCAAGGTCAAAGGTTGCGCCAAGAAAGCCACTTGGTGCCTTTCCCCTACCCGGTGTTGCTCGCTACGGGCGGGACGGCAGGGAGCCGACGGCCTTACCTGTGGTTGCGTAAGTAGGGAAACACGTAGTAAAGCAAGCGGGAGATCAAAGGCACCGCCTTCTCCTTCTCGTCACTTCGATAAACCATGTCCAGGAGAGACGCCAGGACCTGCCGGAGGGGGACCGCAGGGAAACAGAAAGCTTCTGAGGGCGGCGACAGGAAGACTTAGTCCCCGAGGGGCACAGAGCCTAACCAGACAGCTCCAGGGGTGGCCGGGGCGGGAGTGGTGCTGGAGGTCAGCCGGGGG
>LNAC01000045.1:4814966-4859858 GCA_002007465.1 Ailurus styani | reverse complement strand
GGGGGGGGCGCGGCCCGCACTCGCAGGCCCCGGAGCGGACGAGGGCCGAGCCGCAGAGGGAGGACAAGGCAGGTGTGCACTGACCTCTGCCAGCAGAGACAGGGCCTGCACGCTGTACACCGATGGGGCGGACGCCGACACCATGGCTGAAGCAGCGGCCGTGGCATCTGCTGACAGAAAGATGCACTTGTGCTTCGATCATGACGGAGGGGCCATTTCTGCCCCCGAGACAGCGTGCGGACGTGAGCGATGCGCCCCAGCCTTGCACACTGGGGATGCACATGAGTATCTCTAGGGGTTGCCCTGTGTTGACACATTCAGCTTCAAGAGGAATCTGGCTGCTGTGACAAATCAGCGCTGACTCACCGTCCTCCTCCCCATCTCTCTTCTCACCATTGTTCTCAGAATGTCCATACCCCCTTGGATGATCCATCTTACCCTCTGGGCCTCTGACCCCCCGACCTTCTCTCTTCCAATAATCCGTTACTCTGCGCCAGGTCGGTCACCCACTGTCACCATTATGCCCTTGGCCTCACCAATTTCCCCAATCCCCATTTCCAGGCTCCCTCTCTGACCACATCTTACTGTTCCCGAACCCTGGCACAGACCCCCACCCTTCGGCCTGCCACCCTGACCACCCATCAGCGCCTCCTGCTCTGCCCTTCTCGCCTTCCCAGCTACATCCATGGTCTCCCATCTACCTGGAAAACATTCTGGGTTCTTTTGCTGCTCTCTCCTTCTGAGGAACTCACCTGGAAAAATGCAAAGCTGGCTAAACCCCCCAGATCAGCCTGTGGGGTTTCTGTGTAGCTAAATGCTCTGGAGAAAACCGAACAACGATGAAATAGATCTCACTTTCCTTCATGACCATGAACCTCAAAAAGGACCTGATGCTACTGGACAGTCCTACCATCTGGACCCCGGCGGTGTGCTGGCCTTCCTGCTCCACCATGGCCTTCCCTTGATGACCATCAACACTCTTCCCTGCTCAGCTGATAACCGTACCTCCTATTTCAATGAGACAATTAATGGAAACAAATGAGAACTCCCTCAGCCCGGCCACTATGGACTACGAATCTAGAACATATTTATCTCTATGTTCTCTGCATTGTCTCCTGTTTTGATGGACATGTTCCTGGCTCCTATGCAGGAACAGTAATTCCATTTATGACATCAAGCCTGGCCCCATGGCCATCAAGGGCTTCGCTTTCTAACCATCCTTTCTCTCTTTGGTATTTCTTTCTTCCTTTCTGCTGCACAGATCTGTCACATACAAATATGCTCTGGTATACTCCAATTTAAAAACAAGAAAATAAGGGGCATTTTTTGGCCATTAGTTCGACTTGGTTATTGTCCTATCGACAAGCGAGCTTCAAGGAGTTCTCTGCATTCACGGCCTCCTCCTCCTCCTCTCCCGGCCTCCTCTCCACCGGCTCCACTGTTCCCGCCCCCGTGGCTTCCATGTTGTCAAGCCCAGTGGGTCTCTGTGTGACCTTCCCGTTTCTCAGGAGCCTTCCCTTGTGTTACTTCCGGAAACACCCTCTTCTCTTGTTTCGTGACTCTGTGCTCTCTTGGTTTTTCTCCTACCCCAGCGACCACTTAAGTGTCTTTCTGGCTCCTTCTCTTTTCTTCTGACATCTCAAATGTAATGCTTGCAAAACCAAGCTCAATTTCCTGTTCCAGAATGTTCTTATTTTGGTCTTCTCCACCTCAATAAATTGCGTAAGCTAAAAACCAAAGTCATCCTTGATTGCCTTTTTTGTTAACCACCACATGCAGCCCATCAGCAAATTCTGCTGACTCTGCATCTAAATCGGTCCACCTTTCCATCACCCCTCCCTACAAACCAACAGTGTCTCTTGGCCCACACCACTGCGAAGTCCTGCTAACTGGACTTCTCTTTTCTGCTCTCACTTGATACAGCCCTTACCGCTCACAGAGGCCAAATGATGTTTTCCGAAGACCAAGGAAGAGCCTGTCACTGCTCTAAACACTTTAATGGCTTCCATAGTGAGTGGGAGGAAATCTAAGTTCATGACCAGGCTCCTCAAGCCCAGCAACCGTCAGCTCCACTCGGCCCGCTGACCCCCGATCACTAAGCTCTAGCCAGGCTGCTCTCCTGGTTTCTGGCCCCGGCCCACCTTGAGGACTTGCCATCCCTCTGAGCAGTGCCCTCCAGGTCTTTGCACAGCTGTCCCCTGACTTCTCACTTCTTGGCGCAACTGTCACCTCCTTGAGGCACACTCTGTAACATCTCCCTGCTCCCAGCTGCTCCTTGTAATCGGACTCTTACTGTCCTTATACTAAGAACCACCTGAAATTCTCAGGGTCATTTACTTCTTTTTTCGATCTTTAAAAAGCTTTCATTTTGAAATAACTTCAGATTTTCAAAAGAGCTGAAAGATCCCTTTGTTCATGTGCTTTTGCTTACCCTCTTCCATGCTGCCCTGTGTCTGTTGCCAAAGGGCCCGCACGCAGGACACACCACCCACGGGCTCAGAGTGAGAACCCGCACACCCGGGGCATGCACGCAGACTTGAAATGGGGACGAACACAGTATCTGAAGCCTCCTCACTTTGTTTCATGCTTTCTATGGTGCATACACGTAATTCGTTTAAGTAAAACAGGGTCATGATCTAAACACTCAGGGTTTTTGGTACTCTATAATTAGTTAATACATTTTATAGAGAAGCTCAAAAATCACCTTCAGCGGGGTGCCTGGGTGGCTCAGCGGGTTAAAGCCTCTCCGGCTCAGGTCACGATCTCAGGGTCCTGGGATTGAGCCCTGCATCGGGCTCTCTGCTCAGCGGGGAGCCTGCTTCCTCCTCTCTCTCTGCCTGCCTCTCTGCCTACTTGTGATCTCTCTCTCTCTCTCTCTCTCTCTCTCTCTCTCTCTNCTTTTAAAAAAAAATCACCTTCAGCTTTGGAATTCTCTGATTTCTTTAAACAAAAATAAGGTAATTTTACTCTGGTATTATCTTGAGGTTAAATGTAATCGTTGCACAAAAGCCAGGCCCAGTAACTGTGGTCTGAGCACAGCCGGCACAGCCGCTCTGGGGGGGGAGCAGTTGGATCTGCACATCGGCACGTAGGCAGAAAGGACCGAGGGCAAATGAGCCTCGCAGAGGCGAGCGCCCCCTTCCCAAGCCACTACTGTAACTACAGCCACAGCCTCAGAAAGCCTCACTGTTGCTTTATATCAGCAAATGACAGTACACTGGTTATAGTATCTTCATGACACAATCAAGTGTAATTATTTTTCTAACGTGAACCACAAAACCAGTTACCAAACCAATATGGCAGAAGCAGTGGCTGGTGGAGCTGCAGTTTGCCGAGTGCGCACGCCCTCCTTCCTCCTCCTGGGGAGAGAAGCCCCTTCCGGTGGGCACCCCTTCTCGAGGTTCCGGTGCACCAGACCTTCCCTCTTCTCCCCCGGGTCAGCGTGTGGCCCGAGATGAACCACCCTCAACCTCCACCCGAGACTTGGTTCGCCTCAGCCGACTCCTGATTCCTGCTGTGCCTAGAACCAGACGCCGATGCCAGGGCTTTTCACTCACAGGAGCCAAAGGGTTTTGTTCTGCTGTTTCTATTATTTCTGCTACCTGTGAGGGAAAAGAGCCCTGACTTCCAGATCCTTCTATGGTAGATTAAAGCTCACAGACTTAGCTTTCAGCTGTTGCTATAACCATTGCTAATGACAATGAGAGAGGTAGTAAAATATTACAGGACAGCTTTTGAACATTTCCTTTGTGGTGGGTACTGTATGTTATGTAGTTCATATTAAGAGCCTAAAGGTGATTTTTTGCCCTTGTGTTAATAAAACTGAGAGCAAACCAGTTTACTTGTCTGGTGTAACCTATACTGGGACTAGACCCTTGGCTAAATAATACTGAGAACCAGCAAAAACAGTTATTTGCTCCAAGATATACTTAATCCTGAAAGAACAGCCGAAAACCAACTAAAACAGCTCCCGTATTGAAACAGGCAGCGTGTTCGTCAACATTCACTTCAGGACCCTCGCCTTCTGCGGTGCCCGCCCATCCAAAGCTCTGCCTAATCCCGACCGGTTCGCCATCCTAAAAGATCTGCCACAAAGGACTCCGCCCAGGCCCTGCAACCCTACAAAGGTCCTCCCCGAACTTCCCTGATGAGGCGCTGCTATGACCCTGCCAAGCCTGTCTCTCCCTGCAGTAGATCTAATAACCCATGAATCTGCTTCATGAACCTCCAGGGCACCTGGCTGATCGATGGTTCGAGTAAACAGAGGAGTCTCCTCTCAGAGTCTCCTGACTGCTTTCCCAGGAAGCTGTAACAACCAGTCAGGCTGGGGTGAGCCGAGCCCGTGTGACCTCCACTAGCAACTCTTCACATCCCAGGCGGTGGTGACGAGGCACAAGGATCGCTGAGAGGCACGGGTGTGTTAGTCATAGAGAGAAGACACAACCTAATGAATCTAATGGCCTGACAACAGTTTGTTGTAAGTTTTCTTTCCACAGTTCCACAAAAGAAAAACATATATTTCCATATTTTTTATAGTCCACAGATTTCTTTCACCTAATCTGTGCAGGTTATCTTGGGAAGTTACTTTCTTGGATTCTGATCTAGGCTCAGTGAGGGCTTCCATGGGAGCCTATGTCACTCGGGGCTCTATCAGCAGAATCCTATTGTTTATTAAACGTAAACTATGTTGTAAACAGTAAAAAAAGAGTTTTTGTTTTGTTTTGTGTTAAGGAGGTTTAACGCCCAGCAGGGAGCCCAGTTCAGGGCCTGAACTCATAACCCTGAGAGCAAGACCTGAACTGAGATCAGGAGTCAGACGCTTAACCATGTGAGCCACCCAGGTGCCCCCAGAGTATTTACTTTTAAGGAAAAACCAGGCCTCCTTGCAGTAGCTGGCAGCAGGCACTGTCTTCTGACCCTCTCTGTACCTACCACACAAATCTTCCTCAGCATCGGATTCTTCCAGAGACACCTGAGGCTGGGCCTTCACTTCCAGGTTTCTGCTGAGCCAGCTGGTTTGTTCCAAGGAAGAGCCAGCAATGTTCCCTACAGCTTCGAGGATTTTTTGAGTGACTTCCTGAGAGTAATGGAGAGAAAGAAGGAAGGAGGTTAGCTCAGGGAAAGAATCTAAAAATGCCGACAACGGCACCAACCAGTAGAAAGACAGCGCAGGCCACAATTAGAGCCACATGGATAATATGCAGTTTCCCAGGAACCACATTAAAATATCGGAAGAAACAAGCTCATAATGTTTAACCTCATATTTCTAAAATATGATCAACATGTAATCAATGTAAAAATTAATGCGATTTCACACTCTTTTTTTTGCACTAGCCTCTGAGATCTTTATGCGTGTTTTGCACTACAGCACGTTGAATTCGGAGGGGCCACGTTCACAGTGCTCAACTGCCACTCGTGACTCATGGCTTCCATACCGGCTACTGTGGACACACCACAGAGAAATGGGAAGTCACACTTCACACCGCATTGAGCAGATTCATTTTTCTGGTTTCTCGAGGACCATGGATTCTTGCTAGAATTGCATCTTTCAATAACATAACAGGAAGCACAATGAAACAAATGAAACAGACTCGAGGGTGAAGTGAGGAGTGATCCATATCAGGAGTACAATCAGTAGAGAATCGGGTCACGTGGCTGTGATGGGGAGAGAAATGCTGAGCCACTGTCTCAAGCCAGCATCACCAAGCCTCACCAGCGGAGACTGGCCGCACATTCTGGACATCTGAGAATCAAACCATCCTGACTTCCACTGTGCTGTGTTTAGGTGCGAGGCAAGAGCACGCCCGCCTGCCTGTGGCCAGCAGGGGTGCACTTGAAGGAACTACCTTACCCTGAACGTAGGCAGAGGTGTGGTGTGGCTGACGGTGGCAAGAAAGAGCAGGAAATGGGACCGAGAGCTCAGAGGAGGTCCCACTTCTCATGCGCTGTGTGACAGGGAAGAAGGGCAGGCCCCGGCTCGAAGCAGGGGTAAAGAGCTGGCGTCCAGGGAGGTTGAGCACTGTGGGACAGAAGCGGCCACATACCAGCAGGGGTGAGGTGCACCCGCCGTGCCGCCTGTGGTAACACTGTGGCCAAAGCTACCCTCGGAGAGACCATTCACCAATGCCAGGGATCGCAAGGATTCGCAGAAATAGCGCCAGAGCCATAGAACTGATACACGTCCCAGCTGAAATTGAAGCCTTGGCTCCAAAAGCCCCTGAATCAATGATTCTCATGTTGCAAAATAGTGACTGTCTAATTCCATCATTCTATTTATTCGTTGGCTTTCTACTCTAAGATTTCCCTTCTCCTAGGGTGAGTTTCACTTTAATTTTCCAGGATTTTTGGAGATTTCCGACAAGCATACAGTGCTTTAATAACGGAGGGGGGGAAGCAAGGTTCCCAGGGAAGGAATTGACATGGGCGGAGTTATTAACGTAACGCAGCCGAGGAGGCTCCGGCCGCGTCCGTGTACGCTGAGGAGCGGGGGCACCCTGTCACCCCCCAGCGGGTTGCTCAAGCCTGACACGAGAACTTGGGCAGGAGACCCTGGCCCAGGTCTGTGGAGCCCTGTGAAGACACTAACGGAGGAAGTCAGCGGAGGACAAATGCAAATCTGCCCAGTGCTGCTGATCCCCAGGCACGTCGCTGATCCCCAGGCACGTCGCCTAAAGGTGGACACGACTCCGGGAATGGGAACACCTCCTGAGCTTCTCACACACAGACCTGCAGGTCCTTCTGGTCCTTCTTGCTTTCCAGGCTGGGAGTTCTCGTCACAAAGTCGTTCAGCATGCTGTTGAGAGACAATCAGCTTCAGCCTAGGGGTGCCGCCGAAACGAGGGATGTGCTGGCAGAAAACCACGGTACCGTGAAGGCTGGGTCCCAATACCTGAGAAGCAGGAAGTATCCAGGGGGGGCCAGATTCAACTGGACGGATTCCTTTAACACGCCCAACAACGAAGGGAAGTTCTCTTGCAAGGCTGTTACTGGGAGCCTGTTTTTTTTAAAAAAAAATAAAACAAAACAGGAAAAAATAACCCATCTGTGAACAAGTCAAAACATGTATTACAAGCACATTTTAGGTCCGGGCAGTTGGAAAGCGGAGGGAAGATGGCTTATCGGAGTGACCTGTTTGTTCTTTTTAAAATTAAAATACGCACAAATGAAGTCTGTGTACTCTGGCAAGAACTCGGAGTCTGGAGACCAGAAATCCTGCTGCTGACAGGTCAGATGTTCCTGGCTTCCTGTCTATCAAATAAAGGCCTGGAACCAGAGGGCTGTCTGATCCCTTGGGCCCATCTAGCTCGAGTACCCGGCCTCCCCAGGGCTGTTGGTAATGGAGTTGGCCCCGGGGGCCCAAGGTCACCCACCAGGAAGCTGATCTTCAGCAGCTCTCCCAGCGAGGCCTGCACAGGGCAGCCGCAGCCCAAGGGCCCCGGGTTCAAGGCCTGGTGCCTGGCGTACCACCTGGGCAGTGACCTCGGCAGTGCCTCCTCTGCAAGCGGAGGGTGAAAGCCTAACCTGCAGCTGCCCTGGCAGCTCACGTATCACTCAGAGCGCCGTGCTGGACGCTCGCTAGCCTGACGACACACGGCAGCTATCACCAGGAAGGGTGATCGGCCCCTCTCTAAATCCTAGAATAAAGAACTCGAACGATGCTTGGGGCTGCAGCATCAACAGCTGGTCTGAACTGCACCCCAGGCCCGGGGACTCCTGTGATGCTGACCGCCTCGATCGAGCCTCCTGCAATCTCAGGGTGTGGTGAGTTGGAAGAACCACAGGACGGGAACTGTGTTAACCAAGGGGCTGGTCATCAGGCTGCCTGACTGCGTAACTCCTGCCACACTCGTGAGGGCTGGGAGGCGTCCTTGAGAGGGGGGTCTACCCCCGACCTCCCGCTCGTTACTGCAACAGAGATGGCCCCCCACCGTGGGGGTGCTGCGAGCTGCTCCTGGATGAGCCCGTGAAAGACCCGATCAGCCCGGGAAGCCTTGTCTTCCACCCGTGCAGAACCGCGTGGGGGGTCTGAACGTGCTAGTGAGCTCAGGACGCGCAGGCAGAAGCCCCGGGAAAGCGCTGAGGGCAGCACCCAAACAAATCATTTCTCCTTTTGCTAAAAGAAGTCTTTAACACGTTTAACACTGAACATGAAGTGTTTGATCTACACCACCTGGACTTGATACAGTCAGATTTGGTCTCTGCGGAAGGAAAAGACCACCAGGGCATTCTCGTACCTCTGGAGGAAACTAAGACACCGTCAAGGTGTTTTTTGAACTACGGCTCTCCGGCTGTCGACAAGCACGGGCAGCGGTACACTCAGAACCACTGCGATGGGGGCGCCTGGGTGGCTCTGTGGGTTAAAGCCTCTGCCTTCAGCTCAGGTCATGATCTCAGGGTCCTGGGATCGAGGCCCGCATCGGGCTCTCTGCTCAGCAGGGAGCCTGCTTCCTCCTCTCTCTCTGCCTGCCTCTCTGCCTGCTTGTAATCTCTCTCTCTGTCAAATAAATAAATAAAATCTTAAAAAAAAAAAAAAAAAGAACCACTGCAATGGGATCTGTCATTGAGACGTGCTTGGGAGGGGCGCGTTACCTCTGGACGAAAGCATAGCAAAACTGCAACACCGGGATGTCCACCAGGGGCGCTTTCTGAAAATAAAAGTGAAACCAATTACTCCAAGTTGGTAGGAAATAAGACGGAAAAAAAAAAAAAAGAATTACAACACAAAACGAAATGGAGTCTCTATCCTCACAGAGCAGTTTTTCAGCCAGAACCTTTCAAATGCAGTAACCGTGGGAACACATCCCCCGGGGAATAACAAAACCAAGCTACACTATGAGGTCCCGAAACATTACTGACCTTCTCAGCAGACTTCCAGGGCGAGCCCACGGCAGGATTCTAACAAGGATTCAGGGCAAGTTTCGTCTAATAACCGAACCTCCCTGAACAAAAACGTGGTGGCCAATGTTGACCCTCATGAGTGCGTGCAGCTAGCTACAGACAAGAGACAGTAAAAAATTCTAAATCTTAGCTCAAGGAATTTCCTCAAACTCAGGCCAGACAGCTTCCCTAAATCCCAAGTGGCTGCGACGACTTAGAAACTGGTTCTGGAAACACATTTCCTCCCTCCTTGCTTGTAAGAAGTTATTTGTAGAGGTTACAGACGTTGAACTAATTAAGCACAAAATGTAATTCTGTTACTCGAACAGCCAAAAACTAGCCAGCCAAGCTAACTGAATTTAAACAAAACAAATAAACAAATAAATAAAACCACCACCAGCGACCCAGAGGAGATGTAATTTTTTGTTGGCAGAGGCTCCTCCTGGAAGACAGCCCGCTCTGGGGCTGCAGCCACAACGCTGCCCAGAGGAAGGGACCACCAGCGTGTAGGGGGTCTGTCTCCTGACACCTGAAACTTGCTCAGGGTTAGAAATGCAAAGTCACTGCGGATCTGATGGCCCCTCCAACCCTGCTCCTCTCCTCCGGGTCCATTACTGCAATACTTATGCACAAGAGTGAAAGGCAACAAGATTAGCCGGCACTTGTGGGAGGGCCGACCGAGGCCACGCATGTTACCCATGTGCATTTCACATCGGATTCCTTGTGCGCCAACGGTTCCATCATCTGGCCGCATGGCTGGTCTACCCGCTTTCCCCACGAGGATACAGCTGACTGAGGGCAGAAACAGTTTCACGACTTAGGATGCCTTCCCACGGAGGCACGTAGCTGATTTTCAATTTTAGAATGAAGGAAGGGGACCAGGGCCCTGATCACAACTGAGTCTTTGGAAACCGAGACAGGCCTTCTTCGCGGGACATTTCTGCGGAGACTCCTGGGTGCCGAGTGCAAGGGGCCCTTCTGGAGACGGCGTCCAAATGAAAAGCTCTAACTCAGACAGGTGGAGCTATAAAAACGGCTAAAAAAATTCTTGGTCAGGGCGCTTGGGTGGCTCAGTGGGTTAAAGCCTATGCCTTGGGCTCAGGTCATGATCTCAGGGTCCTGGGATCCAGCCCTGCACCGGGCTTTCTGCTCAGCAGGGAGCCTGCTTCCTCCTCTCTCTCTGCCTGCCTCTCTGCCTACTTGTGATCTCTCTCTCCCTGTCAAATAAATAAATAAAATCTTTAAACAAAGAAATTCTTGATCAGTTTTCTCATTTACAGGGTGAGACATGGATAAAAAGATTGCTGATTCCCAGGTTCAGCTTTTGTTTGCCATCCCCAGTGTGATGACCTTAATAACCAGAGCTGTACTCCTTTTATTTGTCACACAACTTTTTATCATGGTAAAATACATATACGGGGCTCAGTTGGTTGAGCATCCAACTCTTGATTTCGGCTCAGGTCATGGTCTCAGGGTCCCGGGATCGAGCCCTGCGTCGGGAGGGAGTCTGCTTGAGGATTCTCTTTCTCCCTCTCCCCCTGCCCCCTACCCCACTCGCACTCTCTCCAAAATAAATAAATCCTTAAAATATACCTAAAATTTGCCATCTTAACCATTTCTAAGTGTCCAGTTCAGTGGCATTAACATTCACATTGTCATGCAACCATCATCACCACCATCCAGTTCCAGAACTTTTTCAACTTCCAAAAGGAAACTGTCCCTGTTAGACAGCGACTGTTTCCTCTCCTCTAGCCTCTGGCATCCACCACGCTACCTTCTGTGGAGAGTATGTGTGCAACGGACGGCTCAAGAGACCGCGTGTAAGTGGAATCACGTTTTCGTCCGTGACTGGCCTCACTTGGCATGTCCTCGAGGTTCACCCACTGTCATAGCAGGTGTCAGAATTAACTTCCTTTTTAAGGCTGAATAATATTGCGTTGCATGGATAGACCTGATTTTCTTTATCCAATCATCCATCAGTGGATACTTGGGTTGTTTCTACCTTTTCACTATTACGAGTAATTCTTCTATAAACACTGATGTACAAATACCTATTTGAATAAAACTCTATTTTTAAATAATCACCTTGTCCATTCCACTAGTTTTCATTTAGGGAAGTATTCTTATATGTTTCCTAACAATTTTATTTTTTTTTAATTTTATTTTTCATTTTTTAAAAAAGATTTTATTTATTTATGTGACAGAGAGAGAGAGAGATGGCGAGAGAGGGAATACAAGCAGGGGGAGGAGCAGTGGCAGAGGGAGAAGCAGGCTCCCTCCCCGCCAAGCAGGGAGCCCAACGTGGGGCTTGATCCCAGGACCCTGGGATCATGACCTGAGCCAAAGACAGATATTTAATGACTGAGCCACCCAGGTGCCCCTATTTATTTATTTATTTGAGAGAGAGCGCACGCACACAGTGCGCATGAGTAGGGAGGAGGGAGAGGGAGAAGCAGACGGAGAGGGAGAAGCAGGTTCCCTGCTGCGTGGGGAGCTGGACATGTGGCTCGATCCCAGAACCCTGATATCATGACCTGAGCCAAAGGCAAATGCTTAACCAACTGAGCCACCCACGCGCCCCTTTCCTGACCATTTTAAACCACGTGATAGAAGGCAATTATTTCAAGGTGAAAATAAATCCCTGGTTTCTATCAAATTAAGTAAGAACAAAACAGCTTCTACACTTTCAATGAGGCACCCTGCTTTGGTAAACACAAAAAGCTCTGGGGCGCCAGGCTGTCTCAGTCAGTGCAGCGTGTGACTCCTGACCTCGGGGTCATGAGTTCGAGCCCCACATCGGGTGTAGAGATTACTTAAGAATAAAATCTATTTTAAAAAAAAGGCTTAAGCGCATAAAAAAAAATTGCTAGATCACAAAGTCTGCTCTGTTTCAAAACTACTGCATGTGACTGAAAAAGACCTCGAGGTAGCAAGTCCTCTCTTGGCTGCTGTGCAGAAACGGAGCAACACAACTCTGGGAGCTTCCCGGTTCTGTTCCGGGGCCCTTCACACGCCGCTGCTCCCACCGCGGCCAGAAGAAGCTCTTCCTTCTCAGAATGCCTCGAAGGAGTCCTGTCCTCTGACCTGGATTTTCCACTTTTACATAAAAATTACGCAAATTTTGAACCTGCCCTTTGACAAAGATGTTCCTCTTCTCTTTGAACTCTGGTCAGAGCTCTCTTCTTGACTAGGCCTGTGGGGACAAGGGCTTTCGGCGGAAATGACTCCATCCCCTACTAACCTAAACAAACAGTACCGTGGCTTCTAGCAGCTCAAGGTGGGGTCCCTCAGGATAACCACTGCCCCTTACAATGCCTGCCCATGAGAGCTCAAGGCTGCCAGCGCAACTTGCCATTTGGTGAGTCAACACGGGATAGGCTCCTGGGCTCCCTTCTCAGAGCATTTATTAAGAAAAGCATAATTATGAATCCTTCCTTTAAGATGTACATGCATCTCCTACAATAGGAAATGTCTTTCTCAAGGACCTGGGAGCTGTCCTCTGAAATGTCACCGCTGAAAGAGACATGGCCCCTGTGTCCCAGGCTCTGGAAGTGGAGGAGCTTGCATTGCCACCAGCACAGTCAGCAAACCAGACAGCCCCCTCACAGTGACCAGGCCCCCTCCCCCTTTTGTGGAATTTTCCACTCCCCTGACTTTGCTGGACGCCCTGCTCGTTCACCCTTCCCACTCCCCCATTTTCTGGCTCAAGTACCCTGCTGCCCCCGCATAGATCAGAACTGAGGTCAGCTCTCCCCCCCAATATGGGAGCTACTGAATAAAGTCGGTCTTTGCCACCTATAAGTAGTATTTGGCTTTGCTTCTCCAGGACACCTTTTAGGCTGCAGGTGCTTGGTAAGAACCCACATCTGGACAGGGCGTGCCGTAGCTGGGGTGTACGGATGAAAGTTGGGCCCCGGCCTCCGACGGCCCCCACCTTCAAACAGGTTCACCGAAGCCCATTAGGCACACCTCACAGGGTCTCCCCCAAGCCCAGCAGGACACCTCTGCTCCCCAGCCCCCGGAAACCCCAGTTGTTCCTGCGACCTCTGCTTCCCCCCCAAACACAATTTATAAGACATGGAGATAGGAGGGTGGTGCACATTCGTCTGAAGATCCCCAAGCTTCCGACCTCGTCCCCTCGGATTTGCGGCGGCCTCTTCACCACCTCCTTTGCCAGGTGCAGCACCGTGTCTGTCTGCAGGGTGCTCAGCGCGCAGACCAGGTCGACAAGGGTCAGCTGGGATGCACTTGCCGCCGGGACAATCTGCCAAGGCCAAAAAATAGCTCCCTTAAAGCTCACAGAGAGAAAAGAAAAATAAGAATGATGCCCAGAAGGTATTCTACAGTAGCTGCCCCACAGAGAAAGCGCTTTAATCTTTTGAGTAAACAGTTAAACAAAAACTGGGAGAAGGACTGTACCAGTAGGGATAAAGAGGAGGTTGAGCATTTCATCACAGGAACGTAGTCGGCATCTGACGTACATTAGGAATAATAGGGGCAGGTTATGATGGGGCAGTGACAGTGGTATGTTCAAGCTCAGAAAGCATGTTATTCCATTTTTTAAAAAAGTTATCTCTATACCCATCGTGGGACTCAAACTCACATCTCTGATTTTAAGAGGTAGATGGTTTACCAACTGAGCCAGCCAGACACCCCTCAGAAAGCATTTTAGAAACAGATTTAATTTGAAGGAAGCAGATGACACTGAAAGATAGCTCTAAAAGTACAAGGCCAGTAAAAGAAAAGGTTCTTGATAGTTGGCGTTGGCAGGAGAGCCCTGGTACGGGAGGTCCATTCTGGATGATGGAAGTCTGCGTAACATGGTCGCACGCACTTGGAAGGACCGGGGAAGACCCCATAAGTGCTAAGCAGAGTGGCCTGGACCACCAACCTCTCGTGCTTCCTCAGGTAACAGGAGCCTATGTTGGGCACTGAGAAAGTGTCCAAGGGGGTGGGCGAGACCCTCTGAGGGAGGTATGGGATAGGAACCTAGAGGGTCAAGAGAGAACAAAGGAAGAGGCCTGTGTTAGGTTTGCAGAAATAAACCGAGTCCCCGGAGGACTTAGTGATGGACCAGTCAGTGGATAAAGAACGGATGAGATGTGAACTGAAGTTATCTTTGGGAATAGGATAAATCGGTTTTACATTTTTGTAGGTATTACTTTTATAAAATAAAAAGCCTATGGAACCTGATGTGTCAGTGGAATGTGTCGATGTAGGTTCATGACTTGAACAAACATACCACTCCGGGGCTGGCTGATCATGGAGGGGGCCATGCGTGTGGGGGGCAGGGGGCACCTGGGATATCTCTGTGCTTTCCCCTCAATTTTGCTGCGAACTTAAGGCTGCTCTTTAAAAAAATAAAGTCTTTAAAAGAATAGTTTAAAGAACAGCTATAAGATGGTACTACAACCAGGGAAGGACCCGGGGGGTTCCCACAGGGAGGATAACGTACCATTCCTCGAGCTGGGGGGTGGGCTCACGGTGGTTTCTCTCGTCTGTGGCACACACACGCCATATACGCTCTTGCATGTGTGCTATGAGATACCACATTTAAAAGGGTAACCGGAAGTATGAGGTATTCATGACACAGAGATCTGAGAATAAGCCAGGGCAAGCCCCCCTCCCCACCACCGGCCTGCTCACAAGTCCAGCCGGAGGCAAAGTTGTGTTATCTGTGCATTTGCATGGAGAGCCGGGTGCTATACTAAACAATGGATCTTGGAACACGACATCAAAAACTAATGATGTACTGTATGGGGACTAATGTAACACAATAAAAAAAAAAAAGACAACCTACAAAATAAAACAGTGAAACCACTCTAGCAGTTTCCCCTGCCCACCTCCGACGTCACCTTTGATTACAAGCAACTGTGGTATTTCTGGCTGAGTAAGTTCAAGTACAACTTTAATTTTTAGACTCTACCTTCGTCTTACTGAGACGCTTAACCTTCTTTCTGCTCCACACTGCTGCAACCGCGGCCGTCAGCGGAACTCCAAGATGGGCCGTCAAGGGGTTCAAGAAGTCTAAAATTTTTTGTCGTATGGTCTAGAACGCGGGAAAGAGAAGAGTTATGGCAGGATAATATGGAGGCTATCATATGATATATATATTCCTGAACGTGTTTATTTTTGGTGGGATAATCACGACAAAAGAAATAATAAAACCGCAGAGGCAGTTCTCTCACTTTGGTGGTTTTAAAGTAAACGGAAGAGGATCCCTTCGTGGCTCCAAGGAGATCGACGGGTCTCTTGTGAGTCTCCTCCTTTCTGAGAACATTCCAGAGAAGGGCCATGGTGTTAACAATTCGAGGCAACTCTTCCAGAATGGCATTCTTGGCATTTTTCAAATTGGTAGGATCGCTTACAGCGGTGGTCTAAAATTGAAAACGAACATGAGACTCGGCTGTGTGTGTGGCACTGGCTCCCTTCCCACGAGGCCAGGGCGCGGGTGGGCTGTTCTGGGTGGGAGTCTGGGCCCTGGCACTCCCCTGAGCAAGTCCCACGGGCCATGGCCTCGAAGCAACATGCTTCCTGTGCATTTCAACCCATAGCCTTTTTTTCTGGGCACCTGGGAGTCTGAGGCTCCACGTCAGACTCAAGTCATTCAGCCAAAGCATTCGTTGCATTCGAAAATTTAAACCCCGAAAGGACAGAGCAAAATGGCTTCAGACTGCATATTTCACAAACACCATGAGGTGAAGTAAAAAATATGTGCGAAAAAGATGACATTTTATCCCTTCTGGTTACTGATGAAACAATGGACAATGGGAAGGCGCCCGGGGAGTGCCCGAAGAACAAAACTACATTTGCATTACTTTTGCATATTTGTGCATGCATATTTGCATACACACTTGCATTATTTGCAAGCATACATTTTTGCATATATATTTACATTCCTTACACATGCATATATTTTTTTTAAGATTTTATTTATTTATTTGACACAGAGAGAGAGATCACAAGTAGGCAGAGAGGCAGGCAGAGCGGGGGGTGGGGGGGGGAAGCAGGCTCCCCGCTGAGCAGAGAGCCTGATGCGGGGCTCGATCCCAGGATCCTGAGATCATGACCTGAGCCGAAGGCAGAGGCATAACCCACTGAGCCACCCAGGCGCCCCACATGCACATTTCTTATTTGAACGAGTCATAATCCAATGAAGACAAAACAATATATGAAATTTACCTTGAACTCAGGGGGAAAAAAAACACAAAACTTACCTTTTTGTTTTGGTTGGGTTGTTCCAAAAGACAAAAATGACTAATGGTTGTCAGACCTTCCAAAAGAGTGAGTGGGTAATCCGGAGAAATGTTTTCCCTCTTGGAGGTTAAGCTTTGGTGAAGAAATGAGAAACTTGTTCTGAGAATATTTAAGAATGAAGCTGTCAAGTTTTTAACCTCTAAATGCAGAAACCAGAGAGCTAGCACTACCTTCAATAAACTGGGGCCCTTAATAATGAAAACTTGTTATACTAATGAGGGGCATCTTCTGTGCTATTTTAAATTCATACAGTCACTTTGGAAAAAATGTTTTCAGATGTCTTAGAATTTCTGTGAAGGCGATGCATGTTTTTATTTCTGTTTTGCCAAAGTCATGGAGAGTGGCTGCAACGCTCAGGTAGCCTGGGTACGTGTGTGTGTGATCAAAGATGAAGGACGTGAGCATTTAGTTCCGGGTGACCCCCTCCTGACAATGCTAAATCGGCTTTTTTTTTTAAAGGTTTTATTTATTTGACACAGAGAGATCAGATCACAAGTAGGCTGAGAGGCAGGCAGAGAGAGAGAGAGGAGGAAGCAGGCTCCCTGCTGAGTAGAGAGCCCGATGCGGGCCTCGATCCCAGGACCCTGAGATCATGACCTGAGCTGAAGGCAGAGGCTTTAACCCACTGAGCCAGCCAGGCGCCCAACTAAATCAGGCTGAAATTACCCTCCGTGGCTTACATGGCGCATCAGCCGCTCACCATAAACACTGGACTCCAAGGAGGAAGAACGTATCGAACGGTTTGCCGTACCTGATAGACAGCTTCACAGATTCGCTCTCGTACTGCTTGACCAGCTCGTCCAAGTTTTTGCAGATCTGGACGATGAAAGGGGTCACCGTCCAGCCCAGGGACTTTCCGAAGTACGGTAAGGAATGCGTGACCAAGCTCACCCAGGCTGGGTGCATGCCGTAGCCGTAGGCCGGCTGCAGCCCCCGCACCACGGCGGCCACCAGCAGCCCCTGCGAGGTGAGCGGGTGGGGCTGCACGTACTGCATGGCGCCGATGGCCTGCTGGAAGTTCAGGGCTTTCCGCCACTCCCGGGACAGCTCGGGCTGGTTCTCGGCCTCCTCCTGGACCTGGCCCAGGTGATGTTCCAAGACGATGAGCACCTGCAGGAGCTTCAGCAGCTCGATCTGCAGGGGGTGCTCGCTCCAGATCTGATCCTGGCCCAGGTTGATGAGACTCTCTTCAAAGAGGCTCTCCTCCTGCGAGGCCCGGCCTCGCTCGGCTGTGGCCAGCCCGTAGCGCTTCTGGCTCGTGTGCATGGACGCCGACAGCGAGAGCAGGACGAACTCCTGGACTTTGCACCGCTGCAGCAAGCTGTGAATGAACTCCACGTTCTTCCCCTCGGCAGACTTGGCCACGGAGACCAGCTGCGTCATTACTCGAATCAGCACCTCCACGCTCTTGACCTGCACGTCCCGGTTGCCGAGGAGGTCTCGGTGGGAGACCTTCAGGTAACAAGGGTAGTAGCTGCGCAGGAAACTGAGGCACAGGTAGGTGAGGAGCTCGATCAGCAGAGAGTGGGGGCACACGCTGGGGGACTGGGTCTGCAGTTTGCCATAGAAACTCTGGCCAACGAGGGCCTCCTGGTGGCGGGCCAGGAGGTTGGAGATGAGGTTGAGGTGCGCGGTGGAGCTGGTGTCCATGCTGGTCCTGGACACCGCCTCGATAAACTCCTTGGGGTTGGTTTTGAGCACGGCCTCCAACACCGAGAAGGCGTAAAGAACACGCCGCGAGTCGTACGGCTGCAGGTAGAGCAGGATGTGCTTGAACAAGGCCTCGATGGTCTCCTGCCTCTCCCGCTGCTGCTTCAGCAGCCGGGACGCGCTGAGGGCCTGCAGCTCCAAGTCGGCCTCCTCGTCACTGGAGAACGACTCCGAAGCCTGGGTCTTGTCCGAGTCCACGCGCGCCAGGCTTAACTTGGCCCCGGACTTGAAGCTCTCTGCCTGGAAGGCAGCCAGCAAGGCCGAGCGCTTGGGGTAAGCCCTGCCGCCCATGGGGATGGGCGCGCAGCAGCTCTCCTCGCGGCTCAGCTCCTGCGGGTCGTGGGAAGGGGACGAGAAGGAGGACGTGTTCTCGCTGTCCGTGTGGGCGGAGCTCGTGTCTGCAGACTCCGTGTGCTCGCTGCTGTCCAGGCCACTGCAGGCCGTCCTGTCGGGAAGGTCCACGTAGTAGGGGAGGTCGTCCTCGCTCAGCTCGCTTCCGGGTGGACACTGCTCCGGTTCCTTCTCTACCTCGGCCCAAATGGCCTCCCGGTCGACGGTGGTGAACTGGCTCGGCGGCACGCCTTCTTCGGAGCCGCCTTCCAGGAGCTCGGGCGCGCCACATGACTCTTTGAAGGGGGTTTTCTTCCTGTTAAACCAACGATGCAAGTCTTCTGAAAATTACAAAATGACAAATGACTTCAGGACAGAAGGGGTAGCTCTGATAAGTTAGTTCTAGAACGATCTTTATCTTAAACCCAGACGGAAAGATCAATGTTAATAAAATTCCCCCTTAAAACTACAACACCAGAGTCGACACTGTATTATGGACAAGAGGCAGACCAAGTAAAAGCGAACAGGTCTTTTAAAATGTTCAGGAAATCAGATAATTTGGTTATACTGTCATACACTGTAGAAGTATTGCAACTTCTACGGGGAGGGTGATTAAAAAAAAAAAAGCATATGATTTTGTTCCTTTCAAGAAATGAGTTTCAAGAAATGTATCCCAGGGGCGCCTGGGTGGCTCAGTGGGTTAAAGCCTGTGCCTTCGGCTCAGGTCATGATCTCAGGGTCCTGGGATCGAGCCCCGCATCAGGCTCTCTGCTCAGTGGGGAGCCTGCTTCCTCCTCTCTCTGCCTGCCTCTCTGCCTATTTGTGATCTCTCTCTGTCAAATAAATAAATAAAAATCTTAAAAAAAAAAAAAGAAATGTATCCCAGATTAATGTCAGCAGGTTTCAAAGCTGTAAGGTATTCGCTGAACAGTCAGGTGTGAAGACAAGCTGGAAAGCAAAGGAAACATTAAGAGACTGAGAAAACTTGCAGCACAAACTCGCCATGGAGGACTATCTGGGTTTTTAAAAGACACATCTGTATGTACTGATATGGAGCAACGTGCAGGATGTATTAAGTAGATGAAGAAAAACCAAGCTGTAGAATCAAACTGTATCGAATGAGCTCACTTAGGGGAGAGCATCTGTAACATGTGGTTCGAAAAAAATCTGGAAGATTCTGCACCAGCCATCACGAGTACCTAGTCCTATTAGTGAGCATCGCAGGGGACTTTCCTGCATGTTTTGACCTCCTTATTACTTCAATTGTTAAAATGAGCATGTTAGAACTTCTGTCATCAGAAAATACACAACACTTTAAAATATTCGGGTTTCCTTAAAAAGGAACAAGTGCCAGAAAGAAGTCTTTGGTAGGTACCGCCAAACCTATCTTCCTGTGCAGCTCTCAGCAAATCTATTCCATGAGCATCAAGCAAGATTAGGAACGGAGGAAGAATAAGACATTAGAAATAAATGAGCTGCCTAAGGGTCAGGGTGCTGTTTTCAAAATAGGTATCTACGGTATTACAGAGATAGGGTGGGGGGTAAAGCAGAACCCTTCTGGTTGCCTCCAGGGGAAGGACATGGCAGGGAAAAGACGTTTTCTCTTATTAAGAAGGTAGCAGGAAACATGGGTTTGAGGAAGCAGCAGGAAGTGGCTTGAAACTTTTAAAACCAGGATGCATGGCGTTAGGACTTTCTCTTAACACAAAGGAACACTGAACAAATTTAGCTGCCATAAACGATAGCCAAACTTTGAAGAAGGTGCTTTAGTTTACACTTCTTTGGATTTTACTTTCTTGTAACATGGGATAACAGAATGCCATTTCTTTGAGAAGGCAGCTAGCTTCCCTTCCTAAAGGAGAACTAGAGGTTCCAGGTTTAGTCAGGGAATCTTGTAAAGAGAAGAAGTGTCTCAGAAATGGCTGCTTATGGGGGTGTTAGGCCCCTTCTCCCTGTCAGAAAAGACTAGGGCAAACAGAAAATTTACAGCCCAGTGGGCTAAACGAGCTAACTCAAAACTTGTGAAATCATCACTGAGAAAATGGCAGGAAGTCATAAACACACCTAATGTGGGAAGTCACACTAGTTTGTGAATGGTGCTAGGTACTAATCACCCACACGTAACGCGCTCACCAGGATCATTTTAGCCTCGTTTTTCTTCTTCCTGCCTATAGTCTACTAATTTGCGCTGAAGATGCCTGTGGGAGTGCCTGGGTGGCTCAGTCGGTTAAGCCTCTGACTCTTGCTTTTGGCTCAGGTCATGACAGAAAAATGGACAGAAAAGAAACCACTTACCTTGCTGTTGGAAGGTTCACAAATGAAGATTATTTTTAGATAAGTACAACTGACCAGATTACATGGAAATTTCAATTTCTCGGCCGTTCATAGCTGGAGGCGACCTAATCTACCCTCGGTCTGAGCAGGGATCTGGAGAGAAGCGCCAGCCTAGCCAGACACCAAACTGTGAGTCTTCTAACTGGAGGCAAACTGGGAGACACTGGGCTGGAGGGTCTGTTATTCTTTCCTCCTGACTTAGGTGCACTTGAATTGTTTTTGATAACAAAAGAATAAAAAATCAGCTATTTTTATTGGAACATATGTTACTAACAATTTCTTTTTTTATTAAAAAAAAAATCTGATTTTTCAGTGAAAACATCGAACCCACTCCCTAGCATTTCTAAGTGCTGGTTCGTCTGCTCCTTACATTTTAAGAGGCCTCACAAATTTACAAAGTACCCTCGCACCGCCGGTTTTCAGCCAAACCACTGAGCAGGGCTAAATGCCTTGACTGTCCCCCTAGGCAGCTGGGGTCTGGAGCTGGGTCCAAGGGTCCTGCAGTCCCTTGCTCTCTCCCAGGCCAGGGACGCTGGGGACACAGAGCTCCCCAGGGAGCTCCGTGAGGTGTGCTCACCTGCTGAGTTCTCCTGCTTGAGGCAGTGAATGGAGGTCCTTTGGGTTTTGGGCTGGAGCAGGAGCAAGAGCATGGGTTCCAGGATGCGCGCCACATCACCCAGGGAGAGCGCGCGCACCAGCCAGCCCTGGGCTGCCGCGCTGATGGCGCCGTCCGTGCAGGCCAGGCTGTCCAGCACCACGAACAGGGACCTGTGGGTGGGAAGGGTACCGTGGAGCCAGCGTCTAGCAATCCTGTGCACCAGGATGCCCGTGGGGAGCTTCACCCATGCTGGGCCCAGGAGACCCAAGCAGACAAAGATGAGGGCATTTCCACCCTAGAATCATGGGGGGAGCTTTTAAAATCCTGATGCCCAGGCTTCTCCCCAACCTGATTAAACTGGCTGTGGGGTGGGATCCCAGCATCAGAATCAGCTGGCATTTCTCTAAGGCTGTGTGTCTGGCCCCACACCTAGTTTTGGAAACAAGGAAGTTTTTTTTTTTAAGTGCAACTGATTGTACTGCAAGAAAATTCACATCTCAAGCACTGGTCGATGACACTCAAGTGTCCACACTCAGTGTAGGCACCGCCCTGCTAAAGACCCAGCCCACCCCCACTTCCCTCCGAAGGGTCCCCTCACGAGGTACGAGCTCAAAGCTGCTCAGGTGATTCTGACACACTGGGCCTCCTCCTCCCAGGACCAAATTAAGAAAATTCATACTACGTATGCACACGAGTCTGGCCTGAAGTCACTCCGGGGGTCATGGGAATCATTTGCTGTGCATCCAGAAAATGCGGTCATGCTATGCATTTCATACATTTCCCCTTCCCCGGCCCAAGCCACTGCCCAGGAACCTCGGCAAAGTGTCCTTTGTGTTAAGGGTGATGTACCCAGGAGGACCACCTTACCTATCAAAGGAGCGGTTGTGAGACGTCACACGACTGCCCTGGGTCTCTCTTGTCAGGTGCCAGATGACAGAAAACCTAAACAGAGCTTCCAGTCTTGTCCCCTTGATGAGGAAACAAACAGGAGTGTGACTCCCCTCCCAGCACAATGTCTGCAGTCGCAGCAAACCCGGCTTTCATAACAAACAAGAGCTCCGCAGAACGACAGCAACAGCAGCCGCGGTGCCGGGCTCCCGGTGTGCCTGGGGTCCCCCGTGGCCGGGGGGAAGGAAGACCTGCACCCTCTCTTCCTTGCTCACTTGAACACAGTAGAGCACATTTTCAAGGCTCCACATTAGCCCATGTCCAGGGTCACACCTGGGGCTGTGGTCGAAGATCACAAGATCACAAAGAGCATGGTGTCCTCACACACCGAGGACGTGCCGGGCCCAAGGGGCTCAGAGCGCAAGGACACAACTTGACTGCAAAGGTCGGCCAGGGCCACATCTTGTCTTCGACTGCCTACTTCACCAGCAGCTCTAGGACCCCTGCAAACACTCAGTGTCCTGCAAACATCATGGGAGTTGGGGAGATTTCCCTGGTGAGTCCTAATATGGACACAACCCATGTCTTCAGGACACTAAAGGGGATGCCCACTCTTTTCGAAGGCCTCCCAATCCTGAGATCCTGTAACACCTCTGCTTCATGATCAGGATGACCACTGAGCCCAGGAAGGGCTGAATACAGGTAAGTCTGCCCTGGGCATGTACAGGGATGGGTGGTCTGGCGGTTGGGATCTTTTCAAGACAGCGATGATAGGCTGCAAAGACCTACCTTGTCAGGGTCCAGGAGAGCATGGCAGATGATGTCTTCACAGATGTTGGCCGTTGGGGCCAGGCAGTGCAGCCGGTAGAACAACTCTACACAGGTGATGTGATGCTCCCGGGTCTCCTTGTTCAGCTGATTCCAAAGCACGCGAGCCACCCTCTGGGGAAGAAGGGAGACTGTGTGAACACAGGCAGCACCCACACTTCTTCCTTGTACCAGTCCAATCCTAGCCCCAAGGAACCGGATCCTCAATATACAAAGAAGTACCACCAACAAACAAAAGGAAGCACACCAAACCCCAAACCAAACTAAAACCTCACCAGGCGATGTTACAGGTTAAACTTGGAGGTGTCTCTATACCCAACTGGGGCTCAAACTCATGACCCTGGGATCAGGAGTCACATGCTCTATCAAATGAGCCAGCCAGGTGCTCCTTGAAACTTGGAAGTTTGAACTTGCAGCTAAGCACACTGCTGCTCTTGCCCAGACGTTAACATTACTTTCAGAAAGAAGCCAACTGGAAGGCTGACATATCCTTCCGATAAGCACACTTGACCAAGCCTTACTACATCCTGGCTCTGGGGATTCCAGAGCTGTGGTCCCAGGAAGTGTGATGGGTTTGTACTGGTCGCCAGTCTCGAGGCAGACACACTCACAGCACCTTACCACCTAGGCTTGGTGCACACTGCTCACCACGTGGTACTGACGAAGAATCACGGCTTTCAGCTTTAATTCCACAAACCTGTCCGTTCCCATTTCTGTGCACAGTGCCGTGGCAGATGCCCAGCTCATTTTCAGGACACAAATCACACCCCAAATCAAGTCCTCTATCTCCTCAGCCCTGATCTTAGCTCTTTAAACCTATGGGGCCTGGAGCTGGCTGCAGTCACTCCCAAAGTCCCAGGGCGAATCCGGGGGTGGGGGGGTAGGGGGCGAGCCTGACCCAACCAGATGAGACTCAAGGGGAAGGACCTATTTCCGGGAGGGAATTTCTGAAGGCATTCTTCCAGGTCATGGGAAAAGACCACGCCTCATAGACTGTGATATTTTATAAGTACAGCTTAGGTCAAGCTGTACTATTTATTTCTATTTGACAAAACTATCTTCTCTGCTTAGATCAAATTAACTGTTGACTGGCTTGAGCCCCTAACCATTATTTTCATTACTTTTTAAATCTTTTTTTAAAGATTTTATTAATTTATTTGTCAGAGAGAGAACACACAAGCAGACAGAGTGGCAGGCAGAGGCAGAGGGAGAAGCAGGCTCCTTGCTGAGCAAGGAGCCCGATGTGGGACTTGATCCCAGGACCCTGGGATCATGGCCTGAACGGAAGGCAGCTGCTTAACCAAATGAGCCACCCAGGTGTCCCTACTTTTTTAATCTAAGGGAATGTGACCAATTATCAAACTGCAATGAAACCTCTGATACGAACCTTTTGATTAAGAGGAGTAATGCCCTTACTTGTCACCCCTTCGGGCAAATTTATGTGGAAGAGACTCCTGGAAGGTTTAAAAAAATGTTTTTTGAAAGGTTAGGGAGTTGATGTTGATCACAAAATGCACATCTGCTCCTTCGTCTGTGTTGAGCTTCTCAATCCCTATGTTCTGAACACCTTCTTAGTGAACTGATTTCTGCCATGAGCACCTGATTAGGAAGGTCAGAACACTCGTGGGAGAGTGGACCTTGTTCTTTGCATCATGGGCAATGCCAACACTGGCATGCAGGCTGTTCTGTGGGAATGAGAAAAACGCCAGAAGATCTGGAGCCAGCCCCACGCCTGGAGTCTGAGACCTGGGGCATGGCCTGGCTGCTGGTGCAGGCGGCTCCACTGCCTCCCTCCAGCATATGGACGTGGGCAGGCGCCAGCCAGGGCGGCCGTTCTGGACAGCTGTATACTTCATAAAGCGCACACTAGGGCGCAGCAAGTGTTAAGTACTCAGATAGGTACCAAATTGGAATCGAAATAAGAATCAAGGCTTCCGAAAGAACTCAGAAAAGCCTACTTTCCAAGAACGTCACCAACGGTCCATCGTCAAAACAAGAGTATTTAATGCAGTCATTTTTTTTTAAAGATTTTATTTATTTATTTCACAGAGGGAGAGAGATCACAAAGAGGCAGAGAGGCAGGCGGGGGGGGGGGNGGAGCCCGATGCGGGCCTCGATCCCAGGACCCTGAGATCATGACCTGAGCCGAAAGCAGAGGCTTTAACCCACTGAGCCACCCAGGAGCCCTAATACAGTCATTTTTATTCTATTAACAGCTTTCCAGAGACTCACAGACGAAATTCTTTCTTCTGTTCTATTCCCTGTGCCTTACAACACAATGACCCCACACTTCTTAGACATACGCAGAGCAAGGAAGGACTTGCCCAGTCACTGCTGCTGCACTGTAGTGACACTGTTCCTGGTTCTGAGATCCACACGGACTCAACTCTGGTAAGAAAGGGATGAGGTGCCCAAGCCGAACAGCAATCAGATAAGACTCCACCAGACCTGACCCCGCAGTTGGGGTCTGAGTAGACAAAGTTAGTCTGGCTGCATGAGGAGCTCTGTGAACTCTCCCAGAAAAAAGTACCATAACTGATGAAAATTATAAAAAAAACCCCAAAACAAAACCCACACACATCAAACATTTAGAGTTTCTGGAAATTATCCTAAGGGCATTCAGGCAATAAAGAAACATGTATTCAAGAAAATCTACCAAATTCCAGTAAAAGCAACAAGTGTGAGGCAGTGGAACTGTGACCCCACCTGCCCCCACTCAGCCCAGCGTGGTGTGACAAGGAACGTGACTATCCACTCCCGGTGGCGTTCCCTCCCCCCAGCTCCCACTCCAAGGAGCTGCACCTCCGTGGAAGGGGCATGCCACAGCATTACACGTCTCGTCCTCACTGCTGGGAGGAAGCTGCATCCAGACACTGCAGGCCAGGAGTGCTGGAGTCCCGATCATTCTCACCCTAGTGCGCTTGTGGACGGACGTTACATGCTCCAAAAAGCCAGCTCAGATGACTAGGGGCCACCGCGCCTGAGGGCGACCTTCAGGGCTAGCCCTCCAAGAGAAAACAGGTAACTAACTGTCTCAGTCCCGGCTCTCCCTGAGCAATGGCCATGACCCAGAGAGTTCCCTCAAGGAAAGCGTGAAGAAGTTCAAGCCTAGGAGTGCTCTCAAGAACAACGGAATGCTATAGTAAGTAATTACCACAGGCCTGGTGGCCCCACAAGAGCAAGTTAAACCAGAGGCCAGCTCATTTACCAGAAATAACCAGGACACGAGATGGCTAGGAAGACCCCTTGTGGGTAAACAAAACAACGCACAGTCTGGCCTCAAAAAACGATCAGACTGTGGAATAACCTATGTCTTTGGGCATTGCTGAAAGCAGGAGAGCAGGGAGCCAGCCAGCAGTTCGTGGGGCCTAACGACTGGGTGTGATACCCACAGAGACAGCTTCAGAGAGAGAGCAGGGAAAGAGACGGTTGGTGAGAACCCTGCTAAGACCTGCTGAGTCATTGCAGGGTGACCGCACATCCCTCCAAAGGCCTCACACGGTAGGGGAGGTGGACTTCACCAGAACATTCTAGGCAAGTCACCGAACAGTGAACAACAGACGAGGACAAAACAAGATTGGCGGGGGGGGTGGGTCAGAATACAGTAGAGTTGCTATGATATACTATCTAAAATGCCCAGTCTTCAATAAAAACTGTAGGATATACGAAGAAACAGGAAAATACGACACTCGCACAAGGGAAAAAAGCAGGGAAGGGATCTGTGAGAGCAACCAGGTGTCAGACTTATTCAACAGAGACCGCAAAGTAGGCGTTGTGTGTTCAAATACCAATGGAAACCATGTTTAAAAAAGTAAAGGAAGGCATGATGACAATTTCTCATCAGGCAGACAATATCAACAATGGCTCAGTCGCTTAAGTGTCTGCCTTCGGCTCAGGTCATGATCTGAGTCCTGGGATCGAGTCCTGCATTGGGCTCCCTGCTCAGTGGGGAGGGAGCCTGATTCTCCCTCTGCCTCTGCTGCTCCCCCTACTTGTTCTCTCTCTTGCTCGCTCTAGCAGATAAATGAAATCTTAAAAAAAAAGAAAAAGAAAAAGAAAAGGTTGAGTAAAACGCGAGGCACTGTACAGATATCACTGGAACAGAAACACACTTGCGTGGAGCAGCACAGAAGAGGGAGGCAGGAGCACAGGTCCACTGGGGGAAGACCAGAGTCCAGTACAGACTGAATCCACAAGTGAAGGGCCAGGAATGGAGATGGAAAGTGGTGGGAAAACAAAAACAAAAACAAAATCCCAAAAAAACAAAAACAAAACCCTCAAAAAAAACCCCCCAAAACCCAAAAAAACCCAACAGGGGCGCCTGGGTGGCTCAGCCGTTGAGCGTCTGCCTTTAGCTCAGGTCATGATCCCAGGGTCCTGGGATCGAGCCCCACATTGGGCTCCCAGCTCAGCGGGAAGCCTGCTTCTCCCTCTCCCACTCCCCCTGCTTGTGTTCCCTCTCTCACTGTGTCTCTGTCAAATAAAATCTTTAAAAAAACAAAAACAAAACAACAAAACAACAACGACAAGCCAGATGGAAATTCTGGAACTGAAAGTATAATAACTGAAATGAAACGTTAACCCCTCAGGGGGCTCAGTGGCTCATCTGAATGGACTGAAGGAAGACTCAGCGAAGAAGATGGATTGACAGAAGTGACGCAGTCTGAAAAGCAGAGAGAGAAAAGAATGAAGAGAAATGCACAGGGCCTTAGAGAGAAGGGGACCACCGTCAAGCGCAGCTGCTCCCCCACAGATGGGGCGCTGGCGGAGGAGAATGAGAAAGGGGCAGGGGAAGTACGTGCAGAAGTAATGGACAAAAACTTCCCAAATTTGATAAAACAACAACAAAAACCAAAAAACCAACATTAATCTACACATCCAAGAGGCTTGAGGAATTCCAAGAAAGATACACTCCACACGATCCACAACAGACATATCACAATGAGATGCCAACACACAAAGAAGAAGAGAAAATCTTGAAAGCAGCAAGAAAAAAACCCACTCATCATTACAAGGGAAACCTAAGAAGATGAAGAGCTGCCTTTTCATAGAAATGCCGGAGGCAAGAAGACAGTGGGTCACGTATCCAAATGGTGAATTCCAACGTAAGTTCAAACATTCACATGAGCATTTGTTACAGATTATTGAAAAAGTGCTGTCGGGGCATCTGGGTGGCTTAGTCGGTCAAGCATCTGACTCTTGATTTTGGCTCAGGTCATGATCTCAGGGTTGTGAGATCGAGTCCGCGATGGGCTCCATGCTGAACATGGAGCCTGCTTAGGACTCCTTCTCTGTCCCTCTGCTTCCCAACCACCCCCTCCCCTGTGTGCCAGGCACATGTGCTCTCTCTCTCTCAAAAAAAGTGCTGCTTTACTTAAATATTGTATATTCAAGCATATCTGGAGCTGATGAAAGTATATTTATTCTTATATTCCAAGTTTTGAAAGCATAAGAAGAAGCCTAACCAAGAACATTATATCTAGTAAAACTACCTCCCATAAAAGGAGAAATAAAGACATTTCCAGATAACAAACACTGAGTGAACTGGTTGCTAGCAGACCTGTCGTACAAGAAACACTGAAGGAAGTTCTGTGGTGGGGATGGGGTAACTGGGGGATGGGCATGAAGGAGGGCGCTTGATGGAATGAGCTCTGGGTGTTGTGTGCTGGGTACGTGTACCCCTAAATTCTACCTCTGAAATTCATCACACGCCGTATGTTAAATAATTGAATTTAAATTTAAAAAAAAATCAGAACAAAACAGAAACGCTAAAGCTCCTTTGAGGTGAAAGCAACTGACCCCAGGCAGTTAATCAAATCCATACAAAAAGCACCAGTCAAGGTAATTGCGTAGCTCTAAAAAGACAGCATAAATGCGTATCTCCTTTCTTTCACCTGATTTTTTTGAAAAGGCTGAGTAGGGCGCCTGGGTGGCTCAATGGATCTTGGGGTCCTGGGCCTGAGCCCCGTGTCAGGCTCTCTGCTCAGTGGGGAGCCTGCTTCTCCCTCTGCCTGCCGCTCCCCCTGCTTGTGGTCTCTCACTCGCTCTCTCAAATAAATAAATAAAATCTTAAAAAAAAAAAAAAGTTGAGTAAAATGCAAAACATACAGGCATCACTGCACTATTACTGAAACGTGCAGAAACACACAGCTCCAAAAATATACTGAGAGAAGTCATTAGAGCGATTAAAACATTACATTGGAAAATATCCGTTTGCTGGAAAACAGTAAAGGAAGGATAACAAAAAAATAGGGAAAACAATAAGTAAAATGGCACACTGCTGTGAATACGGTAAAAACCACTGAATTGTACACTTCAAGTGGGTGACTTGGATGGTAAGTGAATTTTATGGGACTACAGCTGTTATTAACAACAACAAGAAAGAAAGCCGAGAGGTGGCCTCAGTTTTGTGACCTGCTTGAGAAGAGCTCGTCCCAAACAGGAAAAAGGCAGCCCATTTCAAAGGCTTTCAGCGCACAGGCTGTTAGGACCTGAAGGGACAGCAGGGTTTCCACACCTCATTTACCCACAAATTATACACAATCTCTCTTCCTAAGTGACAAAACTTTTCAGGGCATCTGTGGCCCCATCACTATAGGTCCCAGTGAGTGGGCACATCCCCATCTGCCCCACATGACCTCCGACTCCTTGGCCCCTGTCCCCGCTGTGCGGGCTGGAGAAGCAGAAGCTGCTGACCCAAGGGTGCCTCACTGACTGTGTAGCAGCCCCGACCTGTTAGTGCAGACTTGAGGGAAAGATACACAAGCATCATTAGCTATAGGAACCAAACTTGAGGGTCATGAGACAGACTGAAGGTCAAATGGCAACCAAGTTCGTTAGGTGACCCCTGGACACCCCATTGGCCAAGTGAGGTGCAGAGGGAACAACCTCGGGACCTAACAGCCCCCCAACCGAGACCCCATGAGACCCAGCTGCATTCCGCTCTTGACCTTTAGCATCTGCGGGCGCTTTCTCTATAATAAACTTCGTTTTTCCTCCCGAGCTCACCGGAACTGCTCTTAGTTTTTTCGCAATTAAATGAGCCCTATCATAGGCAGCTTTAAGTGATTTTACTTTGTCCCCCCAAGAAGGGAGGCAACACCCGCTCACCATCTTCAGCAATAATCTTTCCTAAATTTGACAAGTACTAAGCTTTCCTTGAGGTCAACTAGCTTCAAAGCCTTTAACCTTATAAACTAGGGCACAGTCTCTTCTTCTGTATATTCAGATAACTTAACAATCCTTACACATGAAGGCCGGTCAGCCTAAAACTGAGCACAAATGCTCACTGAAGTCTTCTGCAGAGTCAAGGACTGTCGCAGCCTGGGAGAGAGGGACAGACAGGCGGGCACAGGTCTCGAGCAGGCCTCCGGGGCTGTCATCGGAGCTGCCGTATCCCTAGCACCGCGACCACCACCGCAGGCAAATACCTGATAGAAGTCTGTCTTCTCCGCAATGACTTTCAATATCCCCGGAGCGATGGGAGGAACCGTCACCATCTGCAGCTTGCCGAAAAACGGGTTGTGTCCAGAGCTTTTGTAACGCTTCACCTTGTCCTCGATGACGAGCGCGAGGGACTGGGAATGGTTGATCACCTCCAGCAGGGTGGAGATGGCCACGTTCTGGAGGAAGCAGTCGGTCACACAGCAGCTCACAGTCATGAGGGATCTCAGCCACGACGGGAAGCCGCCGTCGCCGGCCCCTGCAAGGAAGCCAGTCACACAGACAAAAGTGACGATGGCTGGCGGCGTGCAGGGTCGGAGACACCCTGAGACCCACCGGTCAGGTGGCCAGCAGTGTGATAATAACCTTCTGGTGGTGACGTGATTATCAGTCATCGCTGAGGGGCCAGAGGACAAAGGACACTGAGTCTGCTTTCAAAAGCTTGTCAGGTTATTTGACTTCTGAAAATGTCAGTCTTAGGGCTTTGAGGTGACTCAGAGGGCCTGCCTTTTCTTTTTAAAATTCACACATAGTAGAACTCATGTTAAAAGTTTCTTTTAAATTTATATATGGTAAATCCACATTTGTGGGTATAGAGTTCAAAACATTTTTTCAAGGCTCTCTTGATGGTGGAAAACATGGCATTAGCTTTAAAAGAGGCCCAGAATAGGGGCGCCTGGGGGGCTCAGATGGTTTGGCGTCTGCCTTTGGCTCAGGTCCTGAGATCGAGCCCCATGTTGGACTCCCCACTCAGCAGGGAGCCTATTTCCCTCTCCCCCTCCTCCTCCCTCTCCCCCGGCTTGTGCTGTCTCTGTCTCAAGTGAACAAATAAAATCTTTTAAAAAAAGAAAAAAAAAAGAGGCCCAAAATAAACCGTGGACTTGAATTCTAAGTGCCAAGCCTCCAAGCACAGTGTCATCTGCAGTTAATAAGCCGCAGAGAGAAAAACTGCACAGGAAATTAACTGTAATGACTACAAGAGGCAAAGGCTTGGTCCTGTGTTGCCACCAACTTAATCACTTTTTTCTTGTTTTCCACCTTCCTTCTTTTTTAAAAAAAGATTTTATTTATTTATTTGACACAGAGAGAGAGAGAGGGAGAAAGAGACAGCACAAGCAGTGAGGAGCAGCGGAGGGAGAGAGAGCAGCAGGCTCCCCGCGGAGCAGGGAGCCTGATGTGGGGCTCGAACCCAGAACCCCGGGATCATGACCTGAGCTGAAGGCAGAGACTTAACCAACTGAGCCACCCAGGCGCCCCCTCTTTTTTCTTTTAAGTGTTTCACTGCCTGCTAATGACTGAATTATGTCTGCTCCAAATCCATATGTTGAAGCCCCAATGCTTAATGTATTCAGAGGTGGGGCCCTCGTGATGGGATGAACACCCCTGTTGGTGTCTCACAGACACCAGTGAGATCCCCCCATCCCCCCAGGATGCGAGCACCCTGCGAGAAGGTGGCTCTCTAAAACCAAGGGGAGAGCTCGCATCAGAAACTGACGATGCTGGCACCCTGATCTCAAACTTCCAGCCTTCAGAACTGTGAGAAAGAAATTTCTGTTCCTAAGCCACTCTGTGTACGGTATTTTGTTCTGGCAGCCTGCGCTTCGAAGACCCTGCCTGTTATGGGGTGAATTGTGTCCCCGCCCCCACTCCCCAAAATTCTTATGTTGCAGTCATAACTCCCTTGAGGACCTCGGCATGTGACCTTATTTGCAAATAGGGTTGATGCAGGTGTAATGAGTTCAAACAAGGTCATATGAGAGTGGGCCCCAATCCAGTAAAACTGGAGTCCTTATAAAAAGGAAAGTGAACACAGGACGTATGGATGAACACAGGGGGAGTCCACGCAAAGCCTGGAGCTGTGATGCCCCGAGCCAAGGAACTACCAGGAGCTAGGGAGAGGCTAGGACACATCCTTCTGACCTGCCAAGGGAGAACAGCCCGGCCAGCAGGCTGATCTCAGACTTCTGCCTCCAGAACCGAGAGGCAGTACATCTTTGGTGTTGAAGTCACTTCGTTCGCGGTACTTCATTATGGCAGCCTCGGCAAACTAACACAGATCTTCAACACCCGGTCTGATGAACTAGCCTATTTACTGATTATCACGAGGCACCTTTTACCTTCCAGACCTCTTTTTTTTTTTTTAAGATTTTATTTATTTATTTCACAGAGGGAGAGAGATCACAAGGAGGCAGAGAGGCAGGCAGAGAGGGGGGGGGGAAGCAGGCTCCCCGCTGAGCAGGGAGCCCGATGCGGGCCTCAATCCCAGGACCCTGAGATCATGACCTGAGCCGAAAGCAGCGGCCTCAACCCACTGAGCCACCCAGGCGCCCCCTTCCAGACCTCTTAACGGGCTTTGTGGGACTCGAGTTTTAAGGAAAACGGCCCCGGCCTCACCAATCTGCCATCTCTCAGAGGCACGCCCAGAGCTCACTCCACGAGTGACAGAGCCACACATGGCAGAGAGGGTGTGGGCTCATCTGCAAACACCAGCTAAGGACCGGACTCCTCGGGGCGGACTCCAGGGCGGGGGGGGGCAGGCCTCTCACCGGGAAGCTGGAAGAGCGTTTCGCAGAGGCGCTCCGTCTCCTCCTGGGACAGGTAGACGGGGAAGGTGGCGCAGTCCAGCAGCAGGTGGCAGGCGGCCGCGAAGGCCTCCCTGCAGCCCTCCCGGGCGCTCCCCAGCTCAACCACCACCTGCTCCACAGCCCAGTCCTCCTCCTTCTTGGGGCCAGGGCTCCTGGGCGGGGGCGATGGCTGCTCTGCACTTTTCGCCTTAAACGGAGACCCTCGAGCTGTGAACAAGTCGGAGAGCATCTGCTTAAACTGGGGCACGCTGATGGGCTTGGCGTCCCACGGGTTCTTCCTGTCGGGGTCGCTGCCCGCCGAGCAGGGCGGCCCGGGCTCGCCCCTCCGGCCCGCGGGCTCGTCGCACTTGCTCTCTTCTCCCGACCCTGGGAGCTGTGCTCCAAAGATGTTCTTGTGGGCGAAGTTGGCGACCAGCTCCTGGATGCAAAGAAAGGTCCTCTGCATACCCCCGCCCTTCTTCCAAACATCGTCCTTCTCGGGAGAAACCCTGGGGACCCTCAGGTGCTCCGAGAGCTCTGGCGACGAGGCACTGAGCCCGATCCCGCTGTCTTCAGATTTCAGGGGAGGGAACGAAGCGTCTTCTTCGGCTGCGATCACTGCCTTGGTGTCTATAATCATTTCACTGTTCTCACCTTTCACTGGACTCTGCAAAAAAACAAAGGAAATTTGTGTTGTATACATCTCGTAAGGCCAAGGGGTTCAAATATCAGCTGCATTGGGCAAACCATGAATAGGTACTTCCTGTTTTTTGAAATCCTAATTCTCGACACCAAGAGAACCCCTGTGTAAAAGTGTGTAATACAATGAAGAAGGCACAACAGGGGGAGTAAAGGGGGGCAGGCCCAAAGGGGGGCTGCTGGGCCCCCATACACTCCAGGAAGGCGGGCTTTGAGCCCACTTTGTATTATTTATTCAGGTTCAAGGTTCAAAAACATTATTTAAAAAGTTTCTGGCATATTTAAACTAAAAAACTGAAGGAGGACGTGGGGCTGAGGGTAAAATAAAGGCATGAAGAAAAAAAAGGAGAACAGAAAGCCAGAGTAAAGTGTTTACCCATGTAATATAGTACCCACCGCCCGGTGAGTGTGAGTGCGTGGGCGTGCGCACACTCCATCACTTTTTCTTTTCTTTTTTTTTTTTTAAAGATTTTATTTATTTATTTGACAGAGAGAGATCAGATCACAAGCAGGCAGAGAGGCAGGCAGAGAGAGAGGAGGAAGCAGGCTCCCTGCTGAGCAGAGAGCCCAACGCAGGGCTCGATCCCAGGACCCTGAGATCATGACCTGAGCCGAAGGCAGAGGCTTTAACCCACTGAGCCACCCAGGTGCCCCTGCATCGCTTTTTCAAAGGGATGACACTACAACCTTTAATCGGTCAACCTCTCTGCTTACACTGCTAACATCAATAACATTCCGTTACATTTAAAACATTCCAGCATTTAAACCAGTGTGCACTATAGGGAAGAATGAAATAGTACACACGTTGTGAAACATTGATAATTACATTCGAAGACACATGCTTAAACTTTGTATCTTAAATCATTTAAGGGATTTTTTTATTAGCTATTACAGCTAGTTAAAAATAAATAAATAAAAGGACTAGCTCTGGGAGGGAAACTCGGAGTCTGTGAGTGAGTCTGCTCCCGAGTGCAGGCCCAGCTCGCTTTCCGGGGTGCCTGCCCAGTCGGCTTGTGCTCCCGCCCGCAGCTGCACCGGGTGGGTGTCAAGGGCAGAGTTTTCGAATCTTTATGTGAAGTAGAAAATAAAAACAATCCAAAGGCCTCGAGCTCTTGACTGTTACCGTCTTCTGGGACGACCATTAGGCAGCATCAGTGCCAGTTTACAAGGAGCATCTCTCCCAGTTTAAAAAGAAATGGGTTTGACTGGAACCCACAGAGAAGGATTGATCCTTCAGAGAAACCTGCTACCACGAACCAGCTGCGCGAGGATGCTTAGTGCAGCGCTGTTTGTAGCAGTGTAAACCAGAAATCACCTAAATGCCCTTGACGGGGGAAGAGCAGAAGACACAATGAAGCCGCACCTAGACTATCGCATAGAAGGTGCCTCTACAGAGACCAGTATGGAACGAGGTCCCTAGAAGTTGGAGAACCAAAGCAAGTCAGAGAACGGTGTGTGTTATGGATTGATTCCAAAAGAGGAATCAATCCTACACCCGGTACTTGTAAATGTGACCTTATTTGGAAATAGGCGCTCTGCAGATGGTCAAGTTAAAATGAGCTCATTAGGGTGGGCCCCCATCCAATGTGACCAGTGTCCTTGCAAAAAGGAAATCTGGACACGGGGTGGGGATGAAGACAGCAGGGTGACGGGACTACAGCAGAGGGACCCCAGAGACTGCCAGCACCACCGGAAGCTGGGACAGAGGACGGAGCAGACTCCCCCCGCCAGGAGAAAACTAACCCTGCCCACACGGTGACATCAGACTTCTGACCTCCAGAACCAGGAGACAGCAACTTGCTCCTATTTAAGTCGCTCAGTCAGTGGTACTTTGTTACAACAGCCCAAGGAAAGGAATCTCTCACTTACATGTTTAAAGAGACACCAACATCACACAAACACACACACAGACATAACAAGGTCTGGACAGTGAGTCGAATCGAACCAGTAACCGCAGAGGAAGTGGTGGGGGTGGGCAAAGGGCAGGGGGGGTGGTTCGCTTTCAACACTAAAAGCTTCTGGGAAGTGTTGGAGGATTTTAGAAGCATATTTTAGGTAATACCTTTCTATCCTCTGCTCGTTCCTTCTACCCTAACCCACCCTAATGACTTCCTGCTCCCAGGAAGGCACAAGCCGAGCCTAGAGAACCACATCCGCTCCCGCGGCCGCACCATGCTTCCGCTTGCGGGCTCCATGTCCAGGTAGGAAGGTGGCATCTGGACCTTGCTGAGCACTTTGAAACATGTCTTCAAGGCATGCGTGAGCTCAGGCAAGCTCAACACCTCCATCTCCTCAGCCAGGGGCTGCACCAGACAGCCCAGCACCTGAGGGAGGTACTGGGTCTGCACCTCGGAGTACAGTTCCTGCGGAAAACAGACATGAGTTTAACAGGTTTCCAATTTCTGGTCAGGAAAAAAAAATGGTGCCTTAAAAAAAGTCCATTTTTTAAAAAAGATTTTATTTATTTATTTATTTATGAGATATGAGAGAGCAAGTGAGAGCGAGCAGGGGGAGCCGCACAGGGACAAGCAGACTCCCCTCGGAGCAGGGAGCCCAATGTGGGGCTCGGTCTCAGGAACCTGAGATCATGACCTGAGCCAAAGTCAGACACATAACTGACTGAGCCACCCACGTGCCTCGATAAGTCAATTTTTTTAGAGCATGAGTAAGTTTCATGTTCAGTCCCAAATCAAAATCCAAAATATTTTTTTGATCCCGACAAATCAATGGACAGTCTTCCTCTCTTTTCAAACATCTTTACCTTTTTTGGTTTTTTTTAAAGATTTAGTTTATTTATCTGAGAAAGAGAGAGGGCGCATGCATGAGCGACAGTCCATGAGCAGAGGGAAGGGCAGGGCCGAGACAGAGTCTTAAGCAGGCTCCACACCCAGCATGGAGCCCCATGTGAAGCTTCATCTCAGGGCCCTGAGATCACGACCTGAGCCGAAATCAAGAGGCAGATGCTCAACCTACTGAGCCACTCAGGCGCCCCTCAAGTGTCTTTACCTTTCTTAATAGACAATCATTGCCATGTTTATTTATATACTAAGGAAACTGGTTTCCTTTAAGAAAATTAGCCACCGGCACAGTGTTACCTAGGAATACTTTTACTCACACTCCTGAATAACCAAAGTGCAGGGTGATGCCAGTTCGTCTCTGGTTGACAAAACTTTGGTTCAGGCCACTTACAACTGGCTCAAAGTTATAATCTCTTTTAAATAAGACGTAAAAGACATAGGAAAGTACATTCAGCTATGTCTTCCACACCAGTACAGACACTGAAAGTGTTGTGCATTTACACACACCCACTTTTCAGAAAGGTGAGGTTTATCAGGCCAAGGACACTAACGAGAACGTGAACGGCAGCAAGCACGGAGCCGCCTCTGGCGGGCAAGGGGCCTTACCAAGGGGATAACATCCAGAAGGAACACCAGGAGGGTGCACAGTTCTGACACGGTCGGGGGAGGGCTGATGCTTTTCCCGACAGTGTAACTCTGCTTGGCTGGTCTACATAAGTCACAGGAAAGAAAACCAAATCAGTTCTTTCTACCATAATAACTTCAAGCGTTTCTTATGATGTCCCGTCAAGTTACTCTATTTCAAATGTAATGGAAGGCAGCTCTGTCATTCTAATAAGTAAGCTTTAGTGACTAAAACTACCAGACACAGAGTGTCAGTCTGTGCCTTGAATTTGCTTGTCTCCAAAACGGGTTCACTCAGACCTGAACTTCATCAGTTCAGATGAGGGCGGACCCAGGCCCAGGTGATCCAAACCCAGAGGATCTGGAGCTCCATCAAGAGGAATAATGCTAGCCCCCCTGCCCCAAACCAGAGGCATGTTCCCAGGGAAGCCGCCTGGCTAGAGAAGACACGGGCTGGACAGTGGTCCCAATCGTGGGAGCAACCGGAGGCCGCTCCTCCCGCGTGACACCCACGAGCTCAGCCACACGAGGCGCTCAGCTTCTCCAGCTTCCCGAGAGAAGTGCAGCTTCGGCAGTCAGCTCTGTCGGGAGCTGCTTGTACTGAAATGCAACACTTCTTTTTAACTAAGCAGGGAACTGGTTAAATAGGTAAGTTCAAAAACATATACCCGTTGGTTCTCAAACAGAGTAACTTTGGATTCATCTCCCATCACAGGGCAAAAATTCAACCTGAGTTAATCGTCTTCACTGCAGATTAGCACTTAGTTATCGGAATTTATCTGAGCAAGAGAATGCATCTGAAGAACTGCAGACACGACCCTGGCAACCGTTCCCGAGGTCTACGGTCTACTCTAAGGAAACCCCGGCTGATGTCTGTAAAGACACGGGACAAAGTCTTATCTGCAACAGTGGAAAGATGGAAAGTGGTGTTTCAGCTGGATATACACAGAGATCTCCAGAGAACTGTTAGCTAACCCCCCAAACGGCACGCCGCAGGAAGTTATATAAAACTTGATACCGCTTGTGTAAAACTTGAACGGACACACTAGCCTATGTCATCTCTGGATACACACTTGTTATAAAAGCACAGACAACATCAGGTGCAGGACAGACACCGATGATCCCAGCGCAAAAGGAGAAGAAGGGCTGTTGTGTGGGAGTGAGTTCTATCTGGGTGGCAACATTTTATTCCTTAAAAAAAAAAATCTGAAAAACAATGGCCAAGTGTGTAATTTCCATAATGGGTGCATGTGTGTCTGACATTATTTCTCGTTCTTTCTTACATTTGAAATGTTTTGTAATTGATTTTTTTTTTTTTAAAGAAAGCACACCTTCGTAATTCTGAAACGGAAACAGGCTGACCCAAACATACTCCAGCTTCAGTATAACAAGGCCTTGCTGCTGCACCTGCGTCTGGCTAGAGGTAACGGATTCATCACAGACCTGAAAGCCCATGGGGACCTTGCTCAAGAGGACACAGAGAAGCACAGGGGGAGCAGCTGGGAGGTCAGGCATTCCTGGGTTCCCGTCTTGGCTGGCTGCTGCCAATTTCCCGAGCAATGCCACCTGAGGGGCTGCCTGTCCCTGGGCTCTGACCTTCTTATGTGATCCAAGTGCCTACTTCTCTTTGGGGTGGCCTGAGGAGCTACTGAGTGCACCTGGAAGGCGTTCAGGCCAGAGGAGAAGCCACAGCAAACAGTTAAGTAAAGCTCTTTTTTTTAAAAGATTTTATTTACTTATTTGACACAGAGAGAGATACAAGTAGGCAGAGAGGCAGACAGAGAGAGAGGAAGAAGCAGGCTCCCTGCTAAGCAGAGAGCCCGATACAGGGCTCGATCCCAGGACCCTGAGATCATGACCTGAGCTGAAGGCAGAGGCTTTAACCCACTGAGCCACCCAGGCGCCCCCTAAGTAAAGCTTCTATTGAGTTGCTAGGTAGGGGGAGAAGAGAGACAACAAGGAAGGTGAACCGTGTGCCTCAGGACAAGACAGGGTCTGAGAGATCACACTAGTCCCCCTGCTGTGGGGAGAGGGGCAGGCTGGCAGGGAGGCATGTGGCTCCCCAGAGCGCACCACCGTCCATGACCGTGAGGTGGTGCAAGTCACTGACCAGAAGAATGGTGGTGACATAAAGCTGATCATGGCAGCTTAAGACACTAATGCTTTTATCTGACCGTGATACACAAATTTCAGTAAGAATTTAAGATGATGATTTTAAAAGCACGCACTCTAGTCACAGAACCGCAGATCTCAGCCCCTGTGAATAGATGAGCTTCCGGGAGCACTGTTTGGTCAATGTGGAGGGTTTTCCTGAGTTAAAATTAGTAAATAGAAAAGCTCCAGAGTTATGGGGCAGAGACTACCCGAACCTTCTTAATGGCAATGTTTTCTTATTCTACGACAATTTTAAGGGAACTCTTTCCCATCGTGTGTTCAGCAGAGACTACCCAACCTGAGCCACATTAACATCTAAAAATCACNAATTTAAGATGATGATTTTAAAAGCACGCACTCTAGTCACAGAACCGCAGATCTCAGCCCCTGTGAATAGATGAGCTTCCGGGAGCACTGTTTGGTCAATGTGGAGGGTTTTCCTGAGTTAAAATTAGTAAATAGAAAAGCTCCAGAGTTATGGGGCAGAGACTACCCGAACCTTCTTAATGGCAATGTTTTCTTATTCTACGACAATTTTAAGGGAATTCTTTCCCATTGTGTGTTCAGCAGAGACTACCCAACCTGAGCCACATTAACATCTAAAAATCACGAAAGCCACCTAAACATTCCATAATCCCGAACTAGATACTTACCTAAAGCAGTCCTCAAAACACCTGGTCATATAGTCCCAGAGAAAGTCTGTGCTGAGGGAAGTGATCAGCAAATTCACCGTTTTAACAATCTCAGAGGCATTTCTGTTTTCTTTTATTGCGCTGTAAAGGAGGCAGATGCTCGTGAATGTATCTATGAGAAACCCTCTATCGTGAGAACACTGTGTCTGAAAAACTGTAATTCGTTTATTTACTCCTAGAGAGACAGACAAATCTCAATGAAGATAAAAATATTACTGGTCTGATATAGGAAAGAGTTTGCATAACGCCATCCTAAACAGTATTTATATTGAAGCGTTGTCTTAGAAATAAGTATAAAAGCTACTGTGAAAAGAATCTGGTACAGGAAACCAGTTTTAGCCCAACTGTGAGTCCTTAAATACTCTGTTGGTGACATAACATGGTACACCCATTTGGGCAGGAAATTTGGCTAAAATTTAAATGTGCATCTTCTATGACTCAGGAAATTTATTCTAGGGATTTCTCCTAAGGATGTATGCATGAGGGCACCACTGCAAGGAAAAGTGGAAGCCACCTATCAGCCCATCAGTAGGAGGACTGGTCAGTCAGGATTTATTTAAATAAGTATAAATCCTTACTGAGGAACCTAAGGCAACGTTATGCTCCACTGCAGAAGACAGGAGAGCTCCTCACAACTTGCATTTAAAAAAAAAACAGGCAACTAACTAGCTAACATAATTCCACTGTTATATATTATTTTTTAAGATTTATTTTTTTGAGAGAGAGAGAGAGAGCGGAGCGTGCACGCATGGGCTGGGGGAGGGGCAGAGGGTGAGGATCTCAAGCACGCTCCCCACTGACTGTGGAGCCTGACACGGAGCTTGACCCCATGACCCTGAGATCATGACCTGGGCCAAAATCAAGAGTCGGACGCCTAACTGACTCAGCCGCCTAGGCACCCCTGTAATTCCATCTTTACAATAAAAGACAGGTGTCTCTATGCTAATGTATGCATTCAAAGTCTGGAAAGAAATGAGCATATTTTATGTTTTTCTCTCAAGGGCGGTGGGATTGTGGGTGATATCTTTTTTCTTGGTACCTTCAAATATCAGTATATTCCATGAAGAGCATGTATTACTTTCATATTCAGAAAAATAATAATTCTGGGAGAAAAGGACAAACATTCTGGGAGAAAAAAAGCAAACGCTCAGAACTCTTTTGGTACATTTACAATTGAGAAGCCAGAGAAATCTTCAAATAGATTTATATTTTCAATATACCCAATGCCAATTCGGGCACAAGGAAATTATATCGAGAATAAAGTAAAAAGAAAGAAACTGTATTATCCTAAAAGGGACAAAAGCCAAGGGGCATCCAGGTGGCTCAGTCAATTGAGTGTCTGCCTTCGGCTCAGGTTATGATCCCAGGGTCCTGGGATCGAGTCCCATGTGGGGCTCCCTGCTCCACAGGGAGCCTGCTTCTCCCTCAACCCTTCCTCCCCACCCCACCCCCGCTCTAATAACTAAAATTTTAGGAAAAAAAAAAGAACAAAACCCAGGACTGAGAGATAACTACACACTTCAGTGCAGCACTTCTGTCAGGTCCTGAACCCCACATGCTCTGCCTTCGGGGTCCTGAAGCACGTGTCCTTGGGGTGCCCCTGGCTGGCTCTCCCCTCTCCTCTGGATCCTAGCTCCACCTCCCGACCTTCCCCCGGCCCCCGCCGGCCTCCCTGTAAGTCACCGCGTGGGCACACCAGATCCAGCTGCCCTTCAACGGCTTGCACACCTGCTCAGTAAATATGGTTTGTACAGCCCAGGCTGGGCAGAGACCGGCTCACACGCCTTTGAAACAGGCCATTCGTGGCGACTGACTCAAGAGCATCGGTTATCTTCACCAGTGGTGTGATCCCTTGGGTGCCCGAGTCCTCTAGCCCCAACAACTTCTAATGAACAGCAGGGAAATGCGACTGATGCCATTGGGGAGGGGGAAGAAGCCTGAAGCTGGGGGCCAAACCCATACCTTATTAGTGAGTTTCCACTCTGGGTATAACTAAGTTTAAGATCGGAGCCGAGGGCATCTCTGCAGTAAGAATAAAAGGCCCGGATGACTTCGAGAAACAAATTCCCAACCACTCGAGGCCCTGCAATTAAAAAGAAAATGGTCAGAGAAAGATGAACAATCCATACTTAAAGCAATAAATGACATGCACGTGAACTAGAGAGGGTGTAACTGCACACACAATTTTATCGTCTAAAATGCTCAGAAACTTCAGTTTGACAATGACAACTTTAGGTGGGGAGTCACATCCCCATGAAAATGGCCAATATTTCTGTAGCACTACCATGTGCTGGACACTGTTCTGACCATTTGCTACTGGTTAAACCCTATTTACTTTTTATGGTAGCCGTAAGACCAGGTACTATGCTGCTGTACTGACTACAGAGAAGCGGATGGGGACCAAGAGGTGAAGGCACTCATCTGAGCCAGACTCTGGGGAGCCAGGATGTGCGCTCAGGGTGTGTAAGTGAGCATACACTGGCCAGAGACACTACTCAGCATAAATACCAATGAGTAGGGCAAATTTCCTATTTTACATTCTTTAAAAAATTTTTAAATATTTTTATTTCTTTTTTTTAAGATTTACTTATTTATTTTAGAGACAGCGAGAGGACGAGCAAGCACGGGTGGTAGGAAGGGCAGAGAGAGAGAGAGAGAGAGAGAGAGAGAGAGAGAGAGAGAGAGAGAGAGAGAAACCCAAGCAGACTCCAGGCTGAGCCCACAGTGGGGCTCGATCTCATGACCCGGGGCTTGCAACCTGAGCCAAAACCAAGAGTCAGCCAACTGCCCCACCCCGGCCCCCCTTAAGTAATCTCTCATGACCCTGAGAGCAACAGTCACGTGCTCCACCGACTAAGCCAGTCAGCTGCCCCTCTAAATTCTTTCACTCGTGAGCTGGAACCCCACAAAAGAAATACCACCACTCCTGTAAAGCTTATTAAACGGCATAAAAGACTGGAACCAGCTGCAGGTTAGGGAGGCATTCTTGCCGATCCGGCAGGTGGAAGGCGGCTAGATATTTCTGCTCCATACACAGCAACCATCAGGCAGGGAAGGGAGTGACCGCTCACCCATGTGCACAAAGGAATGAAAACCGGATTGATTCAGAGGAAATGAAAGCTCTGTCAAGGGCGCCTGGGTGGCTCAGTGGGTTAAAGCCTCTGCCTTCAGCTCAGGTCATGATCTCAGGATCCTGGGATCGAGGCCTGTATCGGGCTCTCTGCTCAGCAGGGAGCTTGCTTCCTCCTCTCTCTGCCTGCCTCTCTGCCTACTTGTAATCTCTCTCTGTCAAATAAATAAATAAAATCTTAAAAAAAAAAAAAAGAAAGCTCTGTCAATATATCTGTGTTAAAAAGCAAGCAGCAGATTAATCCAGTCTTTTATGCTTCTTTTTCGCAAAAACAGAGGATGCACCCCTGAGAAACTTTTTTCACCAGAAGCCCCGAGGATATTTTATCTACGGTGTAAGAATGCTGAATGCTTCTTACAAACGAAGGCAAGTTTGTTGCCATGACTGAAGGAGAAAATGAAGCAGTGGGTAAAGCCTGGTAGCAAAAGAATGACCACCGTGCACCTCTGAGCTCCACTTCAGTATAATCCACTCCGCTGCCTCCAAGTATGTCTTCCCCGGGACAGTGACGTTATCAGACGGAAAAATCAGACTGCGGGATGGGGCAGAAGCCTGCTGTTCACCCCCTTCGGGAAACTCTGACCTGGAGCCCAAGCTGGCAGCAACGTTTTACTTGGCTCACCGATGTGCAGGGTCAAGACATAAAACACCCAGCCTCCAAAATGCAGTTACACTTTTTCTTTGGATATTTCCCCAAGTTACGCAGGAAGCTCCCAATACATTACATAGCTCACTTCATTTTTTAGCTGAAATCATGATTTTTGCGGAGCTGCAGTCACTCCACACAAAGAGGAAGAGCCATCGCTGGCCAACTGAGGTAGCAGGGGAGGGGAGGGGAGGGATGGGGGAAGGGCACAGGGCACGTTCAGGGGGCACTTAAGGCTGCAGCTTGGAGGGACAAATGCTTCACGCTTCGACTCTGGTTAAGAGCAGCCAGAGCTGTACACGTCCCTGGATACAAGGCCATCTGTGTAACGTGACCGAGCATCTCGGGTACGGAGGGTCTGCGAGCGGTCAGGTAAGCAGCTATGTCCTGCCAAACAGCTCAGGCTCTGGGGTCAAAGAGACCACACTTTAACCTCAGCTCCCGGGCAGCCTCTGGCAAATCACTTACTCTTGCTCAACCTTAGTCTTTCCGTCCGTAAGATGGGAATAGTGAGAAAACCCACTTCGGGGCTGTTGGAGGCAAGGAGGTACGTATGGAGATGTACATTAAATGATGTCTACAAATCACTTCGCACAAAAAAAACTGCTCAAAATATGTCAGCTGTTATTATTAACAACAGTAAAAATACATCAGGACCTCAGAGTCTCCCTTCCATTCAACTTGACTGGATGTCTTTTTTTCCCTTTGCATCCCTAGAGACTAGCATCATCCCTGCCACACAGCAAATGCCCAGGCCTGCCCCTGAATGAATAAAAGAAGGGTCTCCAGCCGCCACCCCAAGACCAGAGGGAGAAGGGATCTCAGTAATGCCCTCGATTCCTATTCTCTGCAAACAGCTACCAGGCAGTGTGCAAATCCTGAGCGCTCAGATGACGCCATCAAACTTGAAATCTCTGGGCGCCTGGGTGGCTCAGTTGATTAAGCATCTGTCTTCAGCTCAGGTCATGATCCTAGGGTCCTGGGATCCAGCCCCACGTCTGCTTCTTCCTCTCCCTCTGCTCCTCCCACCTGTGCTCTCTTGCTCTCTCAAATAAATAAAATCTTTAAAAACCACCACCACCAACAACAAAAAAAAAACCCTTAAAATTCCATGGAGAAGATGGGGACCCCATCATGGTGTTCAAGTGATTGGAAGTTAAGATCTTTTTATTTTTTTAAAGATTTTATTTATTTATTTGATACAGAGAGAGATCAGATCACAAGTAGGCAGAGAGGCAGGTAGAGAGAGAGGAGGAAGCAGGCTCCCTGCTGAGCAGAGAGCCCGATGCGGGGCTTGATCCCAGGACCCTGAGATCATGA
>LNAC01000045.1:4769229-4814904 GCA_002007465.1 Ailurus styani | reverse complement strand
GTTTTTTTTTTTTTTATAGATTTTATTTATTTATTTGACACAGAGAGAGAGAGAGAGAGAGAGAGAGAGAGAGAGAGCATGAGCAGGGGGGAGGAACAAGGGGAGAGGGAGAAGCAGGCTCCCTGCTGAGCGGGGAGCCCGATGAGGGGCTCGATCCCAGGACCCCAGGATCGTGACCTGAGCTGAAGGCAGACACCTAACTGACTGAGCCACCCAGGTGCCTTGAATATTAAGATCTTACTGTGAATGGATATTAGAGCAATTTCTATTCTTTACACAAGGGAAAGAAGGTATTTTTTTTAGCTGAGGCTTATAGGACCACAGTGTGTATCAGGGACCCATGACGAACCGGAGTCTAGTTCAACCCTGTTCATTTGGCAGAGGAACAGACTGAGGCCCACGTGGCAGAAGTGGCTTGCCCCAGGTCACAAGGCCAGAAGATGGAGGAGGGTCTCCTACTCCCTTAAAAATAAAATCAAAGCTCATTGGGGCGCCTGGATGGTTCAGTGGGTTAAAGCCTCTGCCTTCGGCTCAGGTCATGATCTCAGGGTCCTGGGATCGAGCCCCGCATCGGGCTCTCTGCTCGGCGGGGAGCCTGGTTCCTATCCTTCTGCCTGCCTCTCTGCCTACTTGTGATCTCTCTCTCTCTGTCAAATAAATAAATAAAATCTTTAAAAAAAAAAATCAAAGCTCATTTGAAGACTGCTATTTGAGTGAAGGGACATTCTCACCCAGTCAGTACGGTGTGTGTGCGTGCACACAGACATACACAATACGAGCTCAAGGGTATTTTTCTAACAAAAGTGTTCACGTTATTGTGCAAAACCTTAAAGTGGTGCCCAGATACGGTAACTGAACACATAACAGGGCTGAGGTACTTCAAGATTCTGAAACACCGATGATGCAGTTATATTCAAAATGGTGTGCTGACTGCGGTTCACACAGATAATCCGTCTTGGGCCCACAGTGGCAAATGCACTTCGCACATTACCTATTTCCGGCTTGTCGAGCAGACTGACGAGGACTCGGAATGGCTTCAGGTACGCATGGTGACGTTCCTCTGCGTCGGCATCTGAGAACTTCTGGTGCAGTATTTCAGCAAGACCCTGTTTTGTTTTTTAAAAGCCACAGATCAGGATATTGTACATAGCACAGTTTGACATTATTGGTTGTCTACTTATAAATACTCGGGGATAGAGAGAAAACCAGCCACACGGCACGGAATGAGCACACAGAAGGTTTCCCCACCGTGGATCCAGGACATGCCCCATGTCTGCTTTGAGGTCCTGCCCATGAATCCACTGAGAAATCATGATCAGAAATGTTCTGATTGGGATCTACTTTCCAGAAAGGCTCCTTTACCTCAACTAAAAGATCCTTGGAATATTTTTCAAAAAAATACGAGGACTGGTCTTCGTAAGAATTTGAGAGTTCAGATTCTGGCACAATGGTATTTCCTTTAATATCTGAACCTATAAAAGAACAAGGACCATGAGCTGTAACAAGAGCTACAATTTTAAAGTACATAATATTGTGCAAAGGTCTCATGCTCCAGCATTTTTAAAAATAGAATTCCTCCAACAGAAAACCAAATTCCAATCTGGCAAGACTAAGTCACGTTTTCTTCTTCAGATAAAAATGTGGGGTACTAAGGATTCTACCTCAACAGGCATCAATTTGGTTTGTCCCGAGAATTTGCCCTCAGTGTCTTTGACAAGTCTGATTACGAGGATTTCTAAAGGAACGAGGATTGGTTTTAAAAACCAGTGTTTGTATGGCACTATGTGAAGCCAAGCTGTTCTCATCTATATGCCCTTATTTTGAGCTTTGGGTAAGTCTGTGAGGTCTTCGAGGCAAGGGAAGGCAACTCATGGTATAAGGAGAGAGCACGGGCGCTGGGGCTAAGGCTAATAGGTCAGACCCAGCACTGAACTTGGATCCTGGGTCCTCTCTATACACAGCAAGTCAAGGTCAACTAGGATGGAGCTGATCATTTAGCAAAATCATCCTTTTGATAAAAATGCTTAAAGAGCCTGTAAATACTCTTCTTGAAATCCTTCAGAAGCTTCCATGCAATGGGTTCTGGAGAAGAGAGGAAAGAAAGGGTGCAGAGAACTTTCTGACTTTGGTGTGAGAAGACCTATATGTGACGGGTTATAAAAGCGGTGAAGCAGAGGACTTTTTAGGGCAGTAAGACTACTCTGCACGGATGCTGTCACGGCGGATGCACGTCCTCACCCATCTGTCTACACCCACAGAAAGCACACCAGCACGAGCGAGCCCTGATGGAAACCACGGAGTCTGGGTGATGACGTGCCAGCGCTGGTTCATCGACTGTGACAAATGTGCCACCCTGGTGGGGGGAGGGGGGACCGGGGGCAGCTGGGAACTCTCTGTACCTTTTGATGTGAACCTAAAACTGCTCTTACAAAAAAAAAAGAGACTTAAAAAAAAAAAGCTGTGGAGTCCTTTCATGGTCACTTTGTACACCACCTCTGCTCAGGTGCACGAACGTGGGAATTTATAAAATTCAGAAAGTGCTTGTCTCCTAGTCCTGTGGTTTCCTGGACTCTTGTCCCTATGAAGCCTTCCAGCCAACAGTCAGGGGCTCTTTTCCTACAAGTTTCCAGGCTGTCCGCAGAAATACAAGCCTGGGTTCTCAAGCTCTCCCCTTAAGTTATCCAAATGTCTTCCAAAACTTTATGTCAATGCCCAAACATTCCCATCCGTACCCAACCTTCTTTTGCACAAACTCTGTAACATTTGTGGGTCTTCTCTCATTCCCCAAACCCATGAGACTTCTTTATAGCAACAGGCTTCTACTTGAATAAGGTTCAGCTACAATTTTTTTTGTGGCATTTCAAGCTTCTTAAAATGGAATTCAATATTCAATATTCGACAGATATCCCAATTTATTTACGTCCCTGTTTTTAAGCGTAATACCTGTAACATAAGCAAAGCTACAGTGTAGGCAGAACTTAACTGACCGGGCCATATTCAGTCAGCGTGTTATCTTTCCATATCTTACGATTCAGAAATGTATCACCAAGATTGGAACTTGTTCCAAAAATCAGCACTAAATGGTTTCACGTTAACTTTGACTTTCACTTATTGGATACTGCTCAGTACCTAGTAACCACGCATAAAGTCTTCTGTTCAGAGACATGTCTCTCCTCAGCAGGGTCTGGGTGGCCGCTGACAGGATCTGCACGAGGTCAGATCTGAGCAGAGGAATGGCTCTCTCACTGGAATCCTGTTGGAGGAGAGAGAACGCTTTACTGCAAAGGGGTGATGGAGCAGATTACTGGCTTTCAGACATGTGGCCCCTCTTACCAGTCTACAGAGCTTTATCTTAAAAAGGTTGTTCTCAAAAGAAGTTGGTTCTTTGCATTGCCCTCGGACAGAAGCCATGCAGTTTTTGCTACGGAAACGTCATCCTCACAAAAAGGAACAAGGACCTTGAATAAATTGGCTGAAAGCAAGTGGTGATCACAGAGTGGCTCTGCCAACTGCCTGGGGTCCAACCCACCTGCCCCCGGTCCTCAGGAAAGACCAGGGACTTCCCTGGAAGAATACAAACGACTTACCAGACAGGTGTAAAACGGAAAGAAGAACAGAACGATTTCCAGGTTATTTCTCTGTACCAGGACATTTGAGTCCAACAGTGAGGCACACAAAGACTTGACCTGTAAACGATAAGACAGCATGAGCAGGTCACTCCCGAGACCCTGAGCAGCACTTGCAGGCTACTGTTTCCTGTACTCTTACTGGGCATCTTGAAACCACTCGGTGAAGCCACGTGCAATCGAACAGTAAGGTGTAAATGTGGGAAATGTGGGTTCCAGCCCTAGGCCCCGGGGGACAGTGTGTGCCGGAGGAGGTCATCGACAAGGTGTGACCGGGCTGACCTGGGGGGCTGGAGGCGCCTCACCTCCGCCCCGGTCCTGGAACGTGCTCTCTGCTTGCCTTGCCCGCTCCACAGGTCCCTGAGGGGCACAGCCTTGAGACAGAGATGTGGCGCTGAGAACACCTGCGCACCCTACGTGACTGAGCCCAGTTAGGGCCGCTGCACACGCGCTGAAGATCTGGCAGGTGGGTGCTGAATGCACGGTGGAGTTTCTGGGATGTGTCCTGCATAACCAACCCCCCTGACCTGCACGTACACAGGCAGGTTAAAGAATGTTGTGCGTGAGACTCGTGCCGCACAGGCGACCTCGGGAGCCTGGTGGGTGGACATCAGCTGGCTCCAGGTCAGAACTGGTCCTTCTGCTCTGGACGCCAAGAGCTGTGAAATCTGCTTTGCATCCCCTCCTGCTCCAGGCCGGGGTGGTCCCCCGGAATGGAATCCGGGAGGGGAGGTGAGCACACTCCGCCCAGCTCCCGGAAGGTGTAGACGTGATAACGTAGGAATGCGGCTCGCTCCAAACTGCATGTAGGTGAATAATAACCGTTTAACTTCCGACCCCGTCATCTGACCTATAAATACGAGGACGGTCAGTTGGAACTGTCTCTGTGGGGACGGTCAGTGGGAAGCCTCAGCTGAGGGGAGGAGGCTCCGCCTGGGCCTCTCCGCCGGACTCCGGCCCAGCTGTCTCCACGGGCTTCCCCAGCTAGCGGGGTCGGCTGTCGTAAGTACCCGATTGGATGGAACTCTGCCTTCTTCTCCTTTACGGGTTACTACTGTCCTCATCTATGCGCAGATTTCCCTTTTCTTCAGTTTTGATTAGATTTTCATAATATGAAAAAGTGTTTTCTCCCCTTCAAAACGGACCGTACGGCTGCTGTGAATCTTTTCTTCGGAACCGATGCGGAGATCTGCTGGACTTGGGGCCACTCAAGACGAGCCTCGTGAGGGAGTTCTCTTGCTTATTCAACAGGCTGCCTACGGATCTGGCGCGGCCTGCCTCTCTCTTTAGTCTCTCCCCGCCCCCGCATACACGGGCCAGTTTCAGGTGACACCCAGAAGCTCCCGAGGAGGCTGTAAACTGACAGTGTGACACTGGAGCGTCTGTTAGCTGTGGCCCTCGCATGTTCCAGCTGAGAGCTGGAGAGGCTTGGACCAGAGGGCGAGGTTCTTTTTTTTTTATTATTTTTATTTTATTTTGTTTTTTATTTGACAGAGAGAGAGAAAGATCACAAGTAGGCAGAGAGGCAGGCAGAGAGAGAGGAGGAGGCAGGCTCCCCACTGAGCAGAGAGCCGGATGTGGGCCTTGATCCCAGGACCCCGAGATCATGACTTGAGCCGAAGGCAGAGGCTTTAACCCACTGAGCCACCCAGGCGCCCAGAGGGCGAGGTTCTAAGACCTCAAATTCTATGATCCTGAAAAGGAATGTCTTTCGGTTCCAAAAGGAACTTCTGGCTAACCTAAAACTCCAAAGGCATTCTGTTAAATGGATTCCAAAGCAATTCAATACATGTTTTGTGTGCCTCTTCCAAGTATAGATACACGGGATACAGATGAGCCCTAAGAGAAATGCTAATAAAAAGCTATGAGGATTCAGAAGAAGGGAGGGAGAGATCTTTCAACTGGGGAAAACAAGAAAACTCTGGGAAGACTGAGCTGGAGGGCCAGGGAAGATGTGCTTGGAGAGCCTGCAGAAGGGATGGGGAGTGAGTACGAGGAGCAAGGTGGCATCACAGCCCTGCAGGCCCGGCTGGCAGTCCGTTCAGGAGTGCAGAAGGCCTGAAGGGAGGGCGAGGCGTTGGTGGGTTGGGAGTGGACTTAAAATACTCCTGAGTTTGCGCTTTATCTGTAGGCAGGAGGAATCCAGATATTTTTCAAGCACAGTATATGCAAGAGTGAAGCTATGCTTTAGCAAAGCAAAAAGCTAAGAGTGATTAAAAAAAAAAAAAACAAAACCAGCCTGGAGGCAGAGGAGGGGATGGGGAGGAGCCAGTCGCAAGATGATGGCAAAGTCCAAGCAAGCCTCTGAAGCTGAAGGAAGCAGGGCAGTGAAAACGGAGAGACACACAGCTGTTAGGGTTTACCACGAGGTGGCGACAGACTGCAGGCCATCAGACACACAACAAGTAAGTTTGGAGAGAAGAGAAAGATCCGGGAGGGTCACGAGAGGAGACGGACTTGCCAGGGAAGAGAGCAGCCCTCCGAAGGGCCTGGGGATGCACACGGGAAGGACCCTGACAATCTAGGTTTGGGAGCAGCCAGAGGAGAGGACAACAGCGGGAGCAGGACGGAGACAGTGACCGGAGGGGGAGGGAACGTGCTGAGCAGACGGTGGGCAAGGGGACCCAGGCCACGGAGGAAGCAAGGTTCTAGCTAAGGCAGCAGACTCTGCGAGGCGCCGGGGGCACTGCTTATGGCTAACCGTACTGGCGGGGCCTCCGGGAGGGGCTCTGTAGGTGCAAACATGCATCTGAACATGTAAATCGTGGATGCCTATGTGAAACACCACCAGCACAGGCCTGGGTTAGAGCGCACATCCCCTCGTGCCTGGAACACCTCCGTCTCCCTGCGGCTCCCCCCCCCCACCGGGCCCCCGGCAGCCCCGAGCACAGCACGCACCGTGAGCTGGTAATCCGTCCCCAGCATGTACTTCTGCTCCTTGCCCGGCGAGTCCCTGCTGATGTGGCCCACCACAAAGAGTGAGGCGGGAAGGCGGATGGCCGGGCTCACCAGGACGCTCCCCCAAAGGGCAGCGTAAAACACCTCTTTGCCGACCACCAGGGACAGCCTTAGGAGCAGAGCGTCTGTTCTGTGGACAAGAGATACAGACTGTAAGGGCTTGGTCCCAGCAGCCACCGCTTGCTCGCCTCCCCCACCCCTCCCCGGCCGTGAAACCCCATTTCCTCATCATTCTGAGCGGCTGCCATCTCTTCTTGCCTTTCCGTTCTGTCCACCTGGCCGCTGTCCCTGAAACAGAGTTTGACCGGTAGCGTCACCGCGGCACAGAGATCTGTCCCCGCCCACGGACTTGCTGGGGATCTGCGGGGCTCAGAGGAGGCGATGAGCAGATCAGCCTCAAGAGGCTGGTGCAACGGACAGGAGACGTAAGTGGTAATAAAGATCCCCCGACCTGAGCACAGCCGGGGCACATGTGACTTCACAAACGCTGGGGATAAAATTCGCCGGGGCCTCCCACTCGACGCAAATTGCACAAAGCCTGTCTCTCTGCCCACAGCATGCCCCTATGTTGACTTCCGCTCTGGCAAGTTCTCCTGCTGATGCCTGACATTTCTTTGTCCCTTATCTCCATCTGGGTCTCTCTCCCCGGACATGCCATCAGCAACTTCATGTCCGTCCTTTAAGAGAAGCAGCGTCATCAGCAGGTCCTGGATTGTTTTTTCCGTGGATACCGACCAAGGTGAGGTACCATTCCCCCACCCCCACCCCCCGGCTCAGTGGCCTGCATGCATCTGACGAGGGCACCTTCCCTGTCAACAGTGAAAACGGCTTTGCCAGGCCAATGATAGCACCTGTCAATAAAACAGCAGAGGCAAATTCCCACAAAGGGCTTTCACTCAGTGAACGAACTCAAAATCCAAAAGAATTCCATCCCTCAGGTCTCCTATCTGCAAAAAAGACACACCAACATCCCAGAAGGAATAGCCCTGGAGTCGGGCCTCTGTTGCTCAAATCCTGTGTGTGTTTCCCAGCAGTGTTCCCTATGGCGAGTTTAACATCTGTGCATGTTAGCTGTCAGCTCTGAGATACAGAAGAGAGAGGGAGATATTCTGTGCAAGACCGGAGAGTCTCACGTAAAACTCCGCACTTGCAAACAGAGTCAGTGCTCAGGCCCCACCGCTTGCCACGCACACCGGGCCTGCGCTGTTGGCTGACGCGTCCTTAGTCCGGATGATCACCGGACATGCAGCTGGCACTCAAAAACATTGTTAAATGAACACCACCGTTTCCCTTTTATTACAATCAAATCGTCTTCGGCTTACTTTTCAATAATCAGCTCAGGGTGTACGAAGATTTTTCATACAAAAAAATTACTACCATTTTTTAAAGACTTATTTACTTTTATTTTTTTTAAATTTTTGCTAGAGAATGCACAAGCAGGGGGAGCAGCAGGCAGAGGGAGAAGCAGGCTCCCTGCTGAGCAAGGAGCCCGATACGGGACTCGATCCCAGGACCCTGAGATCATGACCTGAGCCGAAGGCAGCCACTGAACCAACTGAGTCACCCAGGCGTCCCAAGATTTATTTATCTGAGAGAGCGCGTGCATGCACACATGTGAAGGGGGTGGGGCAGAGGGAGAGAGAGCGAATCTCAAGCAGACTCCCCACTGAGCGTGGCGCCCAATGCAGGGCTCGATCTCATGACCCTGAGATCATGAGCTGAGCTGAAATCAAGAGTCAGGCGCTTAACCAACTAAGCCACCGAGGTGCCCCTACCTTTTTATATTAACAGGAAATTTTGTTCTCTTTAAAGCTAGTCTGAACCTTTTTGTCTCATAAAATACTTGAATTTTACTCTGCAAATGATGCACGGTATCATCTTCACAGAAAAAAAACAAAACTGAAAAGGCACGCAAAACAGCCAAATGTTTAGGAAACACCAACAGAAGGGTTTAGTGGCTAAAGATACCGACTGATCTCCTATTGAGGCTGAGCAAATATAGCTTGTCTTGCCCTGCTCTGAAAACAGCGCAGCAAAGGCCCCAATTTGAGGCAGAAGCACGGTGCAGCGGGCGGGGCAGATGGGCACTGTCCCCTGGGCAGACAGGGCGTCCCTGGGCTCGGCAGATTCCTACGGCAGCAGTCTAACTGAGAAGGCCCCTGGGGGGTGCTCCCCTCTCTCCAGGATCCCTCTCCGGGGAAGACTAATGCTTCGATAAAACCCATTGCACACACTGCAACGTACACACTGATATCACGTCCCCGTTTGCTCAGAACAGTGTATTCCCAAAGTCAGTTCCACGGAACACTGGCCACGAGCTGTTCCACAGACAAGAAATCTGGGAAATGCCACCTCAGCTATCCCTTCTTCAATATTTGGAGTGCACCGGCTAGTTTTCCTTATTTAAAAAAAATGCAGCTTAAGCCTCATTTTATCCTAAAAAAATTAACAGATGTTAAAAACTTGAATGATGCCATGGTTCACAAAAGGGCAGTTACGATGAGACTTGGCTATTGGAGAGCAGCGAAGAGCAAGGTAACTGGGTTAAGAGTCAAGTAACTCTCTATTAAGTAAGGATTACCCTCATCATCTCAGATGTGAAGTTCCAAAATTCCAAAATTAGCACAGAGCCCGGGACTTGAATCTTTTCTATTCAGAATCAACCAGAATCGACCCTCCAAACCCCTCCTGTTTCCATCCCTCCTGCCTCACCCCGGCTGGCGTGCTCATGCCTCCTGGGGTCACCAGCTTACTCAGACGACTCCAACGTGCTCTCCTCTATTCCACGGACAGCAAGTGACATGACTGCTTGCCATGAACCCCAAGCCTTTCCCAACTTTGGCCGTGTAGCTACTTCCCTAGTGGACAGCCCTGGAAAGCCAAGCTGTCACTAAAACAAAGAGCTTCGGGCATGAGCATCTGAACAAGGACAATAGTGACAAAGGCGTCCTGCACCACCACAGGTCAGGTCCATGCCCAGAGTTGTAAAAAAAAAATTCTAGAACCAGCAGAGCTCACCATGCTGTGTGGAATCAACCAAAAGAAAGGTCAATAAATATGTTTCCAGGTGCCTGGGTGGCTCAGTCAGTTAAACATCTGACTCCGGATTTTGGCTCAGGTCGTGATCTCAGGGTCGTGGGATCAAGCCCTGCCTTGGGCTCCATGCTCAGCGGGGAGTCTGCTTGAGATTCTCTCTTTCTCCCTGCCCCTCCCCCTGCTCGCTTGCACGTGCACACTCTCTCTCTAAAATAAATAATCTAAAAAAAAATACATATATATATATGTTTCAGCTACTATTAATTCGGGCTCTCTCAACCCTGATGTGACGGACTTTGGAGTCAGATAATCAGCCTTTGCTGCGGGACAATCATGCTGCAGGCATTTGAGTGCTAGATGCCAGCAGCACCCTCTACCCCATGGTAACAAGCCAAAAGAATGATGCCAAATGTCCCAAATTTGGGGGATACAAATTCGCCCAGCTGAGAACCACTGACTCACGTTTTTGCTTGCTTACAGACCTCTGAAAATAGTCACCTTTCCCCCAAATCCTAAGAGGAGTCTGGTACTTTCTCCCCACTACTCCTGCTTTATCAGGGCAGCAAAACACAGCTGTGAAGCTACTTCATGGGCACTTTAAAGAAAATCTGGCCAGGAGCAGTTTGCAGGCACAGAAGGGTCAGAAAGCCGGGGTGAAGCGTTAGTCCCAACACTGGCCAGAGTTTCCGTTCTTAGGGTTCACAGACAAGCACAAGCCAGGAACAGTCTGCGCCTCCAGGAACACGTGAGTCGCCAGGCCTACCTCAGCCCTCTGCGGTCGCTGCCAGCCCCTCTTTCCTATCCTGCACGTGGTTTGCTGGGGGTGTCAGCCTCCGCTCCTGAGCACTCAGGGGAAGAAAGAGTTGCCGACTTCTGTCAGACTAACATGGATACAGAGACCAAAGACTCTGGTGCAGTCATCCCAATTACTGTGCCCATACACACCCAGTCAGAGATTCCAGAACCCTCGACCAGCATCCACCTCGGGGAGCTGATAACGAATGGCTTTGGGGTGCTACAGACACCGGGCCTGGTTTTCTCTCATGGCTCCACCTACTCGGTGATTCATGCAGCTCTACTCAGCTCTTGGTTCAATGTCAAGAAATCTCACCAAAAAAGATCCATGTGAAGCAACTTTAGCAACTGTTCAAATGAACCCTCATTGATCAGCTAAGAGAACGCACAAAAACACTCCAACTATTTACACTCTTCTGGCGTGATTCATTCTTACAAATTTAAAAAAAACCTGCAGAACATTTTGGGAACTGATGGTTCATCTGTCAGATGATGGAAAAAACATGTATATACACACATACACGGATCTGTTTGGGAACCAGGAATAGGCCAGAACTTCTAGAAAGAGCCTGGGACTAGAAGTCAAGAGACAGATCTGGTAAGGGTCCTCTCGCTGACTTCTACATTACCTTCTGTTCATTCTCTCTGCACACCTACCAAGCCTGCGTGCAGCCACAGGCTTAAAACAGCAACGAGACAGACTCTGCCTCCTAAGGAAGTGGATCCACCAACCCGACCCACTGGGAAGTGGGAAGCCACGGCGTGCTCTATGGGGAAGCCTGAAATGTTTGAAGTGCAAATTTTTGGTTAGGTTTGTCAAATTCTACCACAAGTGCTCATGATTTAAACGTCCCCGTGGTCACTAGCCACAATCCCTCAAACCATTCTAATTATTTGGCTTCTCTAAGTTTAGGGGAGCAGTCCAAACAGACCTCAGATTGATTCCTTGATTCCACCCCAGCCCCCACACCCCCAGTCACAGCCAACAAGGCAGACAAAGGCGGTGTGGCTGGGGCCTCTGGAGTGGGGGCAATGTGAGCAGTGTGTGGTGTAATCAAATGGAAACTTCTGCAAGCACAGATGTTTCTAAACCCCCTATCAGGCTGCAGATGGATTCTCAAAGCAGGTCCTAGTAACAGGGGTTAATCACAGCGATCACTCAGAAGGGTTATTACGACAGGAGTGAGCTCTTATGTGATAATTCCCCAGAGAAACAGGATACTGTGTATACCCAATAGCCTGAATGGATTTATGCTTTCTTCTGCTCCGAAGCGTGACCAAAAATAACCCCTGCGTGAACTTTTATGCGTACGAGCTTTACAAAGTTCCCCAAAGTACTGCTGAAATTTGTCAAGCTATTCTGCTTAGCATCACCTTTGAGAGCCCCGGCCATCAATGAAGCGTGGCTCTGCTTTGACTGAGAAGCAGCCTAGTGTGGTGGGAAGAAGGAAGACTTCGGAATCTGGCCTACGCGGCTTCAGATCCCAGCTCTGCCACTTGCTGACGGTGGGACGCTGGGAAACCTTCTCAATTCCTGACTCTCACCTGTGACCAGAGGCAGGTCCCTGGAGGACACAGCGTTTGGTCAAGCAGAGACCAGCACAGCAACGTCAAGCATCACCCCGACTCCTGCACCTTTCCCTGCTGCGCGGGCCTCTGTACCTCCGCTTCCCTGCTTCGCCCAAGGCGGCGGCATCGCACGCAAGCTGGGGAGCCCCACCTGTCGTAGATCTCCGAGCCCTCCTCCAGGCCGGGCAGCAGGCCCACGATGAAGGCCTGGAGACTGGGCAGCAGCAGCTTCTGCAGCGGGAGGAAGTATTTCTCATACAGGCCGAGCAGCACCGGCCTCACCGACATGGCCGCGTTCGCCAGGAGAGGAAACAGCCCACAGCTTTGGGAAAGAAGAAGGGGAGACAGGGGTAAATGGCACACCGAATCGGAAGTTTGGAACAAGCACCCCGCCACAGGGAGCTCTCCAAAGCAGCCAGCCGTTTACACTGGGGCTTCGACGCTTGCTTGTCACGGGACGGTCACAGCGTACGGAGCGGCAAAGAGCAGGCGTCCAGGCGGTGGGTTTAGAACACGTTTAAAGAAAGGTCTGGAAGGATGTGCTCCAGAGGTGAGTGCTGCTTACCTCCTGCCATCTGGACGATGAACTGCTGCTCACCACTCCCTATTCTGTGTGTCGCTTTCTTATCTCATGAACCGAGATACGGACGGACTCTTCCGGTAATAAGAACGTAACATGGCAGGGAAGCTACTATACCTGTAGAGGAAAAGATCCTTGGCCAGCCATTTGGTCCCCACAATTTTGAAGATAATCTCATAGGTTTCTAGGGCTTTCAGGTGCACACCGCTGGGCAAAGCAGGATGCAAGCACTGGGCTAACCTCTTGCTGATGATGAGCCGTCTGGGCAACAAGGAATACCTCAGGTTACTCTGAAGGGCCTGGAAAACAGGACGGAAAACGTGAGGAAGAAGGCAGCGACACTTACCACGTAAAGTAAATCTGCCAAGGCCGGAAAAACAGGAGCCGATGCAGAAGGACGACAGAGGGCCTGCGCGGGGAACACCAGGGGGGGCTGTGAGCCAGGCTCCAGGGATACGGTATCAGCGAAGCCCCTAGCAACGCTGGAGATGAGGCAGGCCTCAGGATCAAGGACAAGGGAGACCCTGTCACCACCGGACCAGCTCCTCGGTCACACGTGGAAACCTGGGTACCGGAGAGGGCTCCAGTCCGCACGTGAGGCTAAGCAGAACACAGACTATATCACGGGACGTGGTCCCCCCGCCCACCCCATCCCCAAGAAGACCCTTGTCTGCGTGGTGGGGAAGCCCTCGGAATCTTCCCAGGGAGAAGAAGTCTGAATTACCCCCGTCACTGTCCCAGCTCAGCTTCACAGCCAGGGGGCTCTGAGTGAGGGGTCAGCCCCAGAAGAAACCGAGGGGGGCACCCCTCTAGGCCACGACTCCTGGCATCTGCAGCAGTTGGCGGTCCTGCTGGGTGGGAAGGACCACGTCCCGCAGGAGAAATGCCCCACTCTGCCCGGATGTAGCAACAGGGCTCCTGAGCCAGGCCTCTGCGGCCGCACACAGGCCTTGTCTGCGCTAAAGCAGCCTGGGTGCCTGTGGCGCCTGAGGAACCCGGTGGGGAGTGGGCGGATCACCGCCATCCTGCGCAGCCTCAACTGACCACGGTAAGACTTCTGTGGCGGGCTGGCTCCTCATGACTCAGTCTTATAATACAAAGTGTCTGTCATTAGGGAACGACTGGCAAATATTTGCTCAAAGCCTACAGGGTGAAGTCCACGCTTCCTAAAAAGCCACTCAGAGGCCTCCATAGCATGACTCCTGCCTGCTTTGCTCCCCCGCCCCACCCCCGGCTCTTAAGACTTCAGTTTCAGGGGCGCCTGGGTGGCTCAGTGGGTTAAGGCCTCTGCCTTCGGCTCAGGTCATGATCTCAGGGACCAGGGATCGAGCCCCACATCGGGCTCTCTGCTCAGCAGGGAGCCCGCTTCCTCCTCTCTCTCTCTGCCTGCCTCTCTGCCTACTTGTGATCTGATCTCTCTGTCAAATAAATAAATAAATAAAATCTTAAAAAAAAAAAAAAAGACTTCAGCTTCAAACTCTGTAGCCACACAGATCCATTTGTGATTCTCGCCTGTGCTCTCTGCCCCTCCACCCCACCTCCTTCCTGTCCACCTGGCTAATTTTCCTGACATGAGACTTAGTTAGCGTTCCCTTTCCCGGAGGCAGAATGGTCCCCGCCCTGGCAGGGCGCGCCACCCTGCGTGGTTAGTTCCTCCTGCCCTGGGCTCCATGTGCACATCTGTCACCAGTTTACAACACTGTCCTAATGATTATGGGCTCTGGGGCTGACTTAGGCGGGGAGCGACTTGAGGGCTGAGTCTGTTGTCTCCCCCTCTGTGGTTTGCAGCACTCTGCACAGAGCCTAAAGCAAAGCAGGCCTTCTGGCAGAATGTCCTAAGACGTGCGTGATGCCAACTGCATTCTATCTGTGTCTCCCGACAGCTGGCCCCTGGGCCGTATGGTCTTAGGGCCATGACAGCTTTCTTTTTATAAACAAAGAAAATGAGCCTGTCCCTAAAACATGCACTGAAGTTATGCAGGAGGTAAAGGGAAAGGAAGGAAAATAATATTACTCACCAGAAGCCTGTAGCCTAATTGAACTCTCAAATTCAATAAACCTGTTTCTTGGGGAAAAGCCCATGTAACTAAAGGTCATCAAGATATACCTTGCCTGATGATTCACAGACCTGTACCCCTGGGGCAAATAATAATAAAAGAAAGAAAAGAAAAGAAAGAAAGACCTTAAAACATTATATATAAAAGTCTGATTTAAAACAAAGGGAAAGCCAACAAAATTTAAGATTTTATTTATTTATTTATTTAAGAGAGAGGGACGTGGGCAAAGAGAATCTCAAGCAGACTCCACGCTGAGCACGGAGACCAACCCGGGGCTCGATCTCACAAACCCTGAGATCATGACCTGAGCTGAAATCAAGACTTGGGCACTTAAACAACTGAGCCACCCAGGCTCCCCCAAAATAATTTTTTTTAAATGTGCTCCTGTCGAAACACATCCTGAGGTAAGCTGAAACACAAGCGGTAACAGGCTAAGAACAAAGTGAGACAGCTTTGGCGGAGGGGACATGAATGGGCCAAATGCTCAGGAAACTGTGTTTTGTTGTGGACATTTTCAAACACAGAGAAAAGCAGGTGGAACAGCAACATAACCATCACCCGGCTTCAGCGAGCATCGCCTGCCGGCCAGTCCTGAAAAAATGATGTCTGTGATTCAACTGGCTTATCGATAATGTGGCTGTGGGCTTTCTCCAGGGATTCAAGAGCAGGAGAGAGGGCCTCTGTCTTCACTTGCAGTAACTGTTTTTGTCAAGATCAACCTTTTTTTTTTCCCCTAAGATTTTATTTATTTGAGAGAGAGACAGAGACAGAGTATGAGCCAGGGGAGCGGAGAGGGGAAAGCCGCTGGGCGTGGAGCTGGACACGGGCTCGATCCCAGGACCCTGAGAGGATGACCTGAGCCGACGTCAGAAGCTTAACCGACTGAGCCACCCGGGCGCCCCCAAGCACTTGTTTATCAAGTCACTACCCTCTCTCGTCTTGCTCAGTGTATTCCAAGGACTCCTGCTGTTTGACGTGGAAAAGACAGGGCACACTCACCATGGTGGTCATCTCGGACTCACCAGCGTTTGCCTTCCTTGGGCTCTGCATGGCCAGTATCCCACTTCTCTGCCCTTTTGACCCTGGGTGTGGCAGCATGACTGACTCTGGCCAGTGGGATGAGTGGAGTGATACGTGTCATGCAGGCACAGGCTTTAAAAGCCAACTCAAAGCTGTTGGGTTCTCTTTTCTCGACCCTAAGAGCATGGACCTGTGGGTTGAGCCGTAGGTCCTCCCAGCCTGGCTCCCTGAGAACTTACCGAGCAGAAACCACATGCTGACCCAGGGAGGCAGAACTCAACCGTGTAAATCTCACTGAGATTAGGGCTTGTTTGTTACCATGGCATAACCCCCTCTGTCCTGACTGATAAACCTCTTCCCGCATAAATGTAATTACAATGAACCACAACCTCTACTCCAAATGAATGAGGCTGCTTGCTATTTGTTTCTCATTTGAATGTGTGACTTAATTTGAGAAAAGGCATAGGAAAAGAAACATAACAACTGAGGCTGTGACCAGGGAACGTGGAATGGATTATTCAGTGTTTGCTGTCTGTGTTAATCCACGCAAACACAGCACGTCTGAGAAAGGGACTCAGTGCTGTTGAGGGGAAGGTAGAAAGATAAAGGAAGCTGTCGGGTCTGAAAATTCAGCAAAAACAAAGGATATAAACAGATTGTACTTAGAAAAATGAGAAGATGCTTGTTGTTCCTGGTAAGAAAAACACAATTAAAACTACAAGAAAGTACCATTTTTTCACCCATCAGATTGTCAAGCTAGATCAAAGCACCCAAGTTCAGGAGCAGAGTAGAGCCACTGAGAGATCATGAGCCAAGTTACGTTCCTCACCTACAGTCAGGATGTGGCCGGACAGACTTTAAGAGCCTGCTCCTTGGGACAGTGGGAGAGTCAACCCTTCTGCGTCATTTTCATCACTAATCATGGGGCTAAAATTGTGCCTAGGTCATAGTGGTGTGCTAACCCACTTCCCACAGAGCCTGGCACTTAACAGGAGCTTCCACACTGAGGTTAGGCAAACAAACAAGACTGAATTATTATAACACTGGTTTAATACGTGAGCCTGGGGGTGAGAGCCTGGCATTCCAGTTCCAAAATTTGCTTGTTGGGTAAATTCTTTAAACTTTCTGGCTATTGTTTCATCTGTAAAAATGGAGAGATCATGGCACCTCACAAAGTTGCAAGCATCAAATGAAACACCCTATACAAAAAGTACAGCAATGTCTGGCACCTGGGAAGCAGCCAGCAAACACGACCTCTTATTATCATGACAAACTGAAAAAGAAGGACAAGGCTTTGAGAGATGGAGAGAAGATGCATTTTAAAACAATCCACTGAAGGGCGCCTGGGTGGCTCAGTGGGTTAAAGCCTCTGCTTTAGGCTCAGGTCATGATCTCAGGGTCCTGGGATCGAGGCCCGCATCAGGTTCCCTGCTCGGCAGGGAGCCTGCTTCCTCCTCTCTCTCTGCCTGCCTCTCTGCCTCCTTGTGATCTCTCTCCCTCTGTGAAATAAATAAATAAAATCTTTAAAAAACAAAAAACAAAAAACAGTCCACTGAAACCCAGTTGTTTACAGATATTGTTTCAAAAGCAAACAAGGCCACTCAAAGACACTAGTTAGGTGTGTTGGTGAGTAAGGGTGAGAAAAAACATCCAATCAGAAAAGCAAAGCTCAAACTGCTCTATGTTTGAAGGTGAGATGTCTGCAAACTCAAAATATGATGGAAACCCCAAGAGACACTGTAGCCAAGGAGGAAGCCTGCACCAATGAGGTAGAGTTGGGGAACATGAAATTTCCTTTTAAGAAGACAGAGGAAGGGCGCCTGGGTGGCTCAGTGGGTTAAGCCTCTGCCTTCAGTTCAGGTCATGATCTCAGGGTCCTGGGATCGAGTCCCGCATCAGGCTCTCTGCTTGGCAGGGAGCCTGCTTCCTCCTCTTTCTGCCTGCCTCTCTGCCTACTTGTGATCTCTCTCTCTCTCTGTCAAGTAAATAAAATCTTAAAAAAAAAAAAGAAGACAGAGGAAAAAATAGTCATTAATACTTAGGATTAAAAGGGAAAAATAAAATATATCCTCAATGATATTTAAGGAAAATTTCTAAACAAACATTTTGGAGGTCTTTTTTTTCCTTGAAGATTTTATTTATTTATTTGACAGAGAGAGGGAGAGAGAGAGAGAGAGAGGGAGCGAGTATAAGCAGGGGGAGTGGCAGGCAGAGGGAGAGGGAGAAGCAGGCTCCCTGCTGAGCAAAGAGCCCAAGGCTCCATCCCAGGACCTGGGGCGCCTGGGTGGCTCAGTCAGTTAAGTGTCTGCTTTCAGCTCAGGTCATGATCCTGGAGTCCCAGGACTGAGCCCCCAGTCGGGCTCCTTGCTCAGGGAGGAGCCTGTTTCTCCCTCTCCTCCCCCACTTGCTCATGATCTCCGTTGCTATCTTTGTCCGCCTTACTCTCTCAAAAAAATAAATAAATTCTTAAAAAAAAAAAAAGCTTTGCATGCAGTGGATCGGGAGCACTCTGGAAACAGAGGATTCCCGTAGCAGAGCTCCTCCTCCCCCAGAGTGACAGACTTCATGCAGGAAATGAGGCTGTGAGCCAGATTTAAAAACACCTTCTGTGAGCAGGGAATGTTTCTCCATCTCTTTGTGTCTTCCTCAATTTCTTTCACAAGTGTTCGGTAGTTATTAGAGTATAGATCCTTTCCTTTTTTGGTTAGGTTTATTCCTAGGTATCCCATGGTTTTTTTGTATAATTGTAAATGCAGTCGACTCCTTAATTTCTTTTACTTCTGTCTTATTGTTGGTGTGTAGAAATGCAACTGATTTCTGTGCATTGATTTTATATCTTGCCACGTTGCTAAATTCCTGTATGAGCAGGAATTCTAGCAATTTGGGGGTGGAGCCGTTTGGGTTTTCTACTTAAAGTATCATGTCATCTGCGAAGAATGAGAGTGTGACTTCTTTGCCAATTTGAATGCTTTTCTTTTTGTTATCCGATTGCGGAGGCTAGGACTTCTAGTACTATACTTAACAACTGTGGTGAGAGTGGACATCCCTGTTGTGTTCATGACCTTAGGGGAAAAGCTCTCGGTTTTTCCCCACTGAGAATGATATTCAATGTGGACTTTTCATAGATGGCTTTTATGATATTGAGATATGTTAAAATATCTATGATACCCAGAGCACTCTCCACAGTCACTGTAATCCCTATCAAAATACCACAGGCATTTTTCACAGAGCTGGGACAAATAATCCTAAAATTTGTATGGAACCAGATAAGACCCCAAATGCCCAGAGGAATGTTGAAAAAGAAAACCAAAGCTGGGGCATCACAATTCTGGACTTTGAGCTCTATTACAAAACTGTAATCATCAAGACAGTGGGGTACTGGCATAAAAACAGACACATAGACCAATGGAATAGAATAGAGAGCCCAGAAATGGACCTTCAACTCTATAATCAACTCAGCTTCAACAAAGCAGGAAAGAATGTCCAGTAGAAAAGTCTCGAGTGCCTGGGTGGCTCAGTGGTTTAAAACCTCTGCCTTCAGCTCAGGTCATGATCTCAGGGTCCTCAGATCAAGTGCTCCATCGGGCTCCCTGCTCAGCAGGGAGCCTGCTTCCTCCTCTCTCTCTCTGCCTGCCTCTCTGCCTACTTGTGATCTGATCTCTCTCTCTGGGTCAAATAAATAAATAAAATCTTAAAAAAAAAAAAGAAAAAGATAGTCTCTCCAATAAATGGTGCTGGAAAAACTGGACGGCCACATGTAGAAGAATGAAATTGGACCATTTTCTTACATCATACACGAAGATAAACTCAAAAATGGATGAAAGACCTAAATGTGAACCAGGAATCCATCAAAATCCTAGAGAACACAGGCATCAACCTCCTCAACCTCGGCCACAGCAACTTCTTGCTAGATAGAGGCAAGGGAAACCAAAGCAAAAATGAAATACTGGGACTTAATCAAGATAAAAATCTTCTGCACAGCAAAGGAAATAGTCAACAAAACTAAAAGGCAACCTACGGAATGGGGGAGAAGATATTTGTAAATGACATTATCAGATAAAGGGCTAGTCTCCAAGATCTATAAATAACTTATCAAACTCAGAACATAAAAAACAAATAATCTAGTCAAGAAATGGGCAGAAGACATGAACAGACCTTTCTCCAAAGAAGACATACAAATGGCCAAAGGACACATGAAAAATGCTCCACATCACCTGGCATCAGGGAAATACAAATCAAAACCACAATGAGATACCACTTCACAACTGTCAGAATGGCTAAAATTAACAAAGGAGGAAACAGCAAATGTTGGCGAGATTGTGGAGAAAGGGGAACCCCCTATACTGCTGGTGGGAATGCAGGCTGGTACCGCCACCCTGGAAAATGGTATGGAGGTTCCTCAAGAAGACAAAAATAGAGCTACCCTACTACGCAGCAATTGCACTACTGGGTATTTACCCCAAAGATACAGATGTAGTGAAAAGAAGGGGCACCTGCACCCCAATGTTCAAAGCAGCAACATCGACAATCGCCAAACAGTGGTAGGAGCTGAATGAATAAAGAAGATGTGGTCCATATATACAAATGGAATATTACTCAGCCATCAGAAAAGATGAATACCTACCACTTACATCGATGTGGATGGAACTAGAGGGTATTAGGCTGAGCAAAATCAGTCAATCAGAGAAAGACAATTATCATATGGTTTTACTCCTATGCGGAATATAAGAAATAGCACAGAGGATCATAGGGAAAGGGAGGGAAAACTGAATGGGAAGTCATCAGGGAGGGAGAAAAACCATGAGAGACTCCTAACTCTAGGAAACAAACTGAGGGTGGCTGGAGGTGGGTGGGGGGTGAGGGGATGGGGTAACCGGGTGAGGGGCATCAAGGAGGGCATGTGATATGATGAGCACCGGGTGTTATACGCAACTGATGAATTATTGAACACTACATCTGAAACTTAATGATGTACTGTATGTTGGCTAAATGAATTATTAAAAAAAAAGAAAAAGAAAAAACAAAGCAAAATAAACACCTTCTGGGTGAGCAGTATTAAGTAGCATCTCGCAAACGTGCCTGAAGGGGAACCTAAGCCAACTCCTGGTGGCTTTAAGGAAACAGTGGCCACCGTGAAGGTTCCCACTTTGGCTTCCCCAAACTCTCCGTCTGTAAGACTTTTCCTTTAGGTTCGCTGAGGGCTAATGCATGGCCATGAGGGGACCATCTCTAGGTTTTCAGGGCAAACTTAAAAGGGAAGGGGTTATCCAATGATTCATTCCCCCAGTTTGGCTGCTAAAGATTCAGAGCTCAGGGCGGTGGTTCAACCATGGTGGCTTTCTTCAGTCAGCCACGCCTGACTCAGGAGCTCCTCTGCTTAGGAGCTACCGACTCAGGCGTCCCTGGACATGAGGAAGTGCCTGGCCCACATGGCCACCCCACTTTTAGGATGTGAAAAACACTTCTCAGTAGGAAATCGGAGGCCTTCTGCCACATCCTTTCTGAGAGTGAGATCAAGCCAGATGCCCGTGGCTGTCGCTGCTTTTGAAAAAGAAAGTGTTCTATTTAGAAGAGGCCTGGCCTAGGAGGTTTGAAAATGGAGTGCTGTGCACTGCTGGTGGGAATGTAAAGTGGTGCGATCACTGTGTAAACAGGATGGTGGCTCCTCAGAAGATTAGGGACACCTGGCTGGCTCAGGGGGCAGAGTCACTGTGACTGTTGATCAGGGGGTCGTGAGTTCGAGCCCCACTTTGCGTGGAGAGTTTACTTTAAAAAAAACAAATAAAATTGTTAAAAAAAGATTAAATATTTGACTTGTTTACCAAATTACTGCATGATCCATCAACTCCACTTCCGAGCACATGGGCAAAAGAATCGAGAGCAAGGACTCAAACAGGCATTTGCACACCCATGGTCACGGAAGCGCTATTCACAATAGCCAAAAGGTGCAAACAACCCAAATGTCACCGAATGGATCTGTAAAATGTGGTCCACACATACATGGGCTGTTGCTCAGCCTCAACAAGGAAGGAAATCCTGAGGCACACTACCATATGGATGAACCCCGAAGACACTGCACTCAGCGCAGTAAGCCAGACACAAAAGGACACGCACAGTATGATTCCACTTACACGTGGTCCCTAGAGTCATCAAAGGGACAAACCCAGAAAGTGGAATGGGGGGAGGGGGCCAGGGTCTGGGGGAGGTGGGGAGGGCAGCCCGTGTCTAATGGGAACGGTCTCAGTTTTGGATGGTGGTGCTGGTTGTACAACAAGGTAAACACACTGAATGCCACGGAACGGCCTCGTAAACAGTTAAAATGGTAAATTTTATGTGCATTTTATCACCCCAAAAGAAAAAAAGAAATGAATGCTGTGTTTCCCCCAGATGCTCCTGCAGCTGAGCTGCAAGAACCACGAACCCTTGAGTGACACTTGCTTGTTGAAAACAAACTGAAAACTCTTTCCTCACCAGAGAACAAAGGGACTCCTTTTAATAAATCCTGAAGGGACCCAGGGACTGAGTCCAGCCTCTCCTCAGTGTGAGTTTTGTTGTTTTGTTTTGTTTTGTTTTGTTTTGTTTTTCCAAGAGAGAGAGTACTCATGAGTGAGCAGAGGTCGGGGGAAGGGGCAGAGGGAGAGGGAGACAGAGAATCCCAAGCAGACTCCACGCCCAACGCAGGACTCCATCGCAGGACCCTGAGATCACAACCTGAACTTAACCGGCTCAGCCACCCAGGCCCCCCGGAGTGTGTTTTTAACCCTTAATTAGCAAAATAGCCACCTTAACTGAGTCCACCTTCTAGTGCTTAAAAACTCCTGATTTCCTCTCCCCCCACTCCTGGCTGTTCGAGAGCTGCTGCGACTGGAACCTGGGGTGGGTCAGGGAGGGCCACCGGACGCTGCCTTGCTCTTCCAGCTTCGATCCAGGCAGTGTGCTCCTCCCGCAGGAAAAGCCCATGATTTCCACGGAAGTTTCAGTGTTCGGGTTGTGTTTTTTAGGAAACCGGAAACCCGAGGAGCTTAGTAGATACATAGAGAGATACAGATACGCAAACACAGTATATGTTTGTATTACATATACAACACACGTGATAAACATTGAATAAAAAGATGTATACTGATAAAAAGAAAGATGAGAAATGTTCTTCAGCTATCGAATAAATACCTCAAGGAAACTCATCCATTTGGAAGGAAAAAATGGCCGTGTTTTCAAAATCACTTTGAAAAATGCTAAACAGAAAGGAAAAACTAGGATTAAAGCAGAAGTAAACCTTCCTTCCTTATTTTCCTTAAGAACGATACTATTTTAAAAGCATTCCTTCAGCTGTAATCAAGATATAAGAGTTTGGACCTCACTGTATGTATTGGCTCAGCAGTCTGACCTGAAAATAATTTTAAAAATCCATAAAACCTAAGTTTGAAAAAGAAAGGTTTGAACCACATCCAAGCTCCGTTAATAGCGACCAGGAAGTGTCTCGCTTCGCTCCACCCACAATGTCTGCACTGCACTTTGTTTTCCTTTGACATCACGCGATCTGGCAGGACTCTCAGCACGACATAGACCAGTTCTGTGTAAGAAACAGGGTTAAAAATTCCAAAAGGGTAGGGGCGCCTGGGCTCGGTCGTTAAGTGTCTGCCTTCAGCTCAGGTCATGATCCCAGGGTCCTGGGATCGAGCCCCGCATCAGGCTCCCTGCTCAGCGGGGAGCCTGCTTCTCCCTACCCCACTCTCCCTGCTTGTGTTCCCTCTCTCACTGTGTCTCTCGCTTCTTCTCCCAGGAGAAATCGCCCAAACCTGCTCTTCCCGGTGATAACACTGACTTCAGAATGCCAGATGCTCGTCTATAAAGAAACACAAGCAAGCCAATTTAAAAGCAGGGCTCGCATCAAGCAAATGGTAAAATACCAGCAGGTCTTCCTTCTGGAAGTTGGTCATTTTTAAAAGGCTGCTTGTTTCATGCCACAAAACTGAAGCTGTACCGTGAGCAAGGCCGGCCAGGTGGCACGAGCTCGAACACTCGTTAAATACTTGCCGAGGGACACCAACGGTGCCCTTCCGACAGAAGGAACGCAGGACAGACAATGAGCACGAACGAGCTGGCCAGACTCCCCACGTGAAAGTAGGCCAAGTCCAGAAGGCGGAGACGGTGAAGAGAGCCACGTCCTACCTGAAACGGCAATGACTCGGCCGCTGTGCCAGTTTGGGGGGACGGGGACGCAAGAGACAGGAGGGGCAACGGGTCCCGAACAGGGAGTTGGGATTTCACAGAGAACCCACAAAGCCCACTTCTGTTTAACTGGGGGAGTGACACCGCATAACCCCTCCGGCAAAGACAGCTTCCTTCTTAAAAAGGTCCCCGACCGCAGCAGGGCTGTGTGGCGCTGACCTGTCAGTGGACTGCCGACGGCACCCCTGCCGAGCCGTGACCCCGGGGGACTGGTCCCCTCGCCCTACGGCATGTGCACCCCGCGACCTCAGCAGGGGTCAGAGCTACTGGCGGGGCGCCGTGTTCTCGGCTCCACCTGACCTTCCGCACGAGGCACAGACGATCAGAACACATGCTGCTTTTAAAAATGCTTTGCAGGGGCGCCTGGGTGGCTCAGTGGGTTAAAGCCTCTGCCTTCGGCTCAGGTCATGATCTCAGGGTCTTGGGATCCAGGCCCGCATGGGGCTCCCTGCTCAGCAGGGAGCCTGCTTCCCCCTCTCTCTCTGCCTGCCTCTCTGCCTACTTGTGATCTCTCTCTCTGTGTCAAATAAATAAGTAAAATCTTTAAATAAAAATTAAAATGCCTTGCAATTATTTTGATTCCTTTTGGATTGGCTATTAACTCACACTTTCTGAGGAAACCGCACGCTGCCTGCTAGGAGCCCCACGGAAGGCTGAGCACCCACGCCGCGGGACGGTGGCTACCCCAGGATGACCCGCGGCCGTTGGCACGACAGTCCCGATACCACAAACCCGGGGCCGACGCCTTGGCGGGGCAGTGCGGGAAACCTGTTTTTCTCAGCTGGCCCGGAGCTGGCTCTGCCGTGGAGGGAACGTTCCTGGTCTAACTGGTGACAAAGCAGAGCCCCGGCAGGGAACAGGTGACGGCGAGCACAGTCCGGAACGAGCTGACCTGGGGCCTGGTCGGGCGCTACCCTTCCTCAGCTGCCCAGCCCTGCACAGGTTCCCTGAGCACGGGGACCTGGTTGTGCAAGCGAGACTCGAAAGGAGCTGCAACATCCCAGGTGTTCATGCCATTCCCACTTCCCCAGGGCCTGGGGATTCACAAGGAACGCACACATCTGTACAAGTGTGACCTGAACACCGGGTCCAGGCTCTCGGTCCAGAGGACGTGGGGATCTCCATGCTGGGTCAGAAAACTTCTTAAAACATGACGGGGCGCCTGGGTGACCCAATCAGTGAAGTGCCCAACTCTTGATTTCGGCTCCGGTCCAGATCTCAGGGTTGTGGGATCAAGCCCTGTGTTGGGATCTGCTCTGGGTGTGGAGCCTGCTTGAGATTCTTTCTCCCTCCACTCCCCCTCTTTTTCCCTCCCCCTAAAAACAAAAAACAACGAACCCCAAAACAAACCACCACATAGCATTGCTACCTCACAGAAGGCAAGCTGCAACACACACGTCCAAGTTTGCTCTTTATTTTTCCCCTTGTGAGTTTATGACAACATTTACTGCAGAGACCATTCCCTCTCATCACCAGCAGCACTTTCCCCTGTCGTCCCACACAGAAACTTCAGATGGCCAGCTGTGATGCTTTCCAGGCTTCCAGACTCCCATCGTCTTCTTTTCCCACCGCAGTGCAGGTCCTGAGCCCTCCCTCCCAGCCACACCCCTGCACGTGGGCTCTGCAGCCGCGCCGGCTGAGCTGAACCCTGTACACTGAACAGGGAAGCCTCAAGCAAGCTTCCCTCAGCGTCCTCACCAGTAAAAGGGGTGGGACAGCACCAACTTCGGAGGATTATAGGTTTGAGAAACAATGAGTAACAAGCTCATAACAGGGGCTCACTAAAGGGAATCATTCTATTTTGGGGACTATGAGCCAAGAGGCCGGAATGACGGACAAGGGTGGGAGGAGGTCAAGGCAGCGGAGTCCGACAGGGAACCACACAGGAGGACGTGAGCATGTGGGGCGGACATGCCCCTCGGGACTACACACTGACGCACACGTGATGCAGAGAACACTACAATACTTAAGAATTTATAACCGCAAACCAGAAGATCTCATAAAAGTGAGCATATCATTAAGATCCTAAATGACTTGCTGTCTGGACACAGCTTCCTTTCTACTTTGTAAGTGTATTATGACCCACATACAAATGATATATTTAACAAACAAACCAAAAGCCTATTATATGGAAACCCACTTGTTAAAGTCAGAGCCAAAAAAGCAGCAAGAGCATCTTGGGGAAAGAGTGTCATTACAAATCCCAAACAGGCTTCCGTCCCAAAAGTTCCACTGGTGGAACTCAATATTCTTTAGAATTCACACCCAGAACGGAACGGGCACGCTCGAAGGAGACTAAACGTGATCTCCTCCTGCCCACAGCAGGGTTCTCAAGATCTCCGGAGCGGCACCTCCCAGGCCTCGGTGTTGAAGCAAAGTGGGTCCGGAACGGCTGTGTGCAGCTGGGGACACGCCCTCCCCGAGCCCTCTGGCTCTGCCAGCCCCCGGAGCCTCCGGCACGACTCGGAGCTGGGATCACGAGACCTGCATGTGCCGCGCGGAGCGAATGCAGAGTCAGGGCTGGGAGGGGACGACCGCGCGTCTGCAACGCCGCCCTGCCTGCTCACTCCCGTCTGAATCCCACCCGTGGTTCTCCTCCTCTATGCTGTTCCTTCGCGTCCCTGGCCCCGACATAAGCCATCTGCACAGAAGCAGGCGGCCTCCGAAGAACGATGATGGGAGGAGGAAGGCCGCTCACAAGGCACCCGGGAGCTGAGGCAGGAAAGCCTGGCTCCCTCCAGATCCACTCAAGCCCAAGCTGGCTCCGCTCTCCAGAACGCAACAGCTCTCAGACTGCCCGGGACACCCAGAGCCAAGAGGTCAACACGCGGCTGGCACACAGCAGGCGCTGGAGGAACACTACCTCCTCAGAAACACAATGGGGGGCTCCTGCAGTGAGGACGAAACCAGGGCAGGCGTGGAGACAAAATCCTCTGCAGTTTCTCTGTATGTGCCTCGATTCCAGCCAGAGCCACGCCGCTGCAGATGGTGAAGGCGTCGATCAGCATGGCACATGTCACCTCTTTTAAGGACAAACACCTTTACTGTTGAGAAACAAGTGTGCCTGCTTCTGCCCACAGAGGAAACAGGTTCCTGCGGGTGGAGGGTGGTCCGTCGTTGCGGACTCAGTTACCAAGCACTGGGCAGTAAAGTATAGCACGTCCAACTACGCAAACTGAAATGAAGAAATGTAACACCTCACAACCAAGTCTAGAGCAGGGGTTCTCAAACTGGGGCAGCTATCCCTCTGGGGGGACATCGGACAATGTCTGGAGGCGTTTCTGGCTGTCACAATGGGGGCTGGGGTCGGGACGTGCTACTGGCACCTGGTGGACCAAGGCTAAGATGCTGATGAACCTCCCAGAATGCACAGGCCAGCACCCCCCGCCCCATCACAGCAGGCCATTGGTGCCGAGGCCAAGCAACAGGTGTGGGGGAGCATATTCCTATATTTGGCTAATTCAAGGGCTCGGTGACATCCTAAAAGCGTGAGCCTTTGCGTGCTTACATGCTCCTCATGGTGAGCTGACTTATCCTCGGCCTTTTCCTGCTGTGGCCTCAAATGTCTGCCACACATCCGGCATTACATTCCCCCACTATTAAAGAGAGAACAAAAAAGTCAAGTGTTTGTTCCTTTCCTGTCTCTCTGGATTAGAGGAAACCCTTTCCAGAAGCCAGCTGGCCACATCTCATAGGTCGGGGAAGGTCACATGCCCATGTCTGAATCAATCCCTGCCAAGGAAAAGAGAATTACTAGGAAGAAGTCCGAGAACAATAACATCTAGTGCTGAGGCAGGGAGATGGGCGCTCCCCCCTGCAGTGCTTTACCACCTGACCCCTAAGACAGAACTGAGAAGGCAGAGGGCGAACGGCGGGGCAGCCAAGCAGCAAGAGCGTCTCAATCACGGAAGTAACTGATGAGGCTGAACGTGAACCTGAGACCTCTTGCCTTCCCTCATCCCACAACATCTGAATTATTACCTTCCAGCAGATTTACTTCCAAGGCCGACCGCCAGTGCTAGGAGAATCAGTTTGAGTACCATCATCCCTAACAGCACGTGAATAAAATGTTAAGGCAGAACCATGTGGCTTTGGGAAAAGCAATTCAATAATTTATGGACCGATCAGGTAATGAAACGGCATACCTTCTGGCCATGTAAGGATAAGTCATTTAAGTTAGCAAATAAAGACTAAACTGATGTCTCAGGGGTCAGCAATCCGACGGGCCCGCAGGGCTGAGATAATCATGAGACAGGAGGGGCTCCCATCAAAATCAGTGCGCCCCACACGGGGGCAGGGACGGCAGCGTCCCCCCGAATCATGCTCCCCGCCGCTGTGGTGGAGGTGGTGGCCGGGCCCTGGCTGCTCCACCACAGATTCTTCTTCTCCCGTGAAGATATGAGAGGAGGAAATGTGTGCCACTAAGATCCACGCATGCTGCTATATGCTCTCCCCCCCCCCCCCTCCNCGAACAGAGCAACTCTGGAAGCCATGTGTTAAAAATGGCAGAGTCCCAGGCTTGTGTCTGCAGAATAACCATGGGGAAGGGAGCTGCCCAATCTGGAACACCATGCTGAACTGACAGAGGAGCGAGAAACTTCCACCTTACCGGTGGCCCTGCGTTTTTGGACAGCTTTGTTACAGCAGCTGACATTACTGTAACTAATACACTGCAAGTATCATCATTATTTAACACCGTTCCAGAAATCGCTAGCAAAATACCAGGAAAAAAAACCCCACAAATTCAGTATTGATTGATGTTATGTATGCTTGTCTAGCCACAGAACTCAAAACCATAAACTGAAAAAGAACTTAGAAATAAATTCACGAAGATGGCCAGTTTCCAAATTCTGTAAATTAATCATTTTGTACACATCAACAACCAGTTCAAACACAGAGTGGGAAATAAATCCATTTACAGCAGCAAAATACACATACAGAATATACAGAGAGGAGCAGAGGGAGGGGGAGAAGCAGGCTCACCGCTGAGCAGGGAGCCTGAGGTGGGGCTTGATCCCAGGACTCCAGGATCGTGAGACCTGAGCCGAAGGCAGACACTTAACCCACTGAGCCACCCAAGCGCCCCTCTAATTGGTAGTCATTTAAATGGGAAATGCAAAACCACAAGGAGCTACTACTACACTCCCACTAAAATGGCTAAAGACTGCCCATGCCGAGCGCTGGCAAGAATATGGAATAACTAGAATTCCCATACACTGCTGGAGGGGTATAAAAAGACATACCACTTTGGAAAACGATTTGCTAGTTTTTAAAAAAGTTAAATATGTATCTACTGGAAGCAACCCAAAAGGTCCATTAATAGGAAAATGGACAAATAAGTGGTATATATCCATGGCATCCTACTCAGCAGTAAAAAGGAATGAACTATCCGTCTATACAACAAGCTGGCTGACTGGCTGACTCTCCAATGGCTGTTGCTGGGGTAAAGAGGCCAGACCAGGAAGTAAAGGGTATATACCGTATGATTCTGTTTATATACAATTTTAGAATATGCAAACCAGCAGATCAGCGGCTACCTGGGGATGGGGGCAGAGAGGGAGGGGAGGAAACTTCTGGGGGTGACAGATACATGCCCATTATCTTCGAGGGGTGATGGTTTCACAGACATATACACACATCAAAACTCATCAAATTATACACTTTAAGTATATGTAGTTTATTGCATGTCAGCAAAGCTGTTTAAAAAAAAAAGAAAAAGACCATTTAAAAAAAGATACATAAATGGGAATGCCTGTATTTGGCTCACTTACAAGCTTGAATACAAGTGTTCATGTTCAATCAGCTGTCCTTGTTGAAAAATAGGCAAGTTTAACTTAATTCCTTCTATATTAGTTTGCTGGAGCTGCTATAACAAACTATCATGGACTAGGTGGTTCAGACATCAGAATTTATTTCTGACAGCTCTGGAAGCTAGAAGTCCAAGTTCAAGGTGCTAACTAACTTGGTTCTCTGCCTGGCTTGTGGACGGCCACCTTCTTGCTGTGTGCTCACCACATGGAGGAGAGATATCTCTTGCTCTCTCCCTCTTTTTATAAGGCCACCAACCTCTTGGGTTAGGGCCCCACCCTAATGAATGACCTCATTTAATCTTAATTACTTCCTGAAGATGTATCTCTAGATATAGTCCCACTGAAGCTTAGGCCTCCAATATACAAGTTTGGTGGGGTGGGGGAGACATAATTCAGCCCACAGCACCTTCCTTACCATGGCCTGACATGAAATTTATAGTTTCATAACTTTCTGCACAGAATTTATTAAACGTACACAGACAATAAGCTCTTTCATTATCCATAAACTCAATTCTGCTAGACAAGCTTCTTCTTCCCTCAGATGAGCTTTTGCCATTAGAGTCCCGAGGGGACAACTCACCTGCCCAAATATGGACTATTTCCACCCCTCCAGCAGATCTCAAAGAACAGCAGAAATATCCTCTGTTCACATGCAAAACATATACACTACCCTCGCTCTAAAGTACTGGAAGTATATCCGTCTCCTGAATTCAGCAGAGAAATGTTCTTTCCACAAGGACCACGTCAGCCTTCTGCAGACACGTCTGAGCGGCTCACAGGGAGGCGGCTCCCACAAGCCCGAATCAGCAACGCCCTTGCTGATTCTCAGCTCCCTCCGGAGACCGTGGGACAGGACAAGAGGCAGTAATGCCATCTGAGCCCCAACGGGTCACCTCCCAAGAGGAGGAGGACAGAACAGCAGCAAAGGACTTGGCAGCCGCTGCCACATTAGGACGGGGCGTTCCACCTGACATTCTGTTAGCTCTGTCTGCTAGCTCCTGGTGCCAAGAACATCAGCACACTGCCAGAAGCAAAGGCCCCGGTGCTTACCACAGGCCTGCAAAGAACCAGTTCTACTTCGCTGACACATGAAGAATCAGTAATTGCCACAGACAACCTTCCGATCTGGTCTCTTCCCAGAAGGCTTTCAGGCCACGTCTTTCCAGAATGACCCTAACGCCACACTAACCTGACCGCCTCCACCCTCGGGGTCACCGCCATAGGCAGCAGCAGATGGCTGGAAAAGGACTAAAACAACTGGTACCCAAACTGAGGTACCACACTCTAACAGAATGGCCCCTCGCAGTGAGGTGACAAGAAGGAACCAGGCATCACATGGGCTCAGAGCCCCAAGTCATAAACAGTGAAGGCTGAGAGGGGCTCCTGACCTGTGTCACCAGCTAGAGGGAGTCTGGTCCAGGGGGATCGGGAGCGGTGATTTCCACTGCATCTCAATTAATGAGTCAATAAAATAACCCGCATGTCACTAGAAAGAGGAAGAGGTTGGGAGGAGGACATAAGGAGACACATGGGAAGGGCCAACCGGAAGGACCCAACCACCCCCCGCCCCCCACGACGAAAGATGCCCCACAACAAAGCCCCTACGAGAAAGCTGGTGCAGAGCTCGTGAGGGGAAGTCAGATGGGACACGGACCATCGGACCATCAGTGTTACGGTCTGAATCTTGGTGTCCTGCAGTGTGATGGAACTGGGCGGTGGGGTGGGGAGGTAACTGGGTCATGAGGGTGGAGCCCTCAGGACTGGGATCAGTGACCCCGCAGCACTCCCTGGCCCCTTCCGCCACGTGAGGACACAACGGAAGACGGCCATCCGTGAACCAGGAAGCGGCCCACAGAGACCCCGAATCTGCTGGTGCCCTGATCTTGACCCCCAGCCTCCAGAACTGTGAGCGACGAAGGCCTGCTGTCCCGAGTCTGGTCTGGGGAATTTTGTTACAGCAGTTCACACAGACTGAGACGGTCAGGAAGTTCTTGGCGCACACCGAGTCACCACGCATGCCAGAAGTGAGGTTCTTCACGATGCTGCAGGGCAGTAAACATAAGATCAAAGAAGTAACGCTCTACCGTTCCATAAGGGGTGTGATGGAAAACCACCTGGGCTTCCATCAGAAATGAGCTTTTTGAAAAAACTGGTATATGGAGAGACAATCTGCACTTCACTGTCAGACCCTGTTACAGGCTAGACTGTGTCCCCCAAATTCCTGTGTGGAAACCCTCACCCCTAGTACCTTACAACGTGACTATATTTGGAGACGGGGCCTTTGGAAAGGCAATGAAGATAAAATGTCACAGTCTAGGTGTCAGATGATGTCCAGTATGACTGATGTCCTTGTAAGAGGAGATTGAGACACAGACACGCACAGTGGAGACCACGTGAGGACACAGGGAGAAGGTGGCCACCTACAAGGCAAGGAAAGAGGCCTCAGAAGAAACCAAATCTGCCAGCACCTTGATCGGGGACTCCAGCCTCCGGAATCGTGCAAAAGTTAATTTAAGTCGCCCAGTGTGTGGGATTTTGCTATGACAGCTTAGCCAACTAATACAGACCTCAGACTAAAGAGGCTTTATCTGAACGGATACTATCTAACAGATAAAAGTAGTTGACTAGGGCTAGAGTAAAAATCAGGATCCAGCTCAGACTCATGGACTTTTCAGGTAGAAGGGTCCGGAAGCTGATCCGTTCAGCTATAGACCAGAACACTTCAACTGGTCTCCTATCTCCAGCACCGACTCTTCCGGAAATAACACAGCGCTAACTCTGAAATGCCATAAGGAGTCTCTGCGTTAACAAGGAGGGGCTGTCCTTGAGAAGCTGAAACTAACAATACCCAGCACCTCCTATGTCTCTTGCTATTCATGTCACCTGCTTTCTGGCCCTTTCATGCAACAGCAGGGTGTTGAAAAAAAGCAGCAAAAAAAGGCGATTTGTTTAGGACCATCATGACATCTTTTAAAAAGGAGTTTCAAAGATAAGTTTTTTTTGTTGTTGTTTTTAAAGCTTTTATTTATTTGAGAGAGAGCACGAATGTGAGAGAGGAGCAGGGGGAGAGGGAGAGGCAGACTCCCCGCTGAGCAGGGAGCCCCCACAGGGCTCGATCTGAGGACCCTGGGACCATGACCTGAGCCAAAGGTAGACGCTTAACTTATTCAGCCACCCAGGCGCCCCAAAGAAAGGTTTTTAAATGCACAGAGCTTATTGATTTCTACCATCCTTTGTTTCCATAATCAAAGTTGTAACCCAGGCTTGGCAAGGGGTTGGGTTCATCAGGACTCAATATGTACTTGTTAATTAAAATCTGTCTAAAAATAATCCGTGAAAGATGATGGCCTGAAGTCTCAGATAAACAATTAAGCAAAAATTACCCTATTCATGTTGGTACACCTGAAAGCCATAAAAGGTAAACTTTTCTCTAATACATAAAATTCTGAAGATGATACCGAAAGTTTAAAAACTGATACAATTAGAACTCATAGATAGTCTGACAAACCAAGACCTCCTGGAGCTCAGTTTTCTCATCTGCCAAGAGTTGAGCTCGATGAGCCTTCTGTTCTGTCTGCGGTTAATGTTTTATAACCAACAATCACCTACCTTAATTAAAAAGCACCTTGACCTAACCTTAGGATTAACTGACAGTATTGTTTCTATTTGCAGTATAAAGATCTTTTACTAATTCGTCACTAATTTACTCACTGGATTTCTGTGTACATGTACGAGTCCAAGAAAGCTGACCATTGCCAAGGCCTTAACTTTCTTATTCACATCAACTCTCATCAGGTTCCCTGAATGCAGAAGTTGCGAGTCTCTCAGGAGTGAAGTAACTGCTGTCACGGACTAGGGCTTGCTCCATCCAGCACCTTCCCAAATCCTCCGCCCCAGAACCTCTGACCTGGCTGCACAAGCTGCCCACTGCCAAGGCAGCAGGCTCCCACGCTCGGGCTCACTGCCCACGCATCAGCCAGAGGGATGCTTCCAGCAGGTAAGGGAGGCCACAGCCACCTTGCTCAACGGCGGCTCCTCCTCCCTTGCGGAACAGAACCGTGTGATCTGCCCTGGCTCCCTCTCCTCCCTCCTCTCCTGTCAACCCCCACCCCAGCCACACCCGCCCCCCACTGTACCTTGGACACAAGCCCACGCCAGATGGTCTCCCCGCCAGCGCTCGCTGCATCCAGGCCTCTGCTCAAATCTCAAATGTCACGTTATCAGAGCTATCTCTGCCTGAACTAAACCCCACCTTCTTCCTCCCTACCCTATTTCCTTTGCCTGCTTTATTCTTCCTCAGCATTCAGCGCCTGATATCACATATTTATTGTCTGTCTTCTGCCAACAAAGCCTATGAACGTTGTGTTCCATGTCCCCAGCACCTCGGTGTTCAATACGTCTTGGTCTCACCACTGCATCCGACTGCCAGGCTGTGGTAACATGGCACCACACGTTGGATGGCTTCAATGACAGAAACAGACTATCTCTCAGTTCCTGAGGCCAGAAGTTGAAGATCAAAGAGTCGGCTCGTTGGTTCCTTCCAAGGACTTGAGGGAGAATATGCTCCGGACTGCTCTTCTTGCTTCTGGCAGTGTGCTGGCGATCTCTCCTGTTCCTAGCCTCATAGTCGCATCGGCCACGTCTCTGCCTTCATCTTCACATGGCGTCGTCCCTCTATGCACGTCTGTGTCTTGTGTCCAAATTGCCCCCTTTTATAAGGACTGCAGTCAGGGTGGATCAGGGCCCACCCTAATGCCTTCACTTGAACTTGAACTTGATAAGCTCTGTAAAGACCTACCCTCCTATAAGACACTGGGGGGTTAGGACATCAACGTATTATTATTATTTTTTTTTGGAAGACACAATTCAACCCGTAACGACCACTTGGCAGCCATGCAACATCGGGCAAGTTAGTTAGCTTTCATCGGTAAAATGAGTCTTAGTTATTTACTGCACCTGCTTCATTCAGATAATGAAGACGGTGCCCCTGAGAGCAAATAGGCATATCCCTGCCCCCTTATGTGAGCCACACAGATAGTGACATGAAAAAAGCTCCAGAGCATGGGCTTGGCAGGCAGGGCTGGCTCTCATCTGGTAGAAGTTGCTTAGTCTGAGACCAAGCTCCAGATATGCTATATTATAAAATAATGCACATCAAAGTCCTTAGCACATGGCATGCTCTCTAGGAATGTCAGCTGTCAAAGGCAGGGCTGAGGCAAAGATGGACAGTGTCACCTCATCCCACTGATGTCTTGCAAATTTTTTCACTCATCACTTAATCATACATAGCAACAGAAAACAGGAAGCTTGAGCACAGAAAATACAGTAGTATGACACAGAATTGGGTAGCAACCATAATACAAAGTTGTCTTTTTAAACTTTTATTCAATATCACTCATATCCAACTGCCTACAGACATCAGATGGGGACATCAACCAGACACCTCAAACTAGCCTGTCCCAAAGTGAACCTCTGGTCTCCCTGTCCACCCCATGGAGCGGGGCCCACCCCAGGCTCCCTCCCCCCATTGCAACCTGTGGCTTCTGGAAGAAAACCTCTGAGTCCTACCTGACTCCTCTTTTTCTCTTATATCCCAAATCTAATCCACGAACAAACTGTTATACCTTCAAAGTATATTCTAAATCCAAACCCTTCTCCAGTGGCCTGCCTATGTTACAGCAACAGCTCCTACACAGTCTCCCTGTTTCTCCCTTGCCTGACCCCACCCATTCTGTACCCCCCACAGAGCAGCTGGAACCTGCGCTAGCATGCTAAGCCAGGCCATGCTCCTGGCTCGGCTGCCCTCCAGGGTAACCCCCCCTGTAGCCCGACTCAGTGGCCACTGTCAGACTTGAGTTTTAAAGGACTACGAAACTGATGCCCTCTCGCCCCCTCATCTCTAAGGTCTTGTGTCTTATACTCACCCCCTCCCTGGCTTGCTTTGTGACCTCACCGGCCTCAGACATACCAGAGCCTCTGCACCTGGTCAAAGGCTGCCTTCTCAGCAAGGCCTCCCTTAAAGACCCACTTTATATCACAAGGCGGCCTCAACGCTCACCATCCCAGTCCTTCACTGCTGTCTACCAGCCTGTATACTGTGCTTACCATCCAGCTTTCCCCTGGTCCCCATGTGGGCAGGGTCTTGTTGGTTTTGCTCTCTGCTGATGCCTAGGTCAGTACTAGCACATTGTAGGGACTCACGTAGCTACTGAATGCATGAATAGCCAATGCTTTTAAAGCTCCTCCAAGAAGGGTTCATCTGTACTTGATGACCTGTATTTTAAAAGGTGGGTTAAAGCGGTTAAACGTTTTAGGAAGTTTTTATTTATTTATTTATTTGACACAGAGAGAGAGATCACAAGTGGGCAGAGAGGCAGGCAGAGAGAGAGGAGGAAGCAGGCTTCCCGCTCAGCAGGGAGCTCAAAGTGGGCCTCGATCTCAGGACCCTGAGACCATGACCTGAGCCACCCAGGCACCCCTTTAGGAAGTTTTTTTAGGCATATTGAAACTGGGCTTATTTAACAGAATACCTCATGGCTTGAGAATTGCACTGACCAAGTTTATTATTTTAGCTAGCTCAAAATGTATATGTTCCTAAATAAATGGAAGACATCCAGTGTTCACGGACTTGGAAGACAATATTGTTCACAAGGCAGTACTCCCCCAAAGTCATCTACAGAGTCACCGCAATCCCTATCAAACTCCCACTTAGCTTGTTGACAGAAATTGACAACCTGATCCTAAAATGCATATGGAATTTCAAGGCATCCAGAATAGCCACAACAATCCAACGCAACAAAGTTAGGACACAAAGTGATTTCCCCATTTCAAAACTTACTACAATGCTATAATAATCAAAATGTGTGGTGCTGGCCTAAGAATAGATAGATAGGTCACTGGAAAAGAAACAGAAGTCCAGAAATAAAGCCATCTACTTATGGCCAACTGATTTTCAACAAGGGTTCCAAAGCCCTTGGAAAGAACAGTCTCTCTGACAGATGGTGCTGGGACAACTGGATTTCCTGCAAAAGAATACATTCAGAGCAGGGCGCCTGGGTGGCTCAGTGGGTTAAAGCCGCTGCCTTCGGCTCAGTTCATGATCCCAGGGTCCTGGGATCGAGGCCCACGTCAGGCTCTCTGCTCAGCAGGGAGCCTGCTTCCTCCTCTCTCCTCTCTCTCTGCCTGCCTCTCTGCCTACTTGTAATCTCTCTCTCTGTGTCAAATGAATAAATAAAATCTTTAAAAAAAAAAAAAGAATACATTCAGAGCCTTACTGCACACCATGCATAAATATTAGCTCAAAATGGATCAAGCACCTAAATGTAAGAGCTAAGACTATAAAACTCTCAGAAGAAAATACAGGGGCAAATCTTCATGATCTTGGATTCGGCAATGGTTTCTTAGATATGACACCAAAAGCACAAGCAACAGAAGAAAAAGTAGGTAGCTTGGACTCCATCACAATTAAAAACTCTGGGGAGCCTGGGTGGCTCAGCCAGTTAAGCCTCTTTTATCTCAGCTCAGGTCTTGATCTCAGGATCATGAGTTCAAGCCCTGTGTTGGGCTCCACGCTGAGTGTGAAGCCTACTCAAAAATAAAGAAAAAGAAATTTAAAACTTTTGCATAAAGGGCGCCATCAAAAAGGTGAAAAGACAACCTAAGAATGGGAAACAAATATTTGCAAACCACATATCCGGTAAGGGCCTCGTATCCAGAATATGTAGAGAACTCTTACAAATCAACAACAAAAAGACAAACAACCCAGTTTTAAATAAAACGGGCAAAGTATTTGAACAGAAATTCTCCAAAGATACACAGATGGCCAATAAGCCCATGAAAAGATACCCAAATTATTAGTCACTAGGGAAATGCAAATCAGAACCACAATGAAACAGTGCCACAACAGCTATCATCAAGACAAAAAAAACCGTGAAGCTCTTGTGAGGCTATGAAGAAATGGAACTCTGGCCCATTGCTGGTGGGCACGTGACACAGTGCAGACTCTGAGAAGGCAGGCTGGCGGTTCCTCAAGAAGCTACACAGAGAATTACCACGTGGCTCCGTAATTCCCCATCTAGGTCTATACCCCAAGGAAGTGTAGACAGGTGTACGCAAACTTGTACACAAATGTTCACAGCAGCACTATTCACAACAGCCAGAAGGCAGACGCACAGATGTCTGTCGGTAGGGGACTGGACAAACAAAATGTGGTGTATCGAGGTAATGGAGTATCATCCAGCTGTAAAAACTGATGAAGCTCCAATACACACGACAACATGGATGACCCTGAAAACACACCACGTGAAAGAAGTCAGACACGGAAGGATACTGTACGTGTGTGTATATGAAATATCCATAGACCCAGGAAGCCAATCAGTGACTGCCAGGGCCTGGGCAGGGGGAGAGAGTGGAGGGCTTCCTTCTGGGTGGGTGAAAACGGTCTGGAACTAGATGGTGGTGATGGTCTCACCACACTGCCAACATGCGAAGAGCCACGTGACCCGATGCTCTGAAATGGTTAAATAACAAATTCTAGGTTTTGTGGGCTTTACCTCAACAACAACAAAAAAATAGTGAACACACCCCCTCCCAAAGGAAGTACACTATTTTTAGATTCCAGGAGAGTCAAGTACTGAATGAAACACCTAGAAGAACTTGAATATGCCTAAATCCCATTTCAGCACTTGTCCCTTTCCCCTAAAAAAGAGACCAACCTTTGTGCAAGACACGGACTGTTCTCTCCAGCTTGCAAATTCCTGAGTTAGGGCTCTACAGCCAACACACTCTCAAGTTCTTATCTGCTGTTTCACTACCTCTGTCTGTCCCAGGCAGCCCAGCCACGACACTCACATGTGGCAAATACACTTGTGAGAGGCCACGTAGTTTCCGGGCCACCACCTGACATAACTGTCAGCGTTCTTCACTCCCTCCTCACATCCACCCCGCATTCCCTGAGGAAATAAACAGAGAAATATTTTCCCTTCGTTAGAAGACCCCAGTGTGTGTGATCTCGTGAGTGCAGATCTGAAGAGGAGGCGTGCGCATTTCCCAAGTGCCACACGGCACTAGGGTTCCAAAGTCAGATATCCTAGGCCGGAGCCCCGGCCAGGCAGCAACAGAGCCCAGGGACAGCGTCTTCGAGCCCGAACATCTTCTACCTACAGTGGAAGCACTGGGCATTACTAGGTCATCCTCCTGGGCAGGATGGGAACATACAGTGGTCCCATCTACAGAACCCAAGGTCGAGCCTGCATGTCACACCAGTTTTGGTCTTCCTAGACCAGACTCTTTTCTCCTCGTCCAAACACGCTCACAATTTCTGGGCAGATTTCAGTATTTACGTCATCCCTTGGTCTTCCGTGAGTTAGCAGTCAGCAGTCAAATGGCCAAAAAAGTAGACCGAAAAAGAATAAGCCATAAAAATCCTAAGTAGTACATGAAAGATAATTCATCTTTGGGGTGCCTGGGTGGTGCAGTTGGTTGAGTGTTTGACTCTTGGTTTTGGCTCAGGTCATGATCTCGGGGTCCCGGGATCGAGCCCTGTGTTGGGCTCCGAGCTCCGCGGGGAGTCTGCTTGGGATTCTCTCTCTCCCCCTCTGCCTCTACACCTCCCCTCACGTTCTCTCTCTCTCTCTCTCAAATAAAGAAAATCTTAAAAAAAAGATAATTCATCTTTGAATAACTGATGGGTCAATTTCAAAGTTTATCTTATTTAGACATAGATATAGTTGAGAGAAAGACTATTCAGGTATTCCATCGACTACATCTACAGTATAATTCTACGCCCAGGAAAAAAAAAGAAAGCTGGAAGGAGGTGAGTATACTGACCAGGTTAACAGCAGGCAAGTGGAATTACAGAATTATGGGCAGATTTTCTTATCAGCGTTTTCTAATTGTTATAATCAGCATGTCATGGAATAATAAAGAGAATTCCTTGAAACAATAAAAAGACAGCTGTGTCCCCGCCTCCAGGCAATCTAAATACTCTACACCCCAACATACCTTGTTGAGCTTGCCCAGTGAAGATATGAGATCCGCCCATTCACTTGAGGACTCGAAATTTCTTAAAGCCTTTTCAATCACCGAAGAGTAATTTCTGTATCTGTAATCATTCAAGAGTTCCTGCTCTTCTGGATCCATCTTACATTCTCACAGCGGAGAAAGTATCTAAAAGTGAATCAAGAAAGAGATGAGGGAGCTACTCAAGGACACAGAGCTTCCCAGCCCAGAGCTATAGAGGACACGTGTCCACAAACACTACCCTGCACAAACGCACTCAGCAATGCAACTCAAATATTTAGCAAGGCTCCTGGGCCAGGCACTGTGGATAAAAGATAAACAGTTCCGGTCCTCTTGGATTCTGAGGGAGGCAAAGGGACAGAGCAGAAAAGCAGCAAAAATGCCAGATTCCTCTTAGCTGACAAGATTAATTCTAGGAGTGAAACTTACAAAGTCTCTCACTAAATATTGTTGCCCGCTGGTAATTCTGAATGCAGGTGGCCCTTCCTGCTGCAGGGCATTTATAAAAGCTAAGGAAAAGCAGGTCAATGCTATTAACCAGAGCAACCTCTTTAGTGATGCAATCCTTTACAACTAGACTATGTTAGAGGATTGGAAATATTCTAGAAGAAAATCTGATAGGGAAAAAAAAAGTTTAAAAAAACAAGGATGTAGGAATGCACTGTCTGACAGCAGTTGCCAGAAATCCACCAGGTGTCTGCCTGTTCAGTTACTAAGCTCCAATCACCCACCAATCCCCCCCACCAGCCCTTGCCCTGACAGTTTCATGCCTCTATGTGTAGAGCCTGGACATGGGGTGGTGACGTCAAGACCCAAGCAATCACCACTTTATTCTTCTTGCCCTTGTATATTCTTTGACGGATTCTTTTGTTTTTTTCCTGTGGCTAGATGCATTCATTATGTATGAACCACTGCAGCTATTGTAAAGCCTGAGACCAATATGGTCTCGTCCGGGCGCCAACGGCAACCATTTCCTCTTTTTATCTCCAATGTGACAAAAGGAAACAAAGAACAGCACGGAATGCTGCACTCATTTGACTTCATGAAAATATGTGTCATTTAAACGTGACGACGGACACAATACAAGGGCATGCTTAGGTCAAGTTTTGTTTTTATTCCTTCATTAACAAAAAAATCTGAAGATCAACCTATCAGCTTTTTCAAACAAATAACGATTCCATGAAATATTCCACAAGTTACGGAAATGTTTAATGATGGTTCCCTTGATCTGGCACCAAGTTCCATACTTCGGCATTTTCTCAAAAGGGACACCATGCAGCTCTGATTTGCCCTCCCTCTTTAGTCTTCATCTGATTAAGGTCTACTTAAGCGGGGCAGGCACCTACCCTAAAATTCCCCGTCCCCTTTTCCATACTAAGGGAACTCAAATTTTGTTCAGGGTGGAGCTAACATCGCCCCATTTCCCTTGCAGCTGGGTGGCCACGCACAGGAAATGAGGGGTCAGTAGAAGCTGGTGGTGGGCCTCCAGGAAAACGGTTTGAAAGGAGATAGACTCCTCTGACCTGGACCTCTTGCCCTTTACTCCTGCCCATCTTTTTGCCTGGAACAAAGGTTTGATGTTGGAGATGAAGCCATGTGTGGCACGCAAGAGAAACAGCCGTCCTCTGTGTACGACTTCTGTGGATAAGTGGAAAGACAGAGCAGCTGAGGCCTGAGATGACTTAAGAAGGCACCATGTCAACCCTGGACTTGATGTTTTCTGCACAGAAGAGCTCATCTAAGCCACCGTTCAATCAAGTTTTCTGCCACTCACAACCAAACACAGTCCTGATTGATAGACGAGGCTAAGATTTCACTAGTACATAAACATAGTCTGAAAAGACAATAAAATACAGAGCAACGTGATGTCATTAAACACACCGAGAATGCTGTAGTTAGCTAACCAAGTTGCATGTCATCAGGCAAAATGGCAAATACCATAGATAAAAGAAATGGAACTGTAGGTACAACAGGTTCTTTAAACCTGCATCTTTCGTTTATTGGCCATGGTGAATTTCTAAGAATCCCATGGTATCTGCTACTTCACTTTCTGGTCATTCTAGACCCATTTCAGTCTGCCCAAGGCCACCACAACTTTCAAGTTTCCAACGTCAGTGGACTTTTTACCTCTCAGTGCGACTGTGCGGCAGACCATTCCCTCCTTCCCCCAAACAGCCTCCTTTCAGCCCATACCCTTCCCCGGCCCCACCGGCCCTGTGCTGGTTTTTACCTCTCCACTGCTCCTTCTCCTCTGCAGGCTAACCTTCCTCTATCCTATTGCTCCTTCTCCTCTGCAGGCTAACCTTCCTCTATCCTATTGCCGAATACTGCCATTATCTGGCACCAAGTTTTGTCCTCTTTCTATCCTTGGTCATCTCCCCATTCCTATAACTTATATACCATCTTTCCGCTAATGACCCATGGATTTATAATGCCTGCCTACACCTCCCCTTCTGAGGTCCAGATTCATGCAAATACCTACTTGACTCATTTGCCCAGATGGGGCACAGGTGTCTCAAACTTTGTGCATCCCAAACATCCATCAACAAAATATGGTCTAGCTGGACAAAGAACAAAGTACTGATATATACTACAGTAAGGGTGAACCCAAGAAATACATAACATAGAAGAAGAAGCCACACAAAAGAACACATATTGTATGATTCCATTCATATTACATGTCTGGAAGAGGTGACTCTGTAGAGATGTCAACTAGATTAGTGGTCACCTAGGGAAGGGAGCAGTAACAAAAAAGAAATGCAAATGGGCACAGGAACCTTCCTGGGGTAATGGAAATGTGCTCAAGTTGAATTATGGCAATGGTTGCACAACTCCATAAATTTACTAAAAATCACTGAAATATACATTGAAATCAATGTATAGACTTATGGTCTATAAATTATACTTTAGGGGGTGTCTGGAGGGCTCAGTTGGTTAAGCGTCTACCTTCAGCTCAAGTCATGATCTCAAGGTCCTGGGATGGAGCCCCATACCAGACTCCCTGCTCAGTGGGGACTTTGCTTCTCCCTCTCTCTCTGACCCTCCCCCACTCTGGCTCATGCTCCCTCTCTCTCCCTAATGAACAAAAAAAAATCTTTAAAGAAAATTACACCTCATTAAAGCTGTTTCTTGATTCTACCTGCTCAGTGCTTCTTCTCCAGTCTTCCTTTGCTCAGAAAGTGGCCCCACCATTCAAGGGATCTTTGACATCATCCTGGACTCTTTCTTCTCTTCACCTGCCTTACTCAACCCAAGTCCTGCTTGTTCTTCTTCTAAAACACCTGTGGACTCAATTGCTCTCCGTATCCGCCACACCACTGTGCAAGCCACCTTTCCCTACAAGCTTGCAGACACTTCCTGATGGTTCTCCTTCACTCTCGCCCCTCTCCAATGCATTTTCACAGAGCAGTCCAAGAAGCCTCTTAAACCATAAATCATAGCACATCCCCACCATGTTTAAACTCTTCCTGTTAAGCTTATAATAACCCAAACTTCCCACCCTATGGCCTATAAGGCTCCAACTACCCCGCCCTTTGAGGCACTCCGCTCGTCCTAAAACTCGCTCAGCCTATCACGGAGCCTTGGCACATGCTGCGGGTCTCTGCAGAAATATACTGTACTATGTATATGAATGTACGCAATAAGACTGCCCACTGATTGTTGGGAAGCCCTCTTTTTCTGAAATAATAGTATACTTTAATAATATACTTTTTAAAAAAGATTTATTTATTTTTAGAGACAGAGCGTGCGTGCAAGGAGGAGGAGGGACAGAGGGAGAAGACAATTCTCCAGCAGAATCTGCACTGAGCGCGGAGCCCAACTCAGGGCTCCATCCTAGGACGCTGAGATCATGACCTGAGCCAAAATCAAGAGTCGGTCGCTTAACCAACTGAGCCACGCAGGCACCCTCTGCCTTCACGCTTTTTAAAAATATTAAAGGATGGCAATGAGAGATGGCAGTTTATTTTCCCCAGTAAGATGTTAGTACATCCAAATAGTCCATAATTTACAGCATCTCTGAACCACTGCAAAACTCCATACACAGTCTTCACCATATTAAGTGTCTAAGCACTGGACGAAGAAACATGAAAACAAAACAAAACAGGGTTCCACTTTCATGGTTCATAACATAATACAAGAGGAAATACCTAAACACATAATTTCAATTTAAGATGGAGCACACAGTGACAGAAGGTGTCCTGAGTTCACACTGGCACAAGGAAAAGACAGAGGAAGCCCAATTACCAGCAGACAAGTGCTCAGACTCAAAGTCTGGGCGGCTAGTTAGTAGGAAGAGAGCCTTGAGGCAGCTGGGTGGCTCAGCTGGTGGAGCGTCTGCCTTTGGCTCAGGTCATGATCCTGGGGGTCTGGGCTCGAGCCCCAAATGGGACTTGCAGCTCAGCGGATCTCCCCCTCCTTCTGTAGCTCTCTTGCTCGTACGTGCTCTCTCTCAAATAAATAAATAAATCTTAAAATACAAAAAAGAGAGAGAGAGCCTTCATCTGCAATAGTTTGTAATCAGGAGCTCACAGCAAGGAAGGTGCTGGCCCGGTCAGAGCCGGTTACTGGAGCAGGTTGATATTATGGCTCGCTACATGAAGAAAGTGCTATTCGGTTAACCAAAAGCACAGATGAGAGGTTTAGAAGTAATAAGTCAAAAAAGCTCCTTTATTTAAAAATATGGGGCATTCAATACTAACTAGTCAAGTCTTCTGGGAGGGCTTGGTAAATCCATCATTAGAAATGCATTTATCTTATGCAACACACAGGAACTGTATGACATGGGTATCATCTTGAGGCTGCTCAAGAGGAATATATTAGGAATCAGCCCCCCGCCCCCAAAAGTTGCCGAGGGCCCTCAAAAACCAACCAGCAGAGTTAGGAATCCAGCTCAGGTTAGCACAATGATACAGAGCCCTTCTTTACTACCTTATGCTACAGGTAAAATTAACCATTCAGCCCTAAATAACTCTGCAACAATGATCTTGCCACCTAACCTGAATACCTTTCCTGTGAGACTCAGCTCAGTAAAACTGATAGAGTTCCACGGCCTACCAACAATTACATACACAAAGGAGTAATCATATAAACAAGTACATCTGACCAGATATATCCGCCTTAAAATTGAAAATGTCAGTAAGAAACCTCTCATCTTATTCATTCTAAATTTCTTAGAAAAACAAGTTTAGGTGACAAATCAACTGCCAAATCAGAAGTCAACTGTAAAGATGTTTACATGAAGGAACATGTGAATTAGATGAAAACAGAGTGAAAAAAATCACAAACAGCCACCCTCTTACGAGCAAGAACATTAGATAATGACTCTTAGTCAAAAGCACGGAAACACTCTTCTGCCATTGGTTTCATCAACTCTGGGGCACATTATTTTGAATTTGGTCTTCCAGAGTGGTAATTAAAACGCGGTGGAAAAAAATTCAAGACACTAACAGGAGCAGGCTTTGAGGGGGAAGGGAAGGCCTCCATCCCCTTACCAAAAAATCCTACAGAGGTTCCTCCAAATACAGAGTGGCTGTCCCAGGTTAGGGAAACACCTGCCGGTAACAAGCTCCATCAGCAGCCGCCCTGCGAGCCGCTCAAGGTCCGTCCAGCCGGCAGCAGGCGGCGACCCCGCAGGACTCCCGGGCCGGGCGCGGAGAGCGCGCGCACTGCGGCTCCGATCCCTTCTCCGGGGGCAGGCTGGGAGACGCTAGGGTCTTCCGTTAGCAGGAAAGCCCTCCTTTTCCAAAGGTTTCGGTGCCCAGCCCTCCGCCGGGACCGGGACCGGGACCGCACAAGCAAACAAAGGCGCGGCTCGCTGTGGTCCGCCGGCCAAGGTGAGCGGAGGGCGGGCGGTGACCCCCCTGACCTCCACCTGCCCGCCGGGAGGCCGCGCGGGGCCCGCCGGCGCTCGGCCGCACCTCCTCGGCCGCGGGGGGTCTGGGGGTCGGGGGACCCCGCCCTGCCCCGGGGCTACC
>LNAC01000045.1:4746601-4765681 GCA_002007465.1 Ailurus styani | reverse complement strand
GGGAAGCAGGCTCCCTGCTGAGCAGAGAGCTGGATGTGGGACTCGATCCCAGGACCCTGAGATCACGACCCAAATCAAAGGCAGAGGCTTTAACCCATTGAGCCACCCAGGTGCCCCAAGCCTTTTTTCCTTATTTGAAAAATGATATTAATACCTATTTCAAAGGACGGCTGTAAGAAATACATAAAACAACACAGGGAGAATATTAAGCATGACATATGGCCTAGTATGCCATGGTTCTCAACTTTTAATTTTTTTTTCTTTCCTCTTCATTCTAAACGTAGTTCTCTTTTTCACTACAGCACACCACGAAACATTGTCATGCACATGTATTAGGTTCTTTTCAGTTGCAAGCAATCACATAATTCAAAGTAGCTTAAGGAATAGGAATATTTCTTTAAAGGATTCGGGGGTATCTTGGAGCATCTCCAAACCTGATCTCAGGAATAGTCCGGAGGCCAGGTAAGGGATGCCACTGAGGAGGTGGGACAGTCTCTCTTGGGGCCACTCTGTACGTGTGTTTCTTGAGAATTGGTTTCCTCTTTTTCCAGCTATACGTGGTTCCCTCTGCTCCTTAGACCGTGTGGGGCGGGGCAGGGCCACTCACAGTAATAGCTCTGAGCTGTCCCTGATCCAGTCCAGCTGGTCCACCTCTTTAGAAGACGGGCCTACAGCTGGAAGAGTCAACAGAGGCTAGCAGGGCAAAGTCGCCTTGTGGCCGTTGTCGTTGCAAACATGGGATGAAGCAGCGGGAGGAGGGTGCTGGGCAGACCGTCCCGTAAGGGTCCCCGGTGGCCTTTCCATAAACGTAAGACGTGCTGTTCTGATCAGCGGTTTACGATTAAGGGTCTTCCAAGCAGGTACGCACTGATCCAAAAACGTCAAGGTGATGCTTGGCTAGAGACAAAAAAGGGAGAACAAATAAAAGGAACTGGCCTGTTTACTTGTGCATTTCCTGTCTGTGACTCCATTCGGCGGAACCCGAAAGTGCTCTGCGGCCCTGGTGGTACTGCTCATCATTGGCAGGGTTCTGGAAGCTGGCTGCAGAGGGAGACCAGAGTATGCAAGATATCGAGGAAACATATTGAAAACCATTAAAATGTTTTTAGAGCCAGACAAGAAGTCATTAAAATGTCTTGGGAGCTATGGTCCTAGACAAATAAAAGAGCGAGCTGGATTTAATCAGGCAATATAGAGATGGCTAAAGGAAGTGGGATGCATTTTGGGTGGGATTCAGACGTCCCTGCACCCAAAGTGGGTGAAGAAGTGAGGTGTGGGTTGTCAGAGCTAAATGACACTCTGCCCTACTGCCATCAGTACGTCGGAGAGTCCAGAAGCCCTTTGCATGCTGCGATAGACCGGAAATAACAGGGTCACCTGCAGAGTCCTGGTTCCCCCAGATGAATGAAACCTTGAGCATTTCCATACCCTACTGCTTCTCTAAAGGAAAATAACCCTATCCTTTATTTCCGCAATGCTGTCGTCAGGTGACATGATCTTTGTGGTCCTAATCAAGTGACGACATTGCTGTATCTCATGATGAACAGCCCATCATAAACTGGGTAAATTTGTGGTTTCTTTTCTTTGCAGTTTGTCCATTGTGCACCTGTTATGTTTCTGCTGTTTGGCTAGCCATTCCTTCTGAGGTCTTGACTCCCTAGTAAATACGTTCTTCACAAGTATAATTCTCTTTCCTAAGATTCTTTAGTTTCCAAGTCCTTTTTCTTCAGGGTATAATCAGAAGCCAGGAGGCAGATTACAAAACCAATCCCATTTGAAAGCAGTGGATGTAGAGTCGCTTATTGTCAACTGTAATATTGTGAGACTACAAAAGGGGCTCAGGGAGGCATCTGAAGGGTCCCCCTGGGCTGTAGCCCAGAGGGGAGCAGGTCAGGGAGAAGGTATCTGTACGTGTCAGAGCCAAGACATGGTCTGGACGAAGTTGCCCAGGCAGGAACAATTTGAAAGAAGGGGCAGGGCTACTTTGCAAACCTCCTGGGCCACAGAATGCAACACCCAAGTGAAAACCCCAGTGTGGAAGAAATCACACCCCAGTGAAAAAAAGGGCTTTCTCCCTGAGTCTTTCAAGTCATACTACCTCCTAAGAACCAATGAAAATGTGCTCAAATACAATGAAACAGAATGTGATACAAAGTAGGATCGCAGAACTCTGGAAACAGGATATATCACATCCTTAGAGAGTTAACAACCTAGAACCAGCAAGAGATGGCTGGAACACGGCTGGAACCTGCTTCCACAGCCTGAGAGCCCTTGCTAGACCAGTGGTTCTCAAACTGCCGTCCCAGCACCAGCAGCACCCGGGAGCTTGTCAGAAATGTACATGCTGGGGCCCCCACTCAGGGCAGTGTTTTAAACACGCCCTCCAGGAAACCCCGATGCCTTCAGACACTGCAGAACCACCGGACCAGGTTCTTCACCCTTTCAGGCTAGAGTTCGCACAGAGCAAAATTGCTCAGCCTGATTCTAGAACAAGACGCTTTCTCCCAGGGTGATTCTAATCTACAGTCTCCCAGGACAGAAACAGAAGCAGACTACAACGGAATTCATTCATTCATTCCACAAACATTTATTAAGTCTGAAGCACCAAAGCAGACGTTCACCAGTTTTGGACGACTCGGTCATGGACTAGCTGGCCGTGAGGCTCGGTGGCATCTGGAGGCAGCAGGGCCAAGTAGACCGGGGTCTTGGCTCCCTCCTCCACAGTCCTGGGGCCATGAGCCCCTCCCATGTCCGTCTTCACCCACCCCGGGCAGCACGCGTTCAGCAGAATCCGATCCGCTTTTCTCTTCTCATCCAGGTGCCGGGCCAAGATTCTCGACAAGACCGTGACCCCCAGCTTGGACACCCCATAAGCCGAGTTGGGCCAGCCTTCCCTCTCATGCACTTCATTGTTTGTATCTTCCACAAACTTCCTCATGAGGTCCACAAGGTCCTCCTCCGTGAGCGTCTCACAGCGGAACTTCTTCTGCAGATCTGCGCTGCAATTTTCCAGAGCTTTCGAACCCTCTAAACTACTGATATTCACCACCCTGCCTGAAACAGAATAGTAAAAACACAGAAACACGTCACGAATAAATAGTGGTTGGATGACTATACCCAACATGTAATGGATTCATATTGCAGGTTTAACTGCTGACTTAAAAAAAAAAAAAAAGACTCTAGAAGGCCCCAGTGGGTTTGACATTACTTTGTTCTCTCTTCCTCCAAAGGGAAGGACGCATTCCCATCAGCAACAGTGGCTAGAGAGCAGTGATTATTCACCAGGTGAGCAAGAGGTAGGCCTGTACTGGAATTACCAGGTGCTTTTCTAAAAACATTCCCCTGCACCCACAAACACTCCAGGTGCCTGTGAACTTGCTTTCCTAGAGACGGCACCCTCACGCTGAGGATTAAAGCTCTTTCTTGGTTTGTACAACTTCCTAGGGCCAAGAGCAGCCCCTGCTTTATCTCTGAGTACCAAGAATCAGGGTGAAGTTAATGCCTTGTCTATCCTTAATGATGGCTACTTTCACACATGGAGGGGGTTGATTCTCCATCCCAGTTTTGATTTTTATCACTTTTTTCACCCAGAGCTAAAAAGTAAATATAATGTAATTAATGAGTTAATTTCATAGTAACAATAATTCGCAGCTACCAAAGAGACTCTTATGTCTATTAAAAAAATATGCAGGCCCCAAACTATAAGACAATTTGAAGTACTGATGGAAATTCCCAAACCAGTAAATGTGTGAGTTTATATAGTTCATCCAACATCAAAACCCACAACTTTTAGGGGGTTCTGTTCTTATATATTATCTTGAGTCCACTTCCTGTGAATCCAGTAGGATAATCGGATTTTTTTAAGTAGGCTCCATGCCTACTTTTGGAGCGTGAAGCCCAGCTTGGGGCTTGACTGAACTCAAAACCCTGAGATCAAGACCTGAGCTGAGATCAAGAGTTGGACACTTAACCAACTGAGCCACCGAGGCGCCTGGATAATTGGATTTTATTGCATTTCCTGAGTGGTATTCGTTCACCATGGAGATGGGGGGAGTGGGCTGGGGTGAAGAGGATGTTCCACACTCTCCTAGGTATCCCTGTGGACTGACCCCACACAGAGATGCCCTCACTCTGTCTTGAACATGAGCTCCTCACTATCTGCAGGTACCCTATACTGTTCATTAATTTTCTCCTTCTCTTGTAATACATAGTTCTTTCCCAACTTTTTTTTTAAAGGAAATTTTTTAAAAGACTTTATTTATTTGACAGAGAGAGAGATCATAAGTAGGCAGAGAGGCAGGCAGAGAGAGAGGGAAGCAGGCTCCCCGCTGAGCAGAGAGCCTGATGTGGGGCTCAATCCCAGGACCCTGAGATCATGACCTGAGCCGAAGGCAGAGGCTCAACCCACTGAGCCACCCAGGCACCCCTCTTTCCCAACTTTTAACTGTAAGAAATTTGAAACCTATAGAGAAGTTGCAAGAATACTTCATCAACACCCATATACCCTTCACCTAAATTCCTCAATTATTAACATTTTGCCACATTTGCTTTCTCTTTCTCTTAATTGCAGACAAATATAAAACTTTGCCCTAAACACAGTGTATATATGGTAACAAGGGTATTACCTTACATAACCCTAACCTAAGAGTGATCACACTCAAGCCCTTTATCATAGTACAAAACTATTATCTAAAGTACAGTTCAGGGGCACCTGGGTGGCTCAGTGGGTTAAAGCCTCTGCCTTCAGCTCAGGTCATGATCTCGGGGTCCTGGGATCGAGTCCCGCATCGGGCTCTCTGCTCAGCGGGGAGCCTGCTTCCTCCTCTCCCTCTGTCTCTGCCTACTTGTGATCGCTCTCTGTGTCAAATAAATTAAAAAAAAATAAAGTACAGTTAATATTCAAAGGACTCCAGATATCTTAATACTCTTCCTTTATTGGTTTCTTTTCATCCATCACGTATCCATCACAGATTATTCATGATGGATTATTCATCCATCACGGATTACATTTAGTGGTCTCTTTAGTCTATCTTTTTTTTTTAAGATTTATTTATTTTTAGAGAAGGTGGGGTGGGGAGGTGGGGGCAGAGGGAAAGGGAGAGAGAATCTCAAGCAGACTCCATACTGAGCAGGGAGCCCAATGTGGGGCTCGATCCCACCACCCTGAGATTAGGACCGGAGCCAAAACCAAGAGTCAGATGCTTAACTGACTGAACCACCCAGGCGCCCCTCTCTTTAGTCTATTTTAAGCTGCAGTAGTTAACAATGATCTTTTCGAAGGCTCTAGGCCATTATTTGTTCCAACTTGGATTAGCATTTTTGTATTTTTTTAATAAAGATTTTTATTTATTTATTTGACAGAGAGAAAGATCACAAGTAGGCAGAGACGCAGGCAGAGAGAGAGGAGGGGAAGTAAGCTCTCCGCTGAGCGGAGAGCCCGATCATGACCGGAGCTGAAGACAGAGGCTTAACCCACTGAGCCGCCCGGGAGCCCCTAGCATTTTTTTTTTTTTAAGATTTTATTTATTTCTCAGAGAAAGAGAGAGAGAGAGCACAAGCAAGAGGAGGAGCGGCAGGCAGAGGGAGCAGCAGACTTCCCGCTGAACAGGAAGCCAGTTGAGGAACTTGATCCCAGGATCCTGGGATCATGACCTGAGCGGAAGACAAAGGCTTAACTGACCCAGCCACCCAGGCATCCCAGGTATGATTTTCTTATAATTAGATTCACTTCAATAGTCTGGCCAGGAATACTACTACTTCGATGACGTTGTGTTCTTCATTACTTTCTAAATGACTTTGTTCTTAATCACCTGGCTGCTACAAGGAATTAAATTCAAAAGGGAAAGGAGAAAAGAAAAACAAATTACAGGAGCTACTCTGTGCCTTCGGTGGAATTTAAAAACCTTTAAGAGTAAGCGGTGTCCTCTTTGATCTCAGGGGACACCTCTGGGAGAGAGGCCAAGGGGTGACCGTCTCAACAGCCAGATGGGTCCAATCAGCCCCAAGAAGGGCTGCACCCACACCCGGCTTTGCTGAGGTCCTAGGGGGCTCACAGGTCCAGAAACAACCCCACCCCCATTCTTAGAAAGAGTGCGCAAGTAGCTCCCTCTAGTGGGCAAACATTCCATTAACCCAGTCACTCAGAATCTTAAACGAGTAAGAGGGATGATTTTCTTTAAAGAGATAATATAATGCTAAATAAAATGTGGCTGTTCAGTCAGTTTTGTTTGGGGAGAAAGTGGTTCCCTACAAATCAAGAAGCAATAATCCTCAGCTTTTTGCCCCATGCCCAGGTAAATGCTGAGTTTTACCGAAAAATCATGTATATTCTCAGTGAGTTGTAAACCAGATTCCCACTTTGGGAATTACTGTTACAGAGAACTGGTTAAAGCCAGTGACTCACCTGCTCTGGGTTGTTGCCTAAGCCTCACCCTCCCCAGAGCCACCTTTTATCTTTCAAAAAGGCTTGGTTTGCAATCATTTGGCCTTATGATCCTTCCCATCACTGGAACTTAATTATCCTGATTTGATTGAGGGGTGAAGTCAGGAAACCTGAATACTGTTTCCAGCTCTATTACTACCTGTGTTCTTTGTGTCTCAATTTCCTTCTCTGTAAAATGAAGACTTAGGAATGTAAGGCTTCTTTAATACCTTGCAGCTTTCAAATTTTGGGTTCTAAAGCCCACAGAAGACTTCCAGATACTTGGTAAAAGGCACCCCTGCAATGGAATACTATGCAGCTATAAAAAATAAAGCTTTCTTTGTATAAAAAAGGGAGCAAACAAATACGCATTTAGATTTGCATTAAAAAACTCTATCCTGGGGGCACATTTGGGTGGCTCAGTCAGTTAAGTGTCCAACTCTTGATCTCAACTCAGGTCTTGATCTCGGGATGGTGAGTTCAAGTCCTGAGTTGGGCTCCATGCTGGACATGGAGCCTACTTAAAAAAATAGAACAATACAAACCTCCATCCCCTTGGCCCTAGGCACTCACCATCTCCGTGCACCCGGACTCAAGGCTTTCTTCAACCACTACCTGCAACTCGGCCTGTGGGCTTTCTGTGAGCTCATCCCACTAGGAAAGGATACAGGGAATTGCCTGTAGAGGCTGGGGATAGGAACTGGGCAAGCAGGGGGCAGGAGTCCGGGTGCAACTCTCACCATGCATCTTTTTAGATTTGAAGATCTTTGCACTAGCGACCATCTTTATTCACAATGTTAAACTGGGAAAAGCACATTTTTATTATGCAATTATTTTAATTAAAAATGCATGCATAACAGGAAAAAGCAATTCTAGACACTGCTCCTTCTAGTTTGACTGGTTGTCTGAGATTTGGAAGCTTTTTAACGTATTATTTGTTTCAGGCGTACAGGTCTGTGATTCATCAGTCTTATAGAACACCCAGTGCTCATTACAACACAGACCCTCCCCAGTGTCCATCACCCAGTTACCCCACCCCTCTACCCCCGCTCCCCTACAGCAACCCTCACAGTTTGTTTCCTATGATTAAGAGTCTCTTATGGTTTGTCTCCCTCTCGGGTTTCGTCTTGTTTCAGTTTTTCCTCTCTTCCCCTAGGATCCCACGCCTTGTTTCTTAAATTCCACCTATTAGTGAGATCAGAGGATAATTATCTGAGAAAAGTGAATTTCTAATAAGAACCACAGAGTTGGGCACCTGGGTGGCTCAGTGGGTTAAAGCCTCTGTCTTTGGCTGAGGTCATGATCTCAGGGTCCTGGGATCGAGGCCCGCATCGGGCTCCCTGCTCAGTGGGGAGCCCTGCTTCCTCCTCCTCTCTCTCTGCCTGCCTCTCTGCCTACTTGTGATCTGATCTCTCTGTGTCAAATAAATAAATAAAATCTTAAAAAAAAAAAACCACAGAGTTCTTCTTAAGAGTCACAGGTGCCTTTCTGGGGGAGGGGAGACCTCAGGGAAGCCTTCTCTGCACCCCGCCCCCTGCTGCCCTCAGCACAGCCATACAGTTCGTCTTCAACGACAGTCTCCTCCACTAGACTCAGTGCTCTGCGGTCAGGACTGTCCTGTCCACAGGGCTTCCCACTGTGTCCCCAGCACCCTGGGTTATGGTAGGCCCTCCAGTATTTGTGGAAAAAGTAATAAAAGTTATTTACTGAATACTCAGGTGGGTAAGTTACTCCCTAATAAAGAAAAATTTCTTTGGGAGGTTCTGCGTCAGCTTGAGGGAAGTGAAGAAAGGAATACGGGGAAAGTCCTAAAAATGCTAAAAAAAAAAAAAAAGAGCCTTCCCTCAGACCCCCAAACGAGCTGGGTGTGGCCCCACCACCCTGGGGAGCTGAGAAGGACCCACTGAGATTGCTCAGAGGCAAAAGGCCTTTGGGGGCTTCCTTATTATTCCAGGGTTGAGTTCGTGACTGGGCACCGAAGAGCAGCGGCATGTTCCATACGTACACCTTTTAAAGCGAAAACGTGCAGGTGAGGGCGCCTGGGGGGCTCAGTGGGTTAAAGCCTCTGCCTTCGGCTCAGGTCGTGATCTCAGGGTCCTGGGATCGAGCCCCACATCGGGCTCTCTGCTCAGCAGGAAGCCTGCTTCCTCCTCTCTCTCTCTCTGCCTGCCTCTCTGCCTACTTGTGATCTCTCTCTGTGTCAAATAAATAAATAAAATCTTTAAAAAGAAAATAAAATGCGCAGGTGAGGAGCCTTAGGAGCTCTTAGAAGAAAATAGAGCAGTTTCCTGCCCCCCCCAGACATGGCATCCCTAGGTCACTCCTGAGTGACAGCCCCACAGCCCACTTCCTGCCGAGGCACACAACCTGACAATCCACACGGCTGGACTTACCATGAGGTTTTATTATCGGCAGTAATTCGATGCAGACATTTCTTGTGGCAAAAAAGTTTGTCTTCAGTGTTACCTCAGCTTGAATGTCAAAGGGCGTCGGATCATCCGCTTCCAAAAAGAGAAGGACACAAAGTGACGCATTTCCCCCTGAAGTGTATACGGCCAAGCGCATCTTACCTCTAACTAAAGGAAAAACAAGCTAAGTGTAAAACGATTTTTAACCCCCTAGGTGGGTGGTTCTCAAACCTTCAAGCAGTATCAGAAGCACCTGCAGGGCGGGCTAAAACACAGCGCCCTGGGCCCCACCCCAGAGGCCGGGAGGGAGGAGGTCTGGGGTGAGGCTCGGGAAGATGCATTTCTAACGCGTTCCCACGTGACGCGGCAGCTACTGGTCCGGCCACACTCGGAGGATTCCCGGCTTTCCTGGCCGCCGCTCAGTCCTGAACCGGGATGGGACGCACCTGGGGCCTCTGCTCACACGCAAATCGTGATTCAGCAGGTGTTTGCAGGAGGCCTCAGCGCAGGTGCTGCTGGTCCGCCGCCCACAGGTTGACGGGGCGGGGGCTTCCAGGCCCCTTGTGTTCGGGGAAGCGGGTATCTATGCACCAGTCCCTCCACCAGCTGCTGAGGACGGCTCCGGCCCGAGCCTGCCGCTTCCCGCCCGCGCTCCCCGAGAGCCCGCAGGCTGGGGTGGAGGTGCGGATGCGCAGCGCCGGTGAGGGGTCACGGCCGGGGCGGGAGTCAGTCGAGGCCTCACGCTCGTTTTTACTCTGGTCTGCCTCTTGGGTTTCTCTCCCCGCCTCGGTTGGTAAATGAGGCCAGCCTGATTATTCTTCCCACTCCCAGCACAAGGCAGCTCAACCAATGTTCTCAGTGGAGCAACAGAGAAAGTAACCTCCTTGACTCCCCCCCCCCCTTCCAAAGATGCTACTTAAAATCACACCTGAAATGTATGTTTGAGGACAAACACAAATTCCCGGGGAGAGGGAGCTAGGCTCGCTTCCTTTCCGCCTGAGCCTATCAAAGCTCTCCATTAAACAAAAATCTCAAGTCCACTACTGTGCAGAGAGCGCGCTGATCGTGTCTTAGCGATTCATTTCCTGCCCGAGCAGATGCCCCGGGCATCTCTGAATGCACCCTTTCAAGGAAAGCGAAAGCCCTAAGTGAGCGGGGGGACCCTTCTGCAGGGAAAATGTTTTTTGCATTAGACCAAAAGCTGATGAGCTTAGCAGGGCGTGGCTCCCCTCCCAGGAGGCTGGTTTTCTGGCAAACCCCGGCAGCAGACGGCTCCGGGAGGGCCCCGGGATGCGCCCCGCCCGCCGCCCTAGCAACTCGGCGGAAAGCGAACCGGCCGCGCGAGGCCAGCGCTGCGCGCGTCCGGAGGAGCCGGCGCTGCGCTCCGCGATCGCTCCAGTTGGGGGTTGCCTGCGGCTCTCTGCCCCGAACCTTTGGCGCGCCCAGGGAACCCACCCCGACCTACTCTTGAAAGCGATGCCCGCGTTGTTGACCAGCACGTTGAGGCCCCCGTACTCCTTGCGCAGGAAGTCGCGCAGGGCGCGGATGCTCTGCACGTCGTCGATGTCCAGCGGGTGGAAGCGGGGACTCAGGCCCTCGGCCTGGAGCTCCTGCACGGCCGCCCGGCCCCGCGCCTCGTCCCGCGCCGTGAGCACCACGTCCCCCGAGAACTTCCGGCACAGGTCGCGCGCGATCGCGAAGCCGATGCCCTTGTTGGCCCCGGTCACCAGCGCCACGCGGCTGCAGGACGACATGGCCCGGGGAGGCACTTGGCGCGCGGAGAGCGGACCGGGCTGTGCGCCGCCGGGGAGCGCGCCGCAGAGACCTGGGTTCTGGGATCCAGTGCTGCGACTTCTGGAGAACGAGGCCCGAGCCCTCGGCCCCTCCCTTGCGAGGAGTGGCCGTCTGTTCCCGAAGGTTTCGTAACGTCCCACTCCCGGGCCCGCCCCTTCCCTCGCGCTGCGCCCTCTGGATCGCGCGCCCGAGTCCAGCGGGGGTCTGCGGGCTGGAGCGGATGTGGTTTTCCCAAAGCCAAAGCGGGTGGTGGTGGGTCGATGGGGTCTAGAGATGCATCGCGTTCGGATCGACGGAACTATTTTAGGAACACCCGAAAGGAGACAAACAAGGGCTGAGTAATTTTCTTGGGCGTGCGCCTACCATCCACTGCAAAATGAAAATGTTTGCCTTTTCCTCAAATGCGATGCAATTATTTAGACACGGTAACTGCTTCGATGGTCATAGTTCCCTCTTTTTGCTTAAACTCAAGAAAGACAATGAGAGAAAAAAGGTCCTGCGAGTGGACTCACAGGTGTGGGCAGAGTTCGTCTCTGTGTGATTCCCAGGGCGCCCCCGAGTGGGAGGGAGTGTTAATGAAGCTCTTGCTGTGTGCCAAGGCTCTTATTGGAATGTTTTTACTGAAATCTTACGTAACTCCTGTGGGTGCCAAGTGTCTACATTTTAAGTTTGTCCAAGGAGGCTGGATATCGATATATTTTTTCCTCCCAGTGAAACCTGTGCACCCACAAAGTTCAAATGAAAATGAATCTCCAGGTGTGTCGAGGTCTGCCTAGACAATTAGACCCCCCCCCCTTTCTTCAGTGTAATCCGAAGGTGTTTGATTAGTGACACTTAGATTTATGGAGAGCTGCGACCTCATTATGACTCAGCTTTTCCCAAGCAGAGCTGCTGAGCTGCTTGTTTCTGTCACCTTGACTCCAACCTTCTCCATCAGATCAACAAGGGAGGTCAAGAAGGTGGGCTCTTGCTGTGTGGTCCCCTACTGTGGCTCAACCTGCAGTTTTTTCCCCTCTAAAAATTATTTGGAACTTTATTTTAAAGATGTAGGGCTATTCAGGGTTTCTGTTTCCTTTTGAGTGAGCTTAATTTGTGGTTTTCAAAAAATTTGTTTATTTCTTGTAAGTTGTTGATTCTTTTGACATGAAGTTGTTCATAATATGCTCTGATTAGTCCTTTTAATATTGGTAGTGATGCCCCCTCCCTTATTCCTGATGTTGGTCATTTGTGTCTTTCATATTTTTTCTCCTGCTCTGCCTAGCAAAAGGTTTATCAATTTTATGGATTTTTCCCCCCTTAAGGAAGCATCTTTTGGTTCTACTGATATTTTTCTCTATTTTTTTTCCTGATTATATTTTTATTCTAACCTTTATTTCCTTTCTTTTGCTTACTTTGGGTTTTGTTTACTTTTTCTAGTTTCTCACCATGGGTGCTGAGGTCATTAATTTGAGAGCTTTCTCCTTTTCTATATAGGTGTTAAGGGCTATGAATTTCCCTTTATTTGTATTTATATTTTTTTGAAAGGGTGAGGGAAAGAGAGAGTCTCATGCAGACTCCATGTTGAGCGGGGAGCCCTATGTGGGGCTCGATCTCATGATCCTGAGATTATGACCTGAGCCAAACTAAAAAAATCAGATGCTTAACCACACAGGGCCCCTGTTAATTTCCCTTTAAGTACTGCTGTTGGTAGCATCACATAAACATTGATATTTTGACTTTTCAGTTTTAATCAGTTTAAACTACTTTCTAATTTGCTTATTGATGTCTTCTTTGACTTGTATTTAGAAGTATTTTTTAAAACATTTAAAAAATATTTAATTTTTAGGTAACCTCCACACCCAACATGGGGCTCAAACTCACAGTCCCCGAGATCAAAAGTGGCATGCTTGGGGTGCCTGGGTGGCTCAGTGGGTTAAAGCCTCTGCCTTCAGCTCAGGCATGATCTCAGGGTCCTGGGATTGAGCCCCAGGTCAGGCTCCCTGCTGAGTGGGGAGTCTGCTGGTCCCCCTGTCCTGACTCTTAGCCCCTCTCCTGTTCATGTGCACTCTCGCTCTCTCTGTCCTAAATAAATAAATCTTAAAAAAAAAAATAGCATACTCCACTGGCTGAGCCAGCCAGATGCCCAGGAAGTGTATTTTTAAAAATTTCCAACTATTTGGAGATTTTCCAGATACCTTGCTGTTATTGATTTCTAACTTAATTCCCCTGCAATCAGAGAACATACTGTGTAAGACCTGAATCCTTAAAGAGTTTTAAAAGCTGGGAGAGAGATATTAAAGCATGTTTTTGTGCAATGGTAATAATCTCAAAGGGAGGTAAAAGTTGGTGATGGAGAGAAAGGAAGTAATTCAGGAACAAAATGTGTGGGAGGCAGGCGCAGATGGGGGCTTGTCATTGGAAGCAGGCACTTCTTGTAACAGGAGGAAAGCAGAGTGTGTGGGTCTAGCTAGGTCATTCTTGAGGGCATTATTTTCTCTTTGAATGAACCATTTGAAGTCATCAGCAAGAGGTTTCAGTCTGGGAGATTTGAGAAAATAATAGCCATCTTGTGGAGTGTGAAGGTGAATGTATTAGGGAACTGGGCAGCATTTTTTTTTAAGGATTTTATTTATTTATTTGACAGAGAGAGAGAGAGAGAGATCACAAGTAGGCAGAGAGGCAGGCAGAGGGAGAGGAGGAAGCAGGCTCCCTGCTGAGCAGAGAGCCCAATGCGGAGCTCGATCCCAGGACACTGAGATCATGACCTGAGCCGAAGGCAGAGGCTTTAACCCCTGAGCCACCCAGGTGCCCTGTGAAATTCTTGATTTTTAAATAAGGGTCCACCATCTTCATTTTGTGCTGGGCCCTGCAAATTATGTAGCAGGTCCTTGTCAGCCCCATGAATGAAGGGGTATGACGAGATTGGCCTGAAGGAAGTGTGTCACTCATAGCAATAGAGCCTGAGTTTTTCATGTTAGAATCTCCTGGGGATCTTAAAAAAAAAAACAAACCCCAAAAACAAGTAGAGATGCCTGGCTCCATTCCCAGACATTGTGAATTAATTGGTCTGGGGTGTGACCTAAGCACTGGGACTCCTAAGCTCTCCTGGTGAGTCCAGTGTGCAACAAAGTTTGGCAGTCATTGGGTTCTAGTAGCGGGGTGGGTTGGTTGGTGAAAAGCGACAATGTTCAGAAGAGTTGGTGTTTTCAGAAGAGGAAAAGCTGAGAAAAGCTTTGGCACAGGTTATTGTGGTAGACAGACTAAGCAATGCTCCCGGAGGTTCATGTCCTAATCCCTATAACCTTGAATTTTACTTTACATGGCAAAGGGTATTTTGCAGATGTGATTCAGTCAAGGATCTTGTGATGGGGTGATTACCTTGGACTGTCTTAGTAGACCCAGTGCAATCCCAAGGGTCCTTAATTACATTTTATTTTTTAATTATGATTTAGTAACCTCTACACCCAATGTGGGGCTTGAACTCACGACCCTGAGATCAAGAGTCACATGCACTACTGACCGAGCTAACCAGATGTCTCTGCCACCCCGGGCTGCCAGGGTCCTTATTAAAGGGAAGCAGGGAGCTCAGAGGCAGAAGAGATGAAAGACAAAACAGCGGGGAGAGAGGGAAATTGGAAGATGCTGTACTGCCGAATCTGTAGATCAAGGAAGGGACCAGGAAGCCAGGCAGCCTCCAGAAGCTGGAAAAACCAAGCAAATCTCGCCCCCCGCCCCCAGCCTCCTGAAAGAACGCAGCTCTGTTGACATCTTGACTCTGGGACTTAACGAGGATTCCTGCCTCACCTCCAGGATGTCAAGAAAACACCCTTCACTTGTACCCAGCACAGCATCACACAAAGGATTGGCATCTTGAACACATTCTTAAAGAAAAGGACTGGTTTGGGGGAAAAAAGCTTCGATAGGTTTCCTGAGGATTGAGAAAGAATGAATGAAAGGGAACAAGATGCTTGACATCATCTGTCTCATGGAAAACTTGACGTGGTTGGTGGGTCTTTGTCAACCAAAAGCAGAAGTGAAGGGCAAACTCCTGGGCCTGATCCAAGTTGTCACCATCTGAATAGCTGTGGGTGCCTATTCCGAAGAGTTAGGGATTCTGGGGTGTGTGTGTGTGTGATTGTTTTACAGCCGTGATTCTTCTCCGACTGCCTTTGCACTCACTCAGTGAGATTGCCATCCCTTTGTGTTTCCTAAATCATTAGGGTAAGAACCAAAGTATTCACCAGCAACATGGTGTGTCCACGATTCTTCTCCAAAAGGCACATTTCACCTTGGGGACCGGGTGTCCATGGCATTCATTCATCTGCGTCCCTCTGGGGAACAGTTGAGCATCAGTTAGGTTCCAAGTGGATTTAGGAATGGACAGAGTGGGGAAGCCCCCCGGAGCGGCTCTCAGCTCTGCTGCTTACTGGCTGTGTGGTCTTGGCAAGCCTCCGTTTGGCCGTTTGTAAATCGGGAACGATGACAGTGCTCAGTTCTTAGGACCGGTGTATGGGTTAAATGAGTTAATAGATAAAGCTGCTGCGAGTAGGACTTGCAAATGGGGACGCTTTAGACATGTTTGCTGTTATTTTCTCCAGCAAGGGGAAGCAGACAGTCCTCTAAAACCAACACATCCGTGCACTTGCAGCCCTGTTTGGAGGTGCGCCTGGAAGCAGGGGCGGCACCAGGCACTGTCACGACTGCTGACGCCGCTTTGCTGGAGGCCGTTGGCAACGTAGGCAGAGGTCGGAGACGAGGAGAACCTGTCTCCAGCCTCGGCTTCAAGGAAGTCCTTCAACTCCCTCAGCTTCTCGGAATACTTGGGATGCTCAAGGCAGGCCTGGGCAGGAACGGGGCCCATTGTCTTTCTGGAAGCAAGATTAAGGTCCGATTCCTGAGACCAATGAAGAAGTCAACGCAGTTGGGTAACCGCGCTCCTCCTCCTCTTCCTCCCTAGTTCTTCAGCCCCTGCCCTTCCCAGGAGTGGCCAGCATAGTGGTTCAGAGGCAGAAGCCTGGTGCCGTGGAGGGCCAGGTGGGCGGTGGGGGTAGGGAGGCAGATCCTGGCAGCGCTGCCCGCCTGGAGCGCCCCCTCCCCTGTCCTCTGTGCTGTGCACCTGCCTGCGGACCATGGAGTCATCCCAGGTCCTGGCACGGTGTGACCCGGCAGCCAGCAGGCAGGTCAAGCAGGTGTGGGATGGCTCTTCTTTTTTTCATCATATTTCTTTTTACTGTTGTAAGGAACACTTAACATAAAATATCACCCCTTAACCATTAGTAAGTGTACAGTGTAGCAGCGCCGACCACGTGCATATTAGGGAACAGGTTTTCGTCTTTCGTAACTGAAACTGTACCCCTTGAACACCCAACTCTCTGTTCCCTCCTGTCCCTCAGCCCCTCATAACCGTGGTCTACCCCCTGTTTCTACACATTTGACCACTCTGGGGACCTCCGACAAGTGGATCAGGCAGTTTTTGTCTTTTTACGATTGGCTTATTTCTCTTGGCCTAATGTCTGTAAGGGTCATCCACGCTGTGGTGCGTGACAGGGTTCCCTCCTTTTTTAAGACTGTATAATTCTCCACTGTATGTAGACGTCACATTTTCTTTTTTTTTTTTTAAAGATTTTATTTTTTGTGCACATGCACACAAAAGCATGCACAGGAGTGGGAGGGAGGGGTAGAGGGAGAAGCAGGCTCCCGGTGGAGCAGGGAGCCCAATGCGGGGCTCGATCCTAGGACGCCGGGATCTTGACCTGAGCTGAAGGCAGACGCTTAACAACTGAGCCACCCCGGCGCCCTGATCCACATTTTCTTTATCCGTCAGTGGACACTTAGGCTGCTGCCACCTATGGGCTGTTGTGAGGAATGCCTGCAGTGATCACCGGGTGCACATTCTGCTTTCTTGAAGCCTCCAGGACGAAAAGCAAGTCTTCAAACTTGCGGTTGAATTTTCTCTCGACGACATTTTTGTCTGGACCAGGACCAGGGTTAGTGCCACTAACAGGTCCCTTCAGGTCTTATTTCTATTAAACTACCCAACACTCAAGGTATCCTATGTTTTTTCCAGCTTTACTGAGCTCTCACTGACCTAGAATATTTTTTATGATAAAAATAGTTTTTGTTTTATGTATTTTTCTTTACAGAAAACAGCATGTTTTTGTTTCTTTTTCCTCCAGCGTTGTGGAGGTGTGATGGACAAACAAAAATTGTACATATTTAGGCGGTACAGTGAGATTTTTCTTTAAAGGTATATAATGTGATGATTTGATATACATACACATTGTGAAATGATCACCACAATCAATTAACACATCGGTCATCTCACATATAGCCCTTTGTTTTATTTTCACTTATTTTCTCTTTTATCTCTTTTTTTTCCCAGTATTTTTAAATTTAAATTCAATTAATTGACATACAGTGTATTATTAGTTTGAGGTAGAGTTCAGTGATTCATCAGTCTTCTGTAACAGCCAGTGCTCATTACATCCTGTGGCCCCTTCATGTCCATCACCTAGTTACCCCATATTTACTTATTTTTAAAGGTTTTATTTATTTATTTATTTAAGAGAGAGAGACAGAGAGAGAGAGAGAGAGAGAGAGAGAGAGAGAGAGAGAGAGAGAGAGAGAGAGAAAGCCTATCAGGAGAAGGGCAGAGTGGGAGAGAGAATCTCAGGCAGAATCCATGCTGAGCACCGAGCCTGACGCCGGGCTTCATCTCACAGCCCTGAGATCATGACCTGAGCCAAAGGCAAGAGTTGGACACTTAACTGACTGAGCCACCCAGGTACCCCAGTAGCCTTTTGTTTTAAAAGCTCTAGCATGTGCAAGGTATTCTGCTAAGGCCTGTACATTGTATTCTCTTATTTACTCCTTCGCATTATATTACTCATTTACATCCTTTATGTTGTCTCATTTACTCCTCATACCAATCTATGAATTAAGCACCATTCTTATGTCTATTTTACAGGTAAGGAAACTGAGGTTTGGAGTGTAGTAAACTGCTTTGGTAGTGTGTTAAAGACTCTATACCAGTGGCTGTCAACCAGCAGTGATTTGGGGTCCCCATTCCCCCCAGGGAACATTTGACAATGTCTGGAGACAGTTTGTGGCTGTCCCATTATGTTGGGGGGTGTTGCTACTGGCATCGAGTGGGTAGAGACCAGGGATGCTGCTATACACCCTACTATGCCCAGGACAGCACCCCCAGTCCTATGCTGACAAAGAATTACTGAGCTTGAGCTGTCTGTAATGTCCAGGCTAAAAAACCCTGCTGTGTGCAAGTGATCTACTTTAATCTCTACAACAACCCTGGTGAGAAAGTTGAGGTTCACAGGGGTGAACTCATCCACCCAAAACCCCACCTGGTCAGGGGCAGACCTGGGGTTTGAAGCTGCATGTGTCTAATTCCTAAGCCAGTGCTTTTAACCACAAGGGTAGACTATACCAAAGGTGTTGGCACGCTACATTTCAGGGATGGAGAAGAGGCGTGGGCTTGGGAAACTGGCTGTGGGAGCACTGTTGCCAAGATGTGGTTATCACAATGGGTGAGCCAGAACTTGGGGTCTTCTATGGGAACACAGTGTTGAGTGTGGGGGAACTGTGTTCCTGCTTGACACCAGGGGAGGGCCCATCAGCACTAAGCACCTTCTGAGGGAGGAGGACAGCCCATAAATGGATTTGGTTGCAAACTCCATTCATTCATCCATCCATCCATCCATTCCATGTTTATTGAGCATTGACCCTGTGCTTGGTGCTGGTGATATGATGGCAATGGAGACAGCCCAGTTGGCTGCCCCACTGAACATATATATTTGACAATAGGCCCGCCAACAAACTTCTGGATTAAGTCAAAAGTGACTAGCACCTTGAAGAAGATAAACAGGGTGCTGAGACAAAGGGTAATGGGTTGGTGGATATTTTACATGGGGAGTCAGAGAGGCCTCCCTGAGGTGGGACCATGTTGACCATACGAAGGCAGGAGCCAGGGAAAGGTGACTTCAGCCAGCGGGAATGGTGACGATAGAGATCGTAAACCCGACATGTTCTAGCAGCGCATGGAGGATAACCTCCAGGGCTGTTGAAAGCACCAGTCTGTGGCTCTGTGCCAGGCTATGACATGGTAAGGAGCTGACTCCAGAGTGCACAGGGTGTAGTGCTTGATTCACTGGGAAAGTCTTGCTGTGAATAAAATGTCAGTAGAATCTTGTAGTGTGTTTTATTTATTTATTTATTTATTTATTTATTTATTTATTTATTTTTATTCTTTGCCCAAGGGGTACAGGTCTGTGAATCATCAGGCTTACATCTTTCACAGCATTCACCAAAGCACAAACCCTTCCCAATGTCCATAACCCATCCACCCTATCCCTACCCTCCCACCCCCCAGTAACCCTCAGTTTGTTTTGTGAGATTAGGAGTCTCTTATGGTTTGTCTCCTTCCCCATCCCATCTTGTTTCATTATTTTTCCCTCCCTACCC
>LNAC01000045.1:4715392-4735535 GCA_002007465.1 Ailurus styani | reverse complement strand
GGGGGGGGGGGGGGGGGGTGCAGTCATGCAAAGGTCTTACTGGGGCTGGACGATCCCTTCCAAGATGACTGACTCAGAGGATCAGTCTTAGCCTCAGTTCTTAGCCAAGTTGACTCTTCATAGGCAGCTTGAGTATCTTCAGGTTTGGCAGCTGGCCATCTCCAAGAGTGAGTGATCCAGGAAGAGAAAGAAGCCAAAATGTCTTTTATTGTCTAGGTTCACAAGTTACATGTCATTACTTTGCCACGTTGTCTGGACACACAGATCCACTCTGATCCAGTGTGGGAAGAGCCTACATGAGGGTATTAATAATAGGCAGGGATCACGTGACAGTCTTGGCTGACTCCCCTGGAGAAGTCATCTGACTCCCCAGACTGACATGGTCCAAAAATGATTGAAGGCACTCATTAGGCAATAAATATTAGGTCAACTGTGGATGTGTGTGTGTGTGTGTGTTTAAAGTTTTTTAAAAAAGATTTTATTTATGTATTTGACAGAGAGAAAAAGAGAGAGAGAGAAAGAGAAAGAGAGAGGACAAGCAGGGGGAGGCAGAGGGAGAGGGAGAAGCAGGCTCCTCGCTGAGCAGGGAGCCAGGGGTGGGACTGAATCCCAGGACCCGGTGATCATGACCCAAGCTGAAGGCAGACGTTTAACCATCTGAGCCACCCAGGCGCCTGACTCTGGGTATGTTTTAACTGGCATCTGAACAGCTGAACTTAAAGAATATTGCACAGACCACGTGGAAATACATTTTATATGAGTGTGCACATATATATGAATGTATATTGGAAAAGTTTGTATTTTTAAAGCAAAACTGCGACTTTTGAAAAAGTTTAGAAATTGTGTACTAGCAATCACTGGTCCAGTAAATTGAATTCCGAAAAAGAATTAGACGGCAGAGTAACATCTGTACGTGCTTCCTGAGAGGCTTCCCTGGTACTTTAGGGTAAAGCCGTGCTGAGTCCCATAAGGTAGCCACCGATGACATGTGGCCCTCCAACCCCTGAAATGTAACTAGTCTACATGCAGGTGTGCCATAATATTAAAATCAAAGACTCAGTTAAAAAATTGTAAGTTAGGGCGCCTGGGTGGCTCAGTGGGTTAAAGCCTCTGCCTTCGGCTCGGGTCATGATCTCAGGGTCCTGGGATCGAGGCCCGCATCGGGCTCTCTGCTCAGCAGGGAGCCTGCTTCCCCCTCTCTCTCTGCCTGCCTCTCTGCCTCCTTGTGATCTCTCTCTCTGTGTCAAATAAATAAATAAATAAAAATCTTTAAAAAATTGTAAGTTATCTCACTAATATTTTTCATACTCATTACACGTTACAATGATGGTATTTTGGTGGTGTTGGGTGAAACACATTCAAACTAAGTTTACCAGTTTCTTTCTACTCTAATGAAGTTACTACAAAATTTAAAGTTACATGTACTTGCATTTGTGGCTCACATTCTGTTTTTTGGGGGAGTGCTGATTTGAAATGGAAAAGTTTGGCAGGATTTAAAATCCTTTTGCAGGATCACAAGGAAACATTAACCTGTGAATAAGAACAAAAGCTGCTAGATTTAAAGAATGGATCATTTCCCTGAGCTCTGCATTAGAGAGATTGAATTTTTTTTTAAAGATTTTATTTATTCATTTGACAGAGAGAGAGATCACAAGTAGGCAGAGAGGCAGGCAGAGAGAGAGGAGGAAGCAGGCTCCCCGCCTAGCACAGAGCCCAATGTGGGCCTGGATCCCAGGACCCTGAGATCATGACCTGAGCCAAAGGCAGAGGCTTTAACCGCCGAGCCACCCATGCGCCCCTAGAGAGATTGAATTATCCGAAACCTGGTTAATGGCAAGAACAGAATTTTTGGAAAATGGGGAAACCGTCTCCTGTTTGTTACTGCCTACTTATTATTATTATTTTTTAAGATTTTATTTATTTGAGAGAGAGTGAGAAAGTGAGCGGGGTGGGGCAAGGGGCTGAGGGAGACGCAGACTCCTTGCTGAGCAGGGAGCCCAATTCGGGGCTCCATCCCAAGACCCGGCAATCATGACCTGAGCAGAAGGCAGACACTGAACCGACTGAGCCATCCAGGTGCCCCTATTACTGCCTACTTGTGCAAATGAAGCTGTCTCTCAGTGGTAGCTCTAAAAACATGGGAAGAGATCATCTTTAGAGAGTCTTCTTGGTCAGGGATTGCATACACACTTAGTCCTCATTATTCATGCACCCCTGTTTGTCAGTTTGCCCACTTGCTACAATTCGTTTGTAACCCCCGCCCCCCAATCGTTGCTCCTAGGGCTCTTGTGGTCATCGCAGATATGAACAGAGTGGAGAAATATTTGAGTCATCCAAAATGCAGGTTTCCAGCTGAGGTGTAAAAAAAAAAAAAAAGAAGTGACACTCCAGCTTCTTGTTTCTTCTCTCGTACTGTATACAAGAGTCCTTTTTGTGGTTTCTTTCTTACTCTCTTCCTTCCTTCCTTCCTTCCTTCCTTCCTTCCTTCCTTCCTTCTTTTTTTTTTTTAAGATTTTATTTATTTGACAGAGAGAGAGATACAGTGAGAGAGGGAACACCAGCAGGGGGAGTGGGAGAGGGAGAAGCAGGCTTCCCGCCGAGCGAGGAGTCCGATGATGGGCTCGATCCCAGGACCCTGGGATCACAATCATGACCCGAGCTGAAGGCAGACGCTGAACGACTGAGCCACCCAGGTGACTCTTGTGGATTATTTCTTGACCTTTTCTTTTTCACGGCTGTGCTTCCCGTTGGTGATTCTGCTGTTGGAAACAGTCGACCCTAGAGCTGCAGTGCTGTGTAGGGTCCTGAGCCCCGGAAGGCTGTGATGTGCCTTATGGAAAAAATCCACGTGTTAGATAAGCTTCCTTCAGGCACGAGTTTGTAGGAAAGGAAAAATAATTGTCCCTCTACCGTTCTGGGTTCTGAACTGAGACTCCTGTAATAAAAGATTAACAAGAGAAGAACAAATTGTTTTGTTTGTTTGTTTATTACCATGTCATTTGCTTTGCTTTGTTTCTATTGAAGTCTGGTTGACACATAATGTTCCCTTAGTTTCAGGTACAACGAGTCTAGAGCTGTGCTCACTGCAAGTGTAGCTGCCATCTGTCACCATAGGGCGCTATTACAATGCCACTGACTATACTTCCTGTGCTGTGCTTTTCATCCCCATAAAGAACTCATTCTGAAACTGGAAACCTCCCACTCTCCTTCTCACATTTTGCTCACCCCCCAGCCCCTCCCCTCTGGCAACCAGCAGTGCCTTCTCTCCATTTACGGGTCCTTGTTTGTTTCTTCACTTGTTTTGTTTTTAGATTCCACATGTAAGTGAAATCGCATGGTATGTGTCTTTCTCTGTCGGACTTATTTCACTTAGCGCAATACCCCGTAGGTCCATCCACATTGTCACAAGTGGCAAGATCGCATCCTTTTTTACAGCTGAGTCAAACAGAAGTTCATGAACACACCTACCTCGTGTATAGGTGGGAGATATCCAGGGAACTGTGAGTTACTCCCCCGTGGCTCAGAACTCAGGATTAAATGCCAGCTTCATTGGGGAAGAGGAGGGGATGTAGGTCTCGTGGGCGATAGCCAACGGTTTTTAGGAAAGCTAAAGGGGCCGTCAGAAGACCAGAGGGGAGGTCGACTGTTCGGGACAGAGGGTGTCTGGGTGCGGTGCCGACTTCTGGTCTCTCCTCTCCTCTGATGAGAGTCCACCTTCCCTGCTGAAGACCCTCCTGGGAGGGGACTGATGACGACCCCGAGGTCCTTTGCAGGAGCTGTCTTCGGGCAGATGAGGGAGATGAGAGCGTGTCTCCTGCCCCGGCTGTTTTCCAGGGCCTGCAGCTCAAAGTTATTGATGTTGGGGTCACATAATCTGCCGCCCTTCATGTTTTGGTGCTGTTGGGGGTGAGTTTAAGGTTCATGAATGAACAGTACGGTCCATCCAGAGAAAAGAATAAGAAATGTGCAGACCTGTACAGGAGGCTGCTCTGAAAATACTAACCTGAAAAGTACTAATACCTGTAGTGTGTGATGGAGCGAAGAGGAGAAATGGGGCTGAATGTGTGGATTTATGAGATGACTCTTCTTTAAAAAACCATTAAAAATTGCAGTGGAGAGCATTGTTGGGAGGCTGAAAGCCAAAGAAATTTACAGTCATGTTACCCAGTGTCGGGAGAATGGTTATGCCCTCCTTGGCTGGCTCATGTGTCTCCAGAGAAAGGGGTTCTGTGGGAAAGAGCAGGTTTTCAGTGTTAATGAAACTGGCTCCTTTTACAAGGATGTTGGCAGATGCATCCATATAACACAAATGGCCTTTTGGTTGAAAACGTTCTGACCAGAGGCTTGCAGGAACCCGACTCTAAGAAATAGTAGTCCGGGGCGCCTGGGTGGCTCAGCTGTTAAGCATCTGCCTTTGGCTCAGGTCATGACCCCACGGTCCTGGGTTCAAGCCCCACCTCGGGCTCCCTGCTCAGCGGGGAGTCTGCTTCTGCCTCTCCCACTCCCCCTGCTTGTGTTCCCTCTCTCACTGTGTCTCTCTGTCAAATAAATAAATAAAATCTTAAGAAAAAAAAAAAAAAGAAATAGCAGTCCAGTAGTTACCAAGCCAGTGTTTGCAGGGACTCCTCAGAGTGTCACTCACTACTATGAGCAATGGGAATCAACTCTTCGTGCACACAGCCTGTTTATTTTTAATAAATACATAAATAAATAAACTCTATTTTTAATAAATAAAAAATTAATTGGAAAAAACCAACTTTCTTAAAAAATTGAAGACTTGAGAAATGTATTATAAATTTAATATTTAATATCTTCCTTAGTGTTTTATATTCTTATAATCATGTAATATAAAGAAAACACTGTAATCTTTTCTATCAAGGCTCAGTGTAAATGGCCTCCCTGCCTCCAATTCACTTCCGTGTTATATAAACAGCAGCATATCTGTGTGCTATCAGATGAGAAAAATTGAGAATTATGACATCACAAACTTATTTAGAACTCATTTGTATGCAACTCAAACAGCCTCATGACCATCCTTAACAGAATGGATAAATACCCATTAGAAAGAATAAGGCACGGGGCACCTGGGTGGCTCAGTCATTAAGCATCTGCCTTTGGCTCAGGTCATGATCCCAGGGTCTTGGGATCCAGCCCTGCATCGGGCTCCCTGCTCTGCGGGGAGCCTGCTTCTCCCTCTCCCTCTCCCTCTGCTTGTGTTCTCTCTCTGTCTCTCTCTCTGTGTCAAAAGAAAAAAATAATCTTAAAAAAAATAAGAATAAGGCAGCTCTAAATATAGTGAAACGGAAGAGGCTTCAAAATAGACTAGGTGAGAAAAGCATAGTACCATATAGTGTGTACATTAGTTTTTTGTTGCTGTTGCAGCAAATTATCACAAACTCAGTGGCTTCATACAACACAAATTTATTATCTTACAATTCCATAGGTGGGAAGTGTGACACAGGTCTTGACGGGGTTAAAATTAAGGTGTTAGCCGCTGCATTCTCTTCTGGAGAGTCTAAGGGAGAATAATTTATTTATTTATTTAAATATTACTTATTTATTTAAATTCAGTTAAGGAGGGCACGTGATGTGATGGGCACTGGGTGTCATATGCAACTGATGAATCATTGCACATTACATCAAAAATTAATGATGTACTATCATTAATAGTTGGCTATTTGAGTTTATTTGTTTGAGAGAGGGAGCATGTGAGAGTGTGTAAGCAGGGGTAGGGGGGCAGAGGTGGCGGGAGAAGCAGTCACTCTGCTGACCAGGGAGCTCAACTCAGGGCTCCATCAAATGATCAATTCCAGGACCCAGAGATGATGACCTGAGCTGAAGGCAGATGCTTAACTGACTGAGCCACCCAGGCACCTCTACTCGTTTTTATTTTATTTTATTTTATTTTATTTTATTTTATTTTATTTCATTTTATTTTATTTTACCTTATCTTGTCTTATCTTGTCTTGTTTTGTTTGCCTTTTCCAGCTTTTAGGGGCTGCCTGCATCCCTCGGCTTCCTACCTCTTCAAAGCCAGCAATGTTGCCTGCCTGACCATTCTTCCAGAGTCATATCTGTCCCCAACCTAGAAAAATTCTCAGCTTTAAGGATTAGTATATGATAACATTGGGCCCACCTGGATGATCTAGGTAATCTCCCCATTTCAAAGTCTTTAACCTGAATGATGCCTGCAAAATCCCTTTTGTCCTTTAAAGTAATCTGTTCACAGGTTCTGGGGATTAGGATGTGGACCTCTTGGGGAGAAGGCATTATTCTGCCTGTAGTAGGCACCTCTGTGTATAAGAACTATTTATTTAAACAGACCATCTCTGGAAGGGCACCCAAGAAATTGGTAACAGTATTTGCTTCAGGGGAGAACTGAGTACCTGGGGATACGGAGGCTGACTTTACACTGTGTATCTTTCATTCATTTTGATTTTTTTATCGGTGTGCATATATTTATTTAAAATAAGTGAAGAAAAAATTTAAAGGTCTTTTTTTTTCATTTATTTTTTATTATGTTATGTTGGTCACCATACAGTACATCATTCGTTTTTGATGCAGTGTTCCATGATTCATTGTTTGCGTACCACACCCAGTGCTCCATGCAATCCATGTCCTCCTTAATACCCATCACCAGGCTCACCCATCCTCCCACCCCCTCCCTTCTAAAACCCTCAGTTTGTTTGCCAGAGTCCATAGTCTCTCATGGTTCGTCTTCCCCTCGGATTCCCCTCCTTCATTTTTCCCTTCCTTCTTTTCATGTCCTCCATGCTATTCCTTACAATCTTTTGGTGTCAGTTGAGACCTGATTTGTGACACAATATGTGGTCTATTCTGGAAAAAGTTCCACGTGTGCTTGAGAAGAATGAGTATTCTGTTGTTTTAGGGTGGAATGTTCTGTATATATCTATGATGCCCATCTGGTCCAATGTGTCATTCAAAGTTTTTGATTCTTTCTTGATTTTCTGCTTAGGTGATCTGTCTGTTGCTGAGAATGGAGTGTTAAAGTTTCCTACAATTAATGTATTATTTTCAAGATGTTTCTTTTTTTTGGTTAACAGGTGGCTTATGTATTTGGCTGCTCCCATGTTGGGGGCACAGATATTTATAATTGTTAGATCTTCTTGTTGGATAGACTGTTTAAAAATGATATAGTGTCCTGTATCTCTGATTACAGTCTTTAGCTTAAAATCTAGTTTGTCTTATATGAGAATTGCTATGCCAGCTCTGTTTTGAGGTCCATTGGCGTGAAAGGTGGTTGTCCATCCCTTCACTTTCAGTCTGGATGTACCTTTAGGTTCAAAACGAGTCTCTTGTAGACAGCATATGGATGGGTCCTGTCTTTTGATCCAATCTGCAACCCTGTGCTCTTTTATGGGAGCATTTAGGCTGTTTACATTGAGAGTGATTATTGAAAGACATGATTTTATTGTCATCATGTTGCCTGTGACGTCCTTGTTTCTATAGATTGTCTCTGTATATTTCTGTTCTGTATCATGCTTGGGGTCTTTCTCCTTTTATAGACCCCCCCACACACACACTTAATGTTTCTTACAGGGCCGGCTTAGTGGTCACATATTCTTTCAGGTTCTGCCAGTCCTGGAAGCTCCTTATCTCACCATCCATGCTGAATGACAGCCTTGCCGGATAAAGAATTCTTGGCTGCATGATCTTCTTATTTAGTACCCTGGATGTGTCTTGCCAGCCCTTTCTGGCTTGCCAGGTCTCGGTGGACAGGTCTGATGTTACTTTGATGTTCCTCCCTCTATACGTAAGGAATCTCTTCCCCCTAACTGCCCTTAAGATGGTTTCCTTGATTTTAAGATTTGTGAGTTTACTACTAGATGCCAGGGTGTTGATTTATTCTCCTTGATCTTGGGAGGTGTTCTCTCTGCCTCTAGGACATGAATGCTTGTTCCATATCCATTAGTTCTGTGGCAGAGTTCACAGTCTCTGACTGTTTCCTATGTTGGGGGTTCCTCCTCTTAGTCATTCTGTAGAGTGGTGGTTGAGGGAATGTACAGAGTCCAGATTATTAACCACGACCCAAGCAAGATGCACCTGTTTTATAGGGACCTTAAGGTTGTTGGCCTCTTGTTCTTCCCGCCTGTCTTCTGGGGCAGGGGCTTGCTGTGCTGTTACTCAGGCAATCCTGTTTGGGCAGAGTTGCCCTGCCCCCTGTGGGGTGGGATGGGCTCAGTGAAAACCAGCTTGGGGGGCTTTTGTTCTCCGGTGGCTTTCCCTGGAGGCTTTTTGCATCTCTTCTGAGAGTCAGAGCAGAAGTGACCATATCCAATCCTCTGTCTCCTAACAGAGAGATCACATCTGTTCTTCAGTGAGCTCTCCAGGCCACACTGTCTCCGTTTCTGTCTGTGCTGGTAAAAACCACAGGGACCTGGGTTGTTCACACCACAGCAGCACTTCCAGCCCTCAGTTCCAGGTTCGGGCACGTCTCTGCCCTTTGTACTTCTAAAGCCACCAGCCACCCCCAGTTCACACTCATGCCCTGGCATCTCCAGGTTTCAGTATGGGGGGCTGCCCTAAACTCCTTCCCCCACAATTACTGGTCTTTGAGTCTGTGCCTGGTCCCCAGTGCCAGAGGCGTTTGTTTTCCAGCAGCCCAGGATCCTGGGGGCTCCCTCGCCGTTCTGTTTATCTTCCTATATCTGCCTCAGAATCCCGGCTCCCTGCTTCCTACTTCCAGACCAACCAGTAAAAGATTCTGCTGGTATAGATCCAGGTAATCTTCTTACATTGTGGGTCCTCAGAGTGGCCTGGGAGATATCCAACTAAATTCAGGGGACTGGTTGAAAAAGGGTCCCCTACTCCTCTGCCATCTTGCCCACCTCTTCAAATATAAAGGTCTTAAACCACTTGGCAGTTCATCAGTACTGTATTGTTTGTCTTGTGTACATATCTTACATACTACTTAAAAAAAATCCAGGGTACCCGGCTGGCTCAGCCGGTAGAGCATGCAACTCTTGATCTCAGGGTTGTGAGTTCAAGCCCCATGTTGGGCGTAGAGTTTATTGAGAAAAGAAAAGAAAAGAAAAAAAATCCAACTGCTTCTCATTACTAGGGTGGTCACTAGATGGCGCCCTCTCACTCTTCCTGGTCTGACCTGGTCACACACAGGGTTTTAACCTTGCCTGTGTGTTCATCTTGATCCCACACAGGGATGGATGGTAAGGCTTCAGCACACAGACTAGTTGCATTTAGTTTCACTGATTTCTTTTCAGTCCCATTATATTTGAAGCCTGTTTCCTCCCCCGCCCTGTGAAATGGAGTTATAATAATACCAGCTCATAGAAGTATTATGAGGACTATACAAGAATATCTCTAAAATGCATAAACATCTCTCAAAAGGCACACCTACTAAGCACTGGATAACTGTTACCTATTAATATTAACATCCACCTCTCTGGTTAGTGAGTTTCCCCAACAACTTTCCTAATTGTGTCCCAGTTTCCTAGTCTTTGGATGCCTCCAGCACTTTTTCTAGGTAAGAAAGAAGTATATCCTGCATTTAGCTTTTTGTGAAATCTTATTCTAAAATCACACTGATTTCCCCAAATAGGGCCAACCCCACAAACCCAAGATGCATACCAAATAAAGTTAAGGTATACCAGAAAGCTATGACTCATGTGAACTAATCTCTCAGTGAATACCTTAAGGGTTATGATACAATTAGCAGAAATCAGTAAACTCATCTTTTATGAAACCCAAACTAGCACCATACACATTAAAAGGATGTTTTCTCAAATGTGATTCCCTATTTTCCAATCAGAAAATAAAATTTTAAAAAAGCTAAAAAGCTCTATTAGGATCCTAAATTGAAGACAAAAAGCAAAAGTTAAAGCACATAGTAGGTGCTCAAAAATGCCACTCCACCCTGTTCTATGAGACTGTCGATGTTCTCCCACCCACACCTCTTATTTTTAGAAGCCTCAAAATAATGTCGTTAAATGGAAGGGACTATGTGCTAAGTATAGAAACAGATATATTAAAAGAGATTTTATGGATTTTTTAAAAGATTTTATTTATTTATTTGACAGAGAGAGAGAGAGAGAGAGAGAGAGAGAGAGAGAGAGAGAGAGAGACAGCGAGAAAGGGAACACAAGCAGGGGGAGTAGGAGAGGGTGACGCAGGCTTCCCACCGAGCAGAGAGCCCAATGTGGGGCTTGATCCCAGGACACTGGGATCATGACCTGAGATGAAGACAGACGCTTAATGACTAAACCACTAGGGCACCCTGAGATTTTATGGATTTAAGAGCCATGACCAAAGGTATCTTTGGGGTATTCACTGCCGCATACCCCTAGATGGGACAGTGAAATCTGCATCAAGAAAGGGGGTCTCCTGGGGATAGCTCTGGTGTGGACACAGGGTGTCAATATTTTAAATTTTTTGAAAGATTTATATTATTTGGGAAAGAGAGTGACAGTAAGCAGGGGGAGGGGTAGAGGGAGAGGGAGAGGGAAAGGGAGAGGGAGAGAAAGAATCTCAAGCAGACTCCCCACTGAGCACAGAGCCTGATGCAGGGTTTGATCCCAGGACTGGGAGATCATGATCTGAGCCAAAACCAACAGCAGGATGCTCAATGGACTGAGCCATCCAGGTGCCCCGTGGGTGTCACTATTTTTAGAGTCACGTCAGTCTCTGAGGCTGTCCCTGGGAGGACCTGGCTTATCTATTTTGTTCAACTCTTTAAGCTGATACATAGGGAGGGTAGGCTGGGCTTCACAGCATCCTAGAAGCAGAATGTGCAGTGGTGTTAGAGATGCTGTAGGAAAAATTTCTGGTTGTGATGCAGGCTGGTCATGGGGGCAAAGCCCTTGTGGGTGGCAAACTACTGGGGCAGTTAGAACAGAGTCTGAGCCAGCAGCACAAAGATCTTGAAGAAGATGACCTGGAAGAGTCCAAGAAGGAGGTTGACTCTGACTGCAAAGGTCACTGTGCCCAGGTTGGTGATAGCCTGGTGGTCATGGGGGCAGGTAAGACCAGAGCAGTGGGCAGAGGCCCCTGACTGCTGGTTGCAGGACTGGAGACTCTGACTATGCATGTGGGGAAGTGAGGCAACCTGAAGGATCCTTCACAATGGCCAGCACAGCTGGGACCTGCACTTTATTTCTGGGTTTCATCCCTAGAACCTCCTTGGCACTAAAGACCCTGATCTCCAACTAGTGCTGAAAACATGTGCCTGGCTGGCATGGAGACCTGGGCAGAAGAACTACTTGGTGCTCTGGTCTGTGGGGAAGTAGATGCTGGAGATAGAGCCAGAGAACTTAAGAATGGTATTCTTTATTCCCAGGTTAGTCTGTGCATCTTGATGGGGGCAGAGGAGCTGGCTTAGAGTAGCAGCAAACCCCAGTTCTGTGGTGAGATCCCACCTGCGGGGAAATCAAAGACTTTTTGCTCTAGCTAAAGCTGGCCACTGGTGACCTCTGCCTGAAAGTCCTCTGGGTAGGGAACACCGTGCTCTCAGTGAGGGACACTTGGAGCTTCTTGTGAGGGACAATTGCTTGAGAGGCTGAGACATCCCAAAAGCTGGTCTTGACAACACCCACCTAAAGTGGCCCTTGGAATTCAGATCAACTACCTGAATTTTGTTGTTGGGGTACCTGCATTGAAGATCTTGAATATAGATGCTCCTGATTTGGAGAATGAGGTTACACTGTCCCAAATGCAATGCTATAACCATGATTTTTTTTTTCGACCGAAATGGCAATAGGCTAGGCCAGGAGTCCTTTGGGGCCTACAACATTATTATTCTGAAACTTCAGTTCATATCAATCAAAAGGCATGAAGAGTTCTGTAATTTTCCTTGTCAGGTTTTCTGCACCTTGTAGTGAATGGGTGTCTATACCATTAGGTAGACCTCATAAGCTGGATTAAGAACTGTGTTCTCCAAAATCAGCATCTTGAATCCTGAAGGATGTATGTTCTTGTAAACTGCCTCCTGGATTGTGTCTTCTGTTTGAAACTTCTGATTTTCCTTCTGAACACCAGTATGGTTTCCCCATGCTTGGTCATCTGTATCTTGGAGGAGATGTAAGTTAATGCATAGATCCTAAGGATTTGAGAAATCTCACAGGTTTTTGTTGGAGGAGGTAATTGAGATGATGTGACCACTGGTAGACCCTCTAGCCAGACCTGGGCTGTTGAAGGCCACTTACCTCTCCCCTGTCCTTGCAATATATGCTCTGTCCAACTGTTCCCATAATGGGAACTGTTTTCAACAACATAGCCTTGAGAGAGTAAGGTGTTGTAGAGACCATTGGGACTATGCCCGTGCCTGAACCCAGTTAAGGCCTCTATAAGAACTTTTACGTGGTGGGCAGGTGCAGAGATCTACTCATCTTAACAGCCAACCAAGATAAACCTTGTAAGTAAGTTCCCTTGCTTATTAAACTTGCCGCCTGCCAATCTGGAGTGGTCTGCCTCTTTGTTTGATCTCTCCTTGCCTTCTATGAGTACAGAACCAACACTTTCTTAGAAGCTGTCTGCTTCTCTGCCCTTCACAATTATCATTAAAGACCAGCCTTGCCAAGGGCTTACTTGTATTTCCAGTAGTAGCTGTCCTTCAAGGCTTTTAGTGTGGAATGGATGTGCATGAAGGTCAGCAGTGGTTGAGGACATGGGATTGGAGTGGGAAATAGCATTAGCAGCACCAAAAATGTGAACAGTGATGGCAGTTTCAGACCCCACACCATGTTGCCTCACACCACCTCCAGTGAACTTGCTACCTCTGATGTTTCTCCCCTGTGTTTCCCCCTTGTGTCCCCCTCCTCCTATCACCACCACCACTAACACACACACACACACACACACACACACACACACACACACACGTGTGCGCGCACACACACACACACACAAACACACACACACCCCACCTGCCCAGGAAGCAGGCAATATCACAAGGGAGAGAGATGAGAACAGTGACCTGGAGAGGTACTTCTTGAAGTCATAGTTTTTAAAAAATCAATTATAGTAACTTATTGTCATATCTTCTACTTATGTTGGTTTGCAGTGGTGATTTATAATCTCGTAGTTTCAACAGGTTTTTTTTTCCCCAGCACTCCTGGAGGATGTATCATGCCTCCATTACTCACTGGCTTACTGCACTTGTGCTTCTCAGTTTTTAATTTTTTAAAGATTTTATTTATTTATTTGACACACAGAGAGAGAGAGTGATCACAAGTAGGCAGACAGGCAGGCAGAGAGAGAGGAGGAAGCAGGCTCCTTGCTGAGCAGAGAGCCGGATTCGGGTCTCGATCCCAGGACCCTGAGATCATGACCTGAGCCGAAGGCAGAGGCTTTAACCCACTGAGCCACCCAGGCGCCCCTGTGCTTCTCAGTTTTGAGTTGCATAGCAGGTCTTGCTAGAGAATGGGGAAAGTAAGGGGATATGCAATCTGAGAAAACCACTTCCTCATTCTTATACTCCCTATCCCATAATTGTTGGTGATAAGCAGTGTGGAGGAAAGCAAGTTCAAGGGAATAAAAAGTCCTGTTTACTTTTTCCTGATTATTACCCAAGGAACTATCGAATAGCCCATATGAAACCATTAGAAAAATCTGCAGTTACTAAAATACAAATAACAAAAGCTTAAGTTTATCAGAAACTTGCCAGGCAGGGGAGCCACTGGTTGAATGAATTTCATCTAATATCCTCCCCTAGGGTCTTGAACTATTGAGTTTTATAAGGTTTTGTTTGGATTCTTAGTCACAGGAAGAAATTAGAAGTTGAGATCTAAACTGGAGTTGGTCAGAATTTATAAACTAGAGGAGTTGTTGAAATAGTTTGTATCCAAATAGTTTTTCTCTGAGCTTATTTTTTGGAAACATACGAGCCCACCAAGAAAACTATTGCTCAAGCTGTTTCAGCATAAAGTCTTCCTATATTTAAAGTTTGTGGTTTCTCATAGTTTATCTGGTTGGCAAGGTATAAATGCTTCACCTTTCTTGCAGTCATACTTTTTGGATTCTGCTTCAACCATGTCTATGGGACAGACCACATCCTGAACCATGTGATCAATCTAGAGCTATACCACTGGGTCAAGTACTTAGTCATGATGGAGGTCCCTAGAGTTTCAGTAGATATTCTATTTTGCTTCTTTCAACAAGATCATTTGATAAAACAGCAGTCGTGTGGCAATGTTGAAGGTTCTGTGGAGTCATATATTTGATTGTGGGGCACTGACAGTATTGAGTTGGTAGTCTACTTCTAAGCCACGTATGTCCAATTTAAGCCAAGAAAATAGATCTTACCCCAACTTGAAGAGTTTGTTGAACCAGATATGGGATACTATCCAGATTACTGAATTTTCTAATATCTTTATTTTCTAGATATCTTTAATTAACATTAAAGATCAAGGAAAGCTTCCATAGAGATGGAAGTACAACATTTTTTCTTTAAGATGGCACGTGTTCTGCCTTGAGAAGGCTATACTATGTCTAGGATGACTCTATTTTAACCCACTCTCTGTCCAATCTTATGAATTTCTCAGGCAAGGAGAACTTTGGCCTTAGTGGCACTGTCTGGTTTTGCTGTCATTCCCTGAACCACAGCATGTAGGGTTTTGGGCACTACTTTTGGGACTTTCTTTAAAGTGTGAAATGGATATTCTTGAAGACAGAATAAAGCAGCCCAGAATTTTTCCTTAGAGGTTAAAATTTGAGGTTTCAAATTGAGGCTCATATTTTCTCCTTCTTGAATTAAGAAGTCTAAAGACTGCTTTTTTTAAAAAAAACTTCTTTTTTCTTTTTTTTTTTTTTTTTAAGATTTTATCCATTCATTTGAGAGAGAGAAAGAGAGACAGCATGAGTGGTGGGCAGGAAGAGGGAGAAGCAGGCTCCCCACTGAGCAGGGAGCCCAGGGCAGGACTCAATCCCAGGACTCTGAGATCATGACCTGAGCCAAAAGGAGATGCCCAACTGACTGAGCCACCCAGGTGTCCCAAGACTGCTTTTTCTTAAGAGGGAAAATCAGAGGGCCAAGTGGACCCGGAGAAATATTGGAATTTCCTCACAGTGGGCATCACTTTATTAAGATGGGAAGCCCCTGTCTAATTTGTGAGCAATCACCAACAAGTTTTTCCTTTCTTTTTTTTCTTTTTTCTTTTCTTCTCTTCCCTCCTTCCTTCTCTCTCTTCCTCTCTCTCTCTCTCTCTCTCTCTCTCTCTCTCTCTCTCTCTCTCTCTTTCTTTCTTTCTTTCTTTCTTTCTTCTTGTGTACAAATCCATTATCAGTCACTGGGGGCCATCCAATGACCCACTGTTGGCCAAAATACCCCTATGAAGTTGTCTGATTGTGTCCTAGAGCTCTGACACATGTCAACAAGTGTAGCTGAGCACCAGACAGTGAAATACACAGTCAAGATCAGCAGGTAGGTTCATAGTTAAGGAGACCAGCTTTTCCTTGTAGGAATCTATAAGAGAGGAATCTTCTATTTGCATAATTTGTCTTTTACTTTATCTCTTACCAAGCCCTATATACAGGCATTGGTGTTTAATCTAGAGGGTGATAGGGAAGGCAGTGGACACGTCTATAACTAAAGAAAGTAATTTCAGGTAGCATTAAGGATAGGATGGTATTGGGTTTAATACCACAAAAAATAAAAGGTATGACTGTTTGTATTTATACCTCCAAAGTCCTGGATGAATCAGTAGCTTTTCTACTGGATTTCTCTATCAGATTCCTGTAAGGCATGATAAATTTTCTTTCTATCTTAATTTGTATTACAGGCCTTTATGGCTTGAATTTCTGGTCTGTGAGGGTGCCATGAAATTTCAACTTACATGGATCAATCTGTAACTTAATGAGTTCAGCTCCAATAATTCTGCTGATGTCACTGGAATCCTTTGTCCTAAAGCAGTCCAGAATTCCTCAATTTGGGGTTAATTTAAACGTAAGGGCAGTGGTAAGTTAATGTCTAAATTAATTTTAGCCTGATTATAAATAGGGGAATCTTCAGGAATTTCAAGAGGAAATCTCTGGAAGGTCATTTCATCTGGCAATTCCATTGGCATAGTGAGTGTTTCTCTCTTAAATGAGAAAGTGAGGTACCACAAAGAAAGGAGAAATGTCCTTCTGTTAAAGTCCGGAAGTGATAACTATGTGTTTGGACATAGGATTTGGGGATTGGTGGGCTGGCCTCTACCTCTGAAGGAAAGGTTGTGGGTTAGTGATACATTCACTGTTGTTTGGTAGTATCCATACTGTAGTCATTTCCTGTGTTTGCCACAACAAATAGCCACAGACTGGGTGGCTTAAAGCAAACAAACAAATAACAGATATTCTTTCAGTTCTGGAGGCTTAAAGTCTAAGATCAGGGCACTGACAGGGCCATGAAGACTCTAGAGAAGAATCCTTTCTTCTTCCTAGGCTTTGGTGGTTGTCAGCAATTCTTGGCATCCCTTTGGTTTGTAGAAGCACCACCCTAATCTATGACTCTGCTATTACGTGAGATTCTCCCTGGATATCCTCAGCGTCTTCATATGGCCTTCTTACAAAGACACCAATTTTTATAGGGCCCGTGTGATTCCAGCATGACCTCATGTTTACTTCATTACAACTGCAATAGCTCGGTTTCCAAATAAGATCACATTCACAAGCTCAGGGTAGACATGAATTTATTGAGGACCCTACTGAACCTAATATCCACATCAGTCATAAATTTGTGTAGTTGTCCTTTATATTTAGATAAATGTTTCCATGTGAACTTAAAGGTACAACAGGGAATTGGATGCTGTTTTTTGTTTGTTTGTTTGTTTGGGCATCTTAATTTTCTCTTTTTATTTCATGGCTAATACAGGATAATTATTTTTCCCATCCCACCTTTTGCTTGCAGTATCTGCAAATGCACTTTCGTGGGAATCTCCTTGTTTATGGTCCCAGCAATTATTTCTATGGGAAACATGTCATTGTTTATTTTTATTTATTTTTATTTTATTTTTTCAGTGATCCAAGATTCATTGTCTATGCACCACACCCAGTGCTCCATGCAATCTGTGCCCTCCTTAATACTCACCATCAGGCTCACCCATCTGCCCTCCCCCCCACCCCATAACCCTCATTTTGTTTCTCAGAGTCCACAGTCTCTCATGGTTTGTCTCCCTTCTGATTTACCCCAATTCACTTTTCCTTTCCTTCCCCTAGAGTCCTCCATTTTATTCCTTATGTTCCACAAGTAAGTGGAACATAATTAATTTTAATTGACTTTCTCTGCTTGACTTATTTCACTTGGCATAATCTCCTCCAGTCCCATCCATGTTGATGTAAAAGTTGGGTATTCATCCTTTCTGTTGGCTGCGTAATATTCCATTGTATATATGGACCAGATCTTCTTTGTCCATTCATCTGTTGAAGGGCATCTCGGCTCTTTCCACAGTTTTGTGATTGTGGCCATTGCTGCTATGAACATTGGGGTGCATGTGGCCCTTTTTTCACTAAATCTGTATCTTTGGGGTAAGTACCCAGTAGTGCAATTTCAGGGTCATAGGGTAGCTCTAGTTTTAATTTTTTGAGGAATCTCCACACTGTTTTCCAAAGTGGTTGCACCAACCTGCATTCCTACCAACAGTGTAAGAGGGTTCCCCTTTTCCCACATCCTCTCCAACACTTGTTCTTTCCTGTCCTGTTAATTTTGGCCATTCTAACTGGTATAAGGTGGTGTCTCAATGTGGTTTTGATTTGAGTTTCCCTGATGGCTAGTGATGATGAACATTTTATCCTGCGTCTGTTAGCCATTTGTATGTCTTCTTTGGAAAAGTACCTGTTCATGTCTTCTGCTCATTTTTTTTTGACATGATTATCTGGTTTTTGGGGCATTGAGCTTGAGAAATTCTTTATAGATCTTGGATATCAGCCATCTGTCTGTAGTGTCATTTGCAAATAACTTCTCCTATTCCATGGGTTGCCTCTTTGAGAAGAGAGAAGAACCACATGGTCTTCTCAATTGATGCAGAAAAAGCATTTGACAAAATACAGCATCCGTTCCTAATTAAAACTCTTCAAAGTATAGGGATAGAGGGAACATTCCTCAACCTCATAAAATCTGTCTATGAAAAACCCACACCGAATATTATTCTCAATGGGGAAAAACTGAAAGCCTTCCCATTGAGATCAGGAACATGGCAAGGATGCCCACTCTCACCACTGTTGTTCAACATAGTACTAGAAGTCCTAGGAACAGCAATCAGACAACAAAAAGAAATAAAAGGTATTCAAATTGGCAAAGAAGAAGTCAAACTCTCTCTCTTAGCAGATGATGTGATACTCTATGTGGAAAACCCAAAAGGCTCCACCCCTGAATTACTAGAACTCATATAGCAATTCAGTAATGTGGCAGGATACAAAATTAATGCACAGAAATCAGTTGCTTTCCTATACACTAACAATGAAACTGTAGAAAGAGAAATTAGAGAATTGATTCCATTTACAATAGCACCCAAAACCATAAGATACATTGGAATAAACCTAACCAAAGAGGTAAAGGATCTGTACTTGAGGAACTACAGAACACTCATGAAAGAAACTGAAGAAGATACAAAAAGATGGAAAAGAATTCCATGCTCATGGATCAGAAGAATAAACATTGTTGAAATGTCTATACTGCCCAGAGCAATCTATACTTTCAATGCCATCCTGATCAAAAGTCCACCAGCATTTTTCAAAGTGCGGGAACAAACAATCCTAAAATTTGTACGGAACCAGAAAAGACCCCGGATTGCTAAGGAAATGTTGAAAAAGAAAAACAAAGCTAGGGCATCACAGTGCCTGATTTCAAGCTTTACTACAAACCTGTGATCACCAAGACAGCATGGTACTGGCAGAAAAAGAGACATATAGACCAATGGAACAGAGTGGAGAGTCCAGATATGGACCTTCAACTCTATGGTCAAATAATCTTCGACAAAGCAGGAAAAAATATCCAGTGGAAAAAAAACCAGTCTCTTCAATAAATGGTGCTGGGAAAATTAGACAGCTATGTATAGAACCATGAAACTCAACCATTCTCTCACACCATACACAAAGATAAACTCACAGTGGATGAAAGACCTCAGCATGAGGCAGGAATCTATCAAAATCCTAGAGAAGAACATAGGCACTATCCTTTTCGACTTTGGCCACAGCAACTTCTTTCAAGATACATCTCCAAAGGCAAAGGAAACAAAAGCGAAACTGAACTTTCCGGACTTCATTAAGATAAAAAGCTTCTGCACAGCAAAGAAAACAGTCAACAAACCAAAGAGGCAACACACGGAATGGGAGAAGATATTTGCAAATGTCACTACAGACAAAGGGCTGATATCCAAGATCTATAAAGAATTTCTCAAGCTCAAGGCCCAAAAAAACCAGATAAACATGTCAAAAAAAAAGGGCAGAAGACATGAACAGACACTTCTCGAAAGAAGACATAATTGGCCAACAGACACATGAAAAAATGTTTATCATCACTAGCCATCAGAGAAACTCAAACCAAAACCACATTGAGATACCACCTTACACCAGTTAGAATGGCCAAAATCAACAGGACAGGAAACAACAAGTGTTGGAGAGGATGTGGAGGAAGGGGAACCCTCTTACACTGTTGGTGGGAATGCAAGTTGGTGCAGCCACTTTGGAAAACAGTGTGGAGATTCCTCAAAAATTTAAAAATAGAGCTACCCTATGATCCTGCAATTGCACTACTGGGTATTTACCCCAAGGAAACAGATGTAGTGAAAAGAAGGGCCATATGTACCCCAATGTTCATAGCAGCAATGGCCACAAACGCCAAACTATGGAAAGAGCTGAGATGCTCTTCAACAGATGAATGGATAAACAAGATGTGGTCCATATATATAGTGGAATATTACTCAGGCATCAGAAAGGATGAATACCCCACTTTTGTATCAACGTGAATGGGTCTGGAGGAGATTATGCTGAGTGAAATAAGTCAAACAGAGAAAGTCAATTATCATATGGTTTCACTTACTTGTGGAACATAAGGAATAAAGTGGAGGACACTAGGAGACTGAAAGGAGAAATGTATTGGGGTATATCGGAAGGGGAGATGAACCATGAGAGACTGTGGACTCTGAGAAACAGAGGGTTATGGAAGGGAGGGAGGAGGGGGGATGGGGGATGGGTG
>LNAC01000045.1:4551071-4715259 GCA_002007465.1 Ailurus styani | reverse complement strand
GGGATGGGTGGGCCTGGTGGTGGGTATTAAGGAGGGCACATAATGCATGGAGCACTGGGTGTGGTGCATAAACAATGAATCTTGCATCACTGAAAAAATAAAATAAAAAAATGCAAGATTCAAAAAAAAGGTATTGATAATATAAGATAGTGGTTAAAATAAGAAAGAGGAAAAATTTTAAAAATAGAAAAAGTAAAAAATTAGGAAAATTAAAAAAATTTAACTTTGAAAGACTAAAGAATCATGAGGAAAAAGCCATGAATTCTATGTGATGTATTCTCCTAGCACTGGAGTTTTGCAGTTCTCATTGATCAGTCAATCTGGTCCTGACTAGATGGTCTTGCTGATCTTCTGGGGGATGGGCCTGTTGCAGTGATTGTGAAATGTCTTTTTCCGAGGTGGAACTGCACTGCCCTTGTCTGAGGCCAAGCTAAGTCTTCTGCTCCAGTTTGCTCCCAGGCGCTTTTGCTCCCTGAAAGCTTCCCCTACAGCTTTGGAGGATGAAAATGAAAACGGCAGCTTCCCATTCTCTGGACCAGAGGAACTGAGAGCTCAGGGACGCCCTCCTCACTGAGCCCTCAGAGGAAAGCCTTCAATCACTCTTGTCTCTCTGGTCTCTGGCCACACTCTGAGCTCACCTGGCCTGTGACCAAGAGTTTCTATCTCTGGCATACGGCTCCATTTGGAATCTCCAAACCAAGCAGATTCCTGCGGCACGCTCTCCTCCGGGAGGAGGGAGGGGGCTCTCCCTGGATTTGCTACTGGTGGGGTCCCTGCTCAAAGAGCAGTGGCCCAACTGTGCTGGGGATCATGGTTTATGGCAGCCCCTCCCCTCAGCTCTGTCTTTGCAGCCAGCTTCTCCACTCCGATACCTGACGAGTCTGCTACACTCGGGCACCCCTGGTCTGTCTGTGACCCCAAGGGTCCGGGGACCACACTGTACCGGTGAGGGTTCCACCCCCTGCTCAGCCACTGGAGCGATGTCCCTCACCAGAGCCGATTTCTAAAAGTTCTGATTTTGTGCTCCGCTGCTCTGTCACTTGCTGGGAGCAAACTGAGGAAGGTTCCCTCCCCCCCGCCCCCCGTGGTCTATCTTCCTATATATCATCTCAGATTCATTTCTCCCCACATCCTAAATTCCACAAAGTTTTTGCTTTTCTGTTCTTCTTTTCTGTGATCTCCTGTTGATTTTGTTGGTGTTCAGAATGGTTTGATAACTATCTAGCTGAATTCCTGGGACCAGAGGAAGTGTAGGTTTCCTAGTCCTCTGCCATCTTAGTCCTCCCCCCTATTTTATGTTATTTTTTAAAAGATTTTATAAGGAGGGCATGTATTGCATGGAGCACTGGTGTGGTGCATAAACAATGAATCTTAGATCACTGAAAAAAATAAAATAAATCAAGTTAAAAAAAAAAGATTTTATTTTTAAGTAACCTCTGCACCCAACTTGGGCTCATAGTTACAACCCTGAGATGAAGAGTCCCATGGTAAACCAATTGAGACAGGCGGGTGCCCTAAAGGAAACCTCACTTTTAAAATCAAAAAACTTACCCTTGCTTGCCTGGGCCTTCAGTTTTCATTTCCATCAGCTGAAGGGCCCTTGTAAAGAGTGAAAAACAATCATGCGAGGACAGGAGTCTGTAGCACATGGATGCTTCTGTGAGGGGAGGGAGGTGGTGGGCATTCACTGAGCCCACAGGGAGCCAGGCTTGGTGCAGGGCAGTAAGAACTTCCCTTCAGGGCCATGGATGTGTCAGGCCCCACGACAGGGACTCATGGTGGTGGACACTTTGCACGGCCATTGTTTTCAGCCTGTCCACCTGTACCAGTTCACTTACTCCTCACAGCAGTGCTTTGAGGTATCCCCATTGTACACTCGAGGAGACTGACATAAAGCAACATGTGGGATTTTGCTCAAGGTCACCCAGTAAGGTGGCAGAGCCAGGACCTCTTAGTTTCCAGATGTTTGTGTTGACAGCTTTCCAAGAGGACAGTGGAAAGAATAGTATCGTGGACACCCATGTATTCAAACTAGCCTCCACAGTGACGAATATTTTAGCATCGTTATGTGTTCACCTTCTGTTGATATTTTGCTGAACCATGTTAATGTTACGAACTGGGTGACCCTTTATCTGTACTTCAATAGCACATTCACCTTGAGGAGATTTGACAATCATTCTTTCATATCCATTGATACCAGTCCACATTCACTTTCCCCCCTCGTCTCAGCATGTCTTATGGATGTATCTTACGTGCCCAGTTCCATTTCACATGTTGCAGTGTTTTCTCCCCAAGAGTTTGATATTTAACGAGACCACAGAGGATGTCTGTCCTTCATGGGGTTGCCCGTGTCATAGTAGAGGCTGATAAAGTATGCTGGCCAGGGAAATCCAGTCCCATTCATGAGGTAATATATCATCTGTGGTGACTTTCAAGCTACAACAGCAGATTTGAGTAGGTCCACAGAGACCATTGGCCTGCATAGGCAAAAATACTTATTGTCTGGCTCTTTCACTAATGTTTACCAGGACTTGAGTTAAACTGTCCCTTCTCTTGACACGATTTAAGGTCTGTTAGAGTTTTGGGCTAGTTTTGGGCTAGTAAGAGTCTGTACATGTGGACATTTAGTTGAAATTGTTTATTCATTTGTAATACTCATTCATTGTTGTCATCAATTCCATGTTTTCTTCTCCTGTATCAGAGAAGAAATCGGAAGTGACTTCAAAGAATTAGTAGCCAATTCAATGTGATTACTCCATGGGGATAGTGATTCTTCTATTTTCTCTCTCTCCTCTTTCTTTCTTTCTTTCTCTCTCTCTCTCTCTCTCTTCCTGCCTTCCTTCCTGCCTTCCTTCCTTCCTTCCCTCTTAGGATATTGTTGACAGTGTAATAGTTGTTTTAGTCAAATCATGGCAGATATCATAATGGGACCCATGAAGGGAACTGATAGTGGAGTCCCCATTGTTCTACTTTCTTCTGTGTAAGGAAGTCTCCATGGGGCCTTTCAGCATCTGAGGGCAAAAGGGCCAAGTATACAGGGGTCTCTGCTCCTTCTTCTGGGCTTTTGAGGGCATTCGGCCCACCCATGTCTGTTTTCACCCATCCAGGGCATCAGGCATTCAGGAGTATCTTGTCTCCTTTCCTCTGCTCACTCAGTTTCCTGGCATGGATTCTGGAGAGGACAGTGACACCTGTCTTGGACACTCCATATGGGTGTACGTGTATATCAGGCCAGCCCTCCATCGCGAGCACTCCATTCTTTACGTCTTCCACAAACTTGTTCATGAGCATTCCCAGCTCCTCCTCTGTGATGGTCTCACTCCTAAACTTCTGCTGCAGTTCTGGACTGCGCTTTTGAAGGGCTGCAAAGCTCAATATGCTAGAGACATTCACCACTCTGCCTAAAATGTAACACAGAGAATCACGAGGAATGGCCTGCCTGAGAATGATAAATACCAAATTGTTAGTATTTTGTTCATTTGAGAGACAATTACCAGTTTGCTATGAGTGTTAATGAAGATTGCCTCTGTAAATTAAGGACGGGATAGAGTCTTGAATCTTGTTTTACCCATACTGTCTCAGAGGATGTCAGAGAAATGAACTAATGGGACTGGGCTGTGTCCAGATGTTCTGTAAAGAAAAGATTGTGCCATATATAGGAACATGATAAGCAGAGTGTAAGCAGGCACTCCCTGAAGTTATGAGTACAGAGATCCTTTTCCTTATAGGTTCTCCTTGGACCACCTGAAGATCTTGTGATCACTTGTATAGTCCTCTATTAACAAGTGTCTATTAACCAAGAAATGGCTGATCAGTTTACTGATGGTATTTGAAGGTGAACAGACTGCATTGGGTTAGGGAAGATGTCAGTCTGGGGTGGCCAGGTAAAAACAAATCACCTTGGTGGGCTGAGTTGCATGCTTTTTACTCTAGGTTTGGGATTATGTATCTTGGGAGCAGTGACAGAATGCCTGGCAATATGGTCACGGAAAGGGGCAGTGGAAATGTGACATGTTAAAGAGATGGTAAAAAAAGAAATTATGTCCATGCTAACATGGATAAACCTTGAGAACATTTTCTGAAATGAAGAGGGCAGTCACAAAAGACCATTCTTTTTTAATTTTATTTTATTCAGTGATCCAGGATTCATTGTTTCCATACCACACCCAGTGCTCCATGCAATACGTGCCCTCCTTAATACCCACCACCATTCTATATGATTCTGTATATATATGTATTCAGAAAAGGAAATGTACAGACAGAAAATATATTTGTGGTTGCTTGGGGCAGGGGAATAGGCCAGGCTGATGACAGTGTGCTAATCTTGAAGCAGTGATGGTTCCACATCCCTGCCCACTACTAAAATCCCGAGTTGGTTATCTGAGATGGGTGAAGTGTGCAATATGTGGATTGCATCTCAATAAAGTTGTTGAAAGTATAAAGCAATGACATATTTCTTACTAACTCTTTTTGAGAGTATCATTAGTAATTATAACAATGAACTTACATGACATGTAAAGTAAATGGTTTACTATTTCTATATTTATTTGATTACTTAAAGATTTATTTATTTATTTTAAGGAGAGAGTGAGTGAGAGGCAGCATTGGCATAGCAAGTGGGGGAAGGCAATGGAAGACGGAGAGAGAGAATCCCAGGAAGAGTCCCTTCAGAGTGCAGAGCCTGACCTGGGACTCAATTCCACAATTGGGAGATCATGACCCAAGCTGATGATACTAAGAGTTGGCGACTTATCCCACTGAGGCACCCAGGTGTTCCTATTTTTATGTTTAAATGAGTATTTTTAGCATTACAGAAAAGTCATAAAATGGGACGCCTGGGTGGCTTGTTCAGTTAAGCGTCTGCCTTCAGCTCAGGTCATGATCCCAGTGTCCTGGGATCGAGTCCCGCATTGTGCTCCTCGCTCAGCAGGGAGCCTGCTTCTCCCCCTGATTGCCGCTCCCCCTGCTTGTGTTCTCTCTCTTTGACAAATAAATAAATAAATAAAATTAAAGAAGAGAAAGGTCATGAGATCATACCAACTGTAAGAGATTCAGGAAAATTAAGGAATAAAATGGAGGACCTTAGGAGAAGGAAAGGGAAAGTGAATTGTGGTAAATCGGAGGGAGAGATGAACCATGAGAGACTGAACTCTGAGAAACAAGCTGAGGGTTATGGAGGGGATGGGGGAAGGGGGGGCTGGGTGACCCTGGTGGTGGGTATTAAGGAGGGTGTGTATTGCATGGAGCACTGGGTGGGGTGCATAAACAATGAATCTTGGATCACTGAAAAAATTTTTTAAAAGTCAGAATTGTGATTAAGTCTCAGTTGTTGGGAAGGGTACTGTTAATTGTTAATTCTGCTTTTATCAAGATCCTCATTATAGGAGTATGTTCGCTATGTGATAAATCATCTAGCTGTACACATGTGATTTGTACACTTTTCTATACTTCAAACTATAAAACTCAATGGACAATGATGAAAAAAAAAGCAAAGCAAAGCTGGAGGCATCACAATTCTGGACTTCAAGTTATATTACAAAGCTGTAGTCATCAACAGTATGGTATCGACACAAAAACAGCATGCGGATCACTGGAACAGAATAGAGAACCCAGAAAATTGACCCACAACTGTATGGTCAACTAATCTTTGACAAACCTGGAAAGAATATCCTAAGGAAATAAAGGAGTCTCTTCAACAAATGGTGATGAGAAAATGGGGCAGCCGCATGTGGAAGAATGAAACTGGAACACTTTCTTACAGTATACGCAAAAATAAATTCAAAAAAGATGAAGGATCTAAATGTAAGACAGGACACTACCCAAATCCCAGAGGAGAAAGCAGGCAGCAACCTATTTTACTTCAGTCATAGCAAATTCTTACTAGATACATCTCCAGAGGCAAGGGAAAAAAGCACAAATGAACTATTGGGACCTCATGAAGACAAAAAGATTCTCAGAGTCCACAGTCTCTCATACTTTCTGTGCTTTCCTTATGTCATTCAGCATAATCTCCTCCAGTTCCATCCATGTTGATACAAAAGTTGGGTATTCATCCTTTCTGATGGCTGTGTAATATTCCATTGTATATATAGACCATATTTTCTTTATCCATCCATCTGTTGAAGGGCATCTTGGCTCTTTCCAAAGTGTGGCAATTGTGGCCATTGCTGCTATGATCATTGGGGTACATATGGCCCTTCTTTTCATTACATGTGTGTCTTTGGGGTAAATACCCAGTAGTGCAATTGCAGGATCATAGGGTAGCTCTAGTTTTAATTTTTTGAGGAATCTCCACACTGTTTTCCAAAGTGGATGCACCAACTTGCTCTCCCACCAACAGTGTAAGAGGGAAGTTCCCCTTTTTCCACATCCTCTCCAACACTTGTTGTTTCCTGTCCTGTTAATTTTGGCCATTCTAAATGGTATAAGGTGGTATCTCTATGTGGTTTTGATTAGAATTTCCCTGATGGCTAATGATGATGAACATTTTTTCATGTGTCTGTTAGCCATTTGTATGTCTTCTTTGGAGAAGTGTCTGTTTGTGTCTTCTGTCCATTTTTTGACATGATTATCTGTTTTTGGGAATTGAACTTGAGGAGTTCTTTACAGATCTTGGATATCAGCCCTTTGTAGTGTCATTTGCAAATATCTTCTCCCATTGTGTCAGTTGGGTTGCCTCTTTGTTTTGTTGACTGTTTCCTTTGCTGTGCAGAAGGTTTTTATCTTGATAAAGTACCAAAAGTACGTTTTTGCTTTTCTTTCCTTTGCCTTTGGAGATGTGTCTTTTTTTTCCAAGTATTTTTATTTAATATTTTAAATTTTTTTCAGTGATCCAAGACTCATTGTTTATGCACCACACCCAGTGCTCCATGTAATACGTGCCCTCCTTAATACCCACCAGCAGGCTTACCCATTCCCCCTTTCCCTTCCCCTCCATAACCTTCAGCTTGTTTCTCAGAGTCCAGTCTCTCATGGTTCGTCTGCCCCTCTGATTTACCCAGATTCACTTTTCCTTTCCTTCCCCTAGAGTCTTCCATTTTATTCCTTATGTTCCACAAGTGAGTGAAACCATATGATAATTGACTCTTTCTGCTTGACTTATTTCACTCAGCATAATCTCCTCCAGACCCATCCATGTTGATACAAAAGTAGGGTATTCATCCTTTCTGATGGTTGAGTAATATTTCATTGTATATATGGACCACATCTTCTTTATCCATTCTTCTGTTGAAGGGCATTTCAGCTCTTTCCACAGTTTGGTGATTGTGGACATTGCTGCTATGAACATTGGGATGCATGTGTCCCTTCTTTTCACTACATTTATGTCTGTGGGGAAAATATCCAGTAGTGCAATTGCAGGGTCATAGAGTAGCTCTAGTTTTAAATTTTTGAGGAATCTCCACACTGTTTTCCAAAGTGGCTGCACCAACTTGCATTCCCACCAACAGAGAAAGAGGGTTCTCCTTTCTCCCCATCCTCTCCAACACTTGTCATTTTCTGTCCTGTGATTTTGGCCATTCTAAATGCCTATGTTCTCCTTTAGGATTTTCATAGATTCCTGCATCACCTTGAGGTCTTTCACCAATTCATCTTTGTGGATGGTTTGAGAGAATGGTCAAGTTTCATTCTTTTATATATAGCTATCCAGTATTCCCAGCACCATATTTTGAAAAGACTTTCTTTTTTCCACTGGATATTTTTTCCTGCTTTGTTGATGATTATTCGACCATTGAATTGAGGCTCCATATCTGGACTCTCCACTCTGTTTCATTAGTCTTTGTGTCTGTTTTTGTGCCTATACCATGCTGTCTTGGTGATCACAGCTATGTAGTAAAGCTTGAAATCAGGCAATGTGATGCCTTTAGCTTTGTTTTTCTTTTTCAACATTTCCTTAGCGATTCAAGGTCTTTTCTGAAACAAATTGAGGGTTTTGGAGGGGAGGGGGGAGGGGGATGGGTGAGACTGGTGGTGGGTATTAAGGAGGGCACATATTGCATTGAGCATTGGGTGTGGTGCATAAATAATGAATCTTAGAACACTGAAAAAAATAAAATAAAATGAAGATGTTAAAAAAATGGCAAATAACATGACAGTCATTCAACCTGATGTATAATAAAAAAAGATAAAAAGTTTCTGCAGAGAGATGGAAAAAATCAACAAAATGGAACATTGACCAATGGAATGGGAGAAGGAATTTGCAAACGACATATCTGACAAAGTGTTAATATCTAAAATCAATAAAGAACTTCTCAAACTGAACATGGCAAGAATAAATATGCCCATAAGAAATGGGTGGCAGATAGATGCTTTTCCTAAGAAGACATCCAGATGTCTAACAGACACATGAGGCGATGCTCAGCATTACTCATGATCAGGGAAATACAGCTCAAAACCACAATGAGATACCACCTCACCCCTGTCAGAATGGCTGAAATTATCCAGTCAGGAAAGAACAGATGTTGGTGTGGATGGGGAGAGTGGGGAACCCTTTCGCACTGTTGGTGCGAATGCAAACGGGTGCAGACACCTTGGAAAGCAGTCTGGAGTTTCCTCAAAAAGTTAAAAATAGAACTAGCCTATGATCCAGCAATTGCACTACTAGGTGTTTATACAAAGGATACAAAAATGCTGATTCTTAGGGGCATACGCACCCCAATGTTTATAGCAGCACTACCAACAATAGCCAAATTACAGAAATGGAATATTACTCAGCCATCAAAAGGAATGAAATCTTGCCATTTGCAACAATGTGGATGGAAGTAGAGCATATTAGGCTAAGCCAGATTAGTCAGAGAAAGACAAGTGTCATATGATATTATGCATACAAAAAAACCCCAGATGAAGATAGGGGAAGGGAAGGAAAAATAAAAGAAGATAAAAACAGAGAAGGAGGCTAAGCATAAGAGACTCTTAAGTACAGAGAACAACCTGAGGGTTGCTGGAAGGAAGGTGAGTTGGGGGATTCACTAAATGGATGATGGGCATTAAGGAGGACATTTGTTGGGATGAGCACTGAGTGTTATATGTGAGTGATGAATCACTAAATTCTATTCCTCAAACCAATACTGCAGTATATGTTAACTAGAATTTAAATAAAAAAACATTTTAGTGAGTACTTCTCAGATATATATTACTTACCACTAGTTAGATTTATTTTCAAAAATATTGTCTGCCTGCCTCACAATAGGAAAAATACATATTCATGATTCAGAAGTGCAAAACGCAGATGTATGTGCTATAAAACAAGATGGGAAGGAGGGACCCACACTGGGTAACTGGTATACCAGAAAGGCAATTACCTTTACTCATAGAGGCTTGGGACCATTTTCTCATGTACCTGTAGTGGAGACAGTAGATGGAGAAACTCTCCTAACTTTCTGTAGATGGTTTGTAATGAAGTGATGACTTCTTTTCTATTCGGTATTGTCTATCCCAGGAAGTCTAGAAGCAGCTGTGAAAATACTGACCTGTGTACATGAGGGAAGCCTGATGGGGAGTAAAAGGTTGTTGTAGGTGAATTCCTAGATGTGGATGCTGGAACCAGTCCTTCTTCCCCAAGCCTGTCCCACCAATGTCCACATTTCCCGAGGGTGCAGAGCGGTCACCTGGGGCTTCTCCGTAGAACCGGGTGAGACCATAGACCCTTCTGGACTGATAGCTCAGGACAGGAAACAGAGGGGCAGGAAACAGAAACAGCTTGTGGAGCTTCCATATCAAAGACTGATCCAAACAGTTTTGTCTTCTGGTCTACTCATGGCTTTCAAGGGTCATTTCAGGGACTCTGAACTAGAATGCACAGAGCTATGCTCTCAAAACTGTGTGCACCATCTCAATGTCCTTGTGCTAAGGGTGTGAGAGGGCATGTGAGTGTGTGATATGTGTGTGAGTGTGTGTGTGAGAGACAGAGACTATGTGAGTGTGAGCGACTCTGAGTGAATGTGTGACACTGTGTGTGAGGTAGTGTGTAAAGCCATTGTCCTTTCATAGTCACTGTGGAAAGCACATCCCCACGTTAAAAAGGACCCTTGCACTGGTGGGGCTGGGGTGTGTGTTGGGCTTACAGTTTATCCAGACCATTACTCTGTATGTGAACAGGGATGTATTTTTAGGAAGCTTCCCAGTCTCCAAATCTCACTGTTCTAAAGCAGAGCTACAGTGACCTGGATATTTTAGATATCATATCCTCAGGGGTCACAACTTCAAGTGTATTCCTTGATTCTCAAGGTCATTCACAGGCAGTAAGTCCACAGCTAGTTCTCATGCCCTTTGATGATCCAACCTTAATCACCTTCCCTGGAAGTTTCATCTTTTCTAATATCAAGGATAGCAGCTGTTAAGTGTCTGGATGATAAGGGATTTTCACAAAACACATCAGGGTTTAAAATGTGCCTCTTGTGGTTTTCCCTGAGGTGCTGCCGGGGGCCCTGCAATGAGGCAGACATTGGCCCCAAACAAGCCATGTCCTTTTATGTTTTGTTTCTCTTGCCTGATTGGGTAAGGCTGATTTGGAGAGGGGGCTCTAGTGAAACATACTAGAGGAACTTGAGTAGTGAGAAGAACCATTAATTTGGATGGCACATGACCTCGGTCTGCAAACTTGAGATCCATTATTCCTCCATGTTCTGAATGGGGACAAGATATAAAATGCCTAGCACATCACATCTAGAAATGTCTAGCCATCTATCCTTTCTAGAATCACAATATGGCTGTGTGTGTGTGTGTGTGTGTGTTTGTGTGTGTGTGTGAGAGAAAGAGAGAGAGAGATAACTTTAGTACTGTAACTTTCCCACCTAATTCCTCTCGTGGTTTTTCAGAGTACTAGATATAACAAAACAGCCTTTCAAATGAAGTTTGAGAACACCTTCTTTAAGGTTTTCTTCCTAATTGTAGCCTTAACAATTCTGTATTTCCTCCTAGTACGTTAGCTAATATCTGATGAACAAGAATATTCAGATTTCAAACGTTTGCTCCATTCCTTAGACATGAGTATACCTTATTATATTTTTTGAAATAAGTACATAGTATAATTTAAAGAGAAAAGGGAAGGACAGCAGTTAATGACTTTAAATAAGTGCATAGTTCTTCATCTCACACATGCAACAGAGATGAAGGCAGACATGAGCCCTGCCATCTCGTAAACTTTCATGCAGGAACTTTCCAGAGGAGGGAGGCCTGGAGCTACAGGGACACTGCCCCCCTCACCCTCACACACCCTAGTCCTCAAGGCCAGTCCAGCCCCCAGCTCCAGTTCCTCAGAGTGAAAGAGGAACAGGAAGGGGACCCTGGACTCTGCAATGGCCCAGGATGATGTGGCCAGAAAGCTTATCTCCCCTGAACGCCAGTCCTTGGATCCCATGGTGGGAGGGGAGGGGAAGGAATGACCAAACCCAGGGAAGATTTTCCTGAAGGGCACTGGAAGGACACCTGAAAACACTGCAGGAAGGACACTGAACAGCAAACTTCACTGCCTCCCCCGGCTCATCAGGCTCATGGTCCAGCTGTTTATGGACAAATACTATTCATTGGCCATGAAAGATTTTTCTTGCTTACAGTATTAATGATCTCTATGCTAATCGGGTTAATATTACACTTTCTAATTTAACAACCATGTATTACCTCTTACCTTTAATTGCTTGAAGTGCTTCTGAAACTGTTTCAAATAACTACTTAAGCCATAATACAATGGTTCATGTAAAAGGAATTATAATTTTAGGGACGCCTGGGTGGCTCCCTCAGTTTAAGTGTCCTACTCTTGATTTCAGTTCAGGTCATGATCTTGGGGTCCTGGGGGGTTCCATGTTCAGTGCTTGAGATTCTCTCTCCCTCTCTTTCTGCCCCACCACCACTCTTGTGCACATGCACACACTCTCTCAAATAAATAAATAAATACATCTTTAAAAAAAGGAAAAAAAGAAATAAGTAAATAAGTGCATAGTATAATTTAAAGAGGAAAGGAAGGACAGCAGTAAATGACTTTCAAATTCAGGAAAATAATTTGGAGGATGGGATGGAAAATCTATGGAATGTTGGATAGGATGTACATGGCCTAGATACTGATTGCCTGGTCAAGAAGGTGGCGGGCCCCTCTTATTCATTTATTTATTTTTTTACGGCTCAATTATTTGAGTAAAACTCTTTTTTGAAGAAAGGATTTAAAAAGAAGAATCAACCTCTGCTATCCTACATAGTTCTTAGGCTCACAATTCTCTTTCCTTTTGTCTTTCCATGACAAAAAGGAGAGCAAACACAGACCTCTGGAATGTGTTCTGCACCCACAGAGAACTGGTGAAGTCATTCAAGATTGTCCTTTGTGTCTTAGGTTGTGAAGTATGAGAGAGGAGGGGCAGTATTTGCTTTTGATTATCCTAGCTAGGATTTTTCCCAGATGGTGTCCCCAAAGATAGTAAAGTCCTGGTAACATGGCCACAGTGGCTGACATCCCCCCAACTAATGGAAGAACTCTCCTATTTGAAAAGGCAAGAAAATCCTGCTTTCACCCTGAGAATCTAGCTTGCATTTCCCTGTCCATGAAGTCTAGTTTCCCTGAGGCAAGATGAATTGTTTGATTAGAACCTGCCTTAGCAATCACAGGACAGCACTCCCTCCTCATTCTGGTCCAAGGTCAATACCCAGCAAGCCCCAACACTGTTTAGTAGGTGAGAAAAATTTCTCAATTAGTAGTCATTTTTGTCTTCTGAGGGAATACCTGTAGGATGTGTGGTGGCACAAGGAACTCCATCCCACTCAAGTGTTGTGGTGAGTAAAGGAGTTGGGTGACATCTGAGAGCTGCCCTTTGAGATGCCAGTGAAGCCAGTGGATGTTGGAAGAAGTAGTAGAACTTTCCAGTACAGAAGAGGAATTGGGGGCAGAACTGAGAATCAACTGTACCTGCATGTTTTCAATTCAACTTAATCTTAATTAATACAAATTAATCTTAGTCTTTCTAAAAGTATCAGCTTCTCTTAATGAGCATAGCAAAAGGGTTGTGGTTCCACCATCATGTTCTCATGGGTGAAGTATTACAGTAGTTGAGAACCAAGGAAATATGGCAGTTTGTTTTGTGCAGAGCCTTGAACAAGGGGACGGGGAGTCAATGGGCCTGAAATTTGGCAGGTCTGATGACAGAGATGCCTACAAGTGATGCTCAGGCTTGGGCTTTGCTCCTGAAGGACTTTTTGGAGTAAGTGAGCCCTCAGAGAATACAGAGAATGCCCAGTGAGGAAAAGACTGAAGAAACAGGGTGTCTTAGAAAGGTTGAAATAATCCAGAAATGACAGACAAGTGTGTCATGTGGAGCTGAGATGGAGTAGAGGCCTGGGGAAGAAGCCCACAGGACAACTCTTAGGACCTGGTCCCTGATAATCAGGAGCTGGGTAAAGTGACCTCATATTCATGGTTGATGGATGGTGGTGTCTGTGATGAGGGTGATTTTGGGAAATGATGAGTTCATTAGATAATGTAGATCTTTAGATGGGTGTGTAAGTTGGGCTGGAGAGGTGGAATTTTAGGAAGGCAGGGAAGGCATTCAAGAATGAGTAACATGAAGAAATCTTTGTGTGTCTGGAGCTCTGGGAATGTTTTAGGCAGGTGACTGATTTTAGGGCAGTCCTAATAAGTTTGGAGAGTGAGGAGTCCACTAGTCTGAATAAAATCCCTGAGAGAAAGGGTCCAGGAAGGAATCCTCAGGGAACTTCCCCTGTGAGTGGCACTGAGGGAGTAGAGTAGAAGATCTCTCTGAGGAGAGTTCTGAATAAAGGCTTGAAGGATAAGACAGAGCCAGTTATGAAGGGACAGAAGGCACTGCTGACTGCACGATGAGTGTGTAAGAGTCCTGAGGCAAAGGGGCACCTCAGCCAGGAGGCCAGTGTGAATGAGCAGGGAGAAGGGCAAGGGTCTGTAGATGATGCTAGAGAGGCAGGGGCTAGATCATGCCCCAAACACTACAGCTTGGGCCCCTCATTAAGCTTATCTTGGGGTTTCACTAGAGGCAGGAGTTCTGTGCACACATCTCGGGTACCAAAGAATTTTGTTTTCATGGTCACTTCTGCTTGAATACGAAAGGGTGTGGGATCACCAGCTATTAGGGGAGGAGGAGAACAGATGAATAAATAATAGCCATCTGAGAAGATTCCATGAGTGACAATAACATTTGTTTTTTTGTACATGCAATCTGGTGAATTATCATTAATGTCTGGGTTAGTGAACTCTATTTTCCCAGTGTGATGTATCTGATGTGTTAATTCTGCATAGCTTGGTAAGTTGGCATCATTCCAGGAGGCAAAGGGAAGTGTATCCAAAGGGATTTCTGAGTATCATTTTGCAATTTGTGTTTATTACAAAATAGGTTAAACGTTCACCAAATGGCTTTGATCCAAACTGAATGAAACTTGCAAAAAATCTCTGTCAGGTCCCTAAGATTAATCCATGGCAATGCCACGGTTCTCTGACTTTAAAGGCTTGCAACCCCCAGAGGCTTCTTCTCTCCCTGTGCCTCCAGCCTGAACTCTTTCCCTAGGGAGGCCCTTCTAGATCCTACTGGAGCTGCAGGCTCTCCGGTAGCATTCAGGGACCATGCCCAGCCCGTGATGGAAGGTCCTGTAAGGGAAGTTTCCAGGCCTAGGTGTTCCTGTGTCCTTATCCTTGAAAGCAATGCCCATGGTGTTGACCAGCATGTCCAGGTCCCCGTACTCCTTGCATAGGAAGTCACGCAAGGTGTGGATGCTCTTCAGGTCGTTGATGTCCAGCAGGTGGAAGCGAGGGTTCGGGCCCCTGGCCTGGAGCTGTTTCACTGCTGCCCAGCCTCGTGCCTCATCCTGTGCTGTGAGCACTATGTCTCTTGGGGACTGGCAGCAAAGGTCCTGCACGATGGTGAAGCCAATGCCCTTGTTGACCCCTGTCGCCAGTGCCACTTGTGGGAACAATGACATGGCTGCAAGACATGTGATACAAGACATTAATAAAAGAAAGAACAAGAACCATATGATCCTCTCAATAGATGCTGAAAAAGCATCTGACAAAGTACAAGAAATGTCCTGTTTGGTGAGTAAATGTGCTGTGGGCCACATGGAGGGCTGGTGGTGCAGAGGTCTAACACAGTCAGAGATGCCAGTAGAACTGTGTTCTAGGCTTCAGCACTGTGGCTCCTAGTGCCCAAGGCCCCACCTCTGTCCCTCCATCGAAAGAGGGGCCAAATGTTCTAGAAGGTTTCCTAATAACACTATACCAGGTCTGTCCCTCCAGCATCTGCACCCTGAGCCTCATTCCAGACTCAATTCTCTTAGGGTCCCTCCTCTGAGGCAAAAAATGGTTGGGGTTGGACTAAAATACTCGCTGAAAAAAGGTGGTTTGTGATGGTCATAAGGGACTAGAAATTCATGGTAGTTGACCAAAAATAATTTTGGGAAAACCTCAAAAGAAAAAAAGGAGTGTATAGATAGATTGTCTTGGGAATGAGTCCACCCTCTGCAGAATGGGAATGGTCGGGTTCTTCCAAGGTGCAATGAAATATCTGGCATAGGGAAAGTTCTTCTAAGGATACAGCTCCTCTTCCTTTCTTAGGAGAAAGTCAAGAGGGAGAAATAGATAATTCAGTACTGTGCTGAGACTTGGCTGTGGGCAGGGGATGTTTATGAAGCCACCATGGACCAAGGTATGACTGGAATGTTTGATTTAATGATTACATAAACCTTTTTGCCTAAAGTGCTTAGTTTTTGGTTTAGTTTAAGGTCACAGTTAAAAAGTATTTTATATAATTAGGTGTTGATTTAAAATATCAAGGAAAAGGAGGAGGAGCAAGATGGCAGAGGAGTAGGAGACCGATTATCATCAGGTCCCGGGAGTTTATCTGGATAGTTATCAGACCAGTCTGAACACCTACAAATTCTACAGGAGATCAAAGAGAAGAAGAGCAGCAATTCTAGGAACAGAAAACCAACCACTTTCTAGAAGGTAGGACGTGCGGAGAAGTGAATCTGAAGTGACGGGAAGATAGACCTGGGGGGAGGGGCTGGTTCCCGGCAAGTGAGAGAGCAGTGGAGCAAAAAATCAGGACTTTTGGAAGTTGGCTCCACTGAGGGTCGTCACCCCAGAGGCCAAGTGGGGGGGTGAAGCCTTCGTGGGAACAGTGTGGTCTCTGGACCCATGGGGACACAGAAAGACCAGGGGTGTCTGAGCATGACAGAGCTGCCAGGTATCAGAGAGATGCCAATGGGAGAGATGGAGCCAAGCTGAGAAGGTGCCTCTCAGCTCAGGGTGGCCTTGGGCCGTGATCCAAAGCACAGTCGGGCCACTGCTCTGTGAGCAGGGACCCCACAGGCGGGCGGTAGACCTGGAGAGACCCCCTCCTTCCTCCTCCAGGAGCAGCGGCACAGAAGCAGCTGCAAATCTGCCAGGTTTGGAGATTCTAAATGGGGCCACGTGCCAGAGATAGAGATGCTCGGTCACAGGCTGGGTGAGCTCGGAGTGCGAGGGAGACCAGGGAGATGGGAGGGATGGACTGCTTTTCTCTGAGGGCACACTGAGGAGTGAGGCCCCGAGCTCTCGGCTCCTCCGGGTCAGAGACTGGGAGGCCGCCATTTTCATTCCCGTCCTCCAAAGTGGTACAGAAAGCGTTCAGGGAAAAAAGCTCCTGAGAGTGAACCCAAGCTTAGCCTGGCCCCTGGTGAGGGTGGTGCAATTCCACCTCAGGCAAAGACACTTGAGAATCACAGCAATAGGCCCCTCCCCCAGAAGATCAGCAAGAACATCCAGCCAAGATCAAGTTCACAGGTCACTGAGAATTGTGGAACTCCAGAGCTAGGGGAAAGCAACACATAGAATTTGTGGTATCTCGCCCATGATCCTTTAGTCTTTCAAAGTTAAATTCTTTGAATTTTATTTTTTTCTTACTCTTTTCTTTTAAATGTTTCCCTATTTCCTATTTTAATGTTTTTAACTATTTTATCTTATCAATACCTTTTTAAAATCTTTTAAAATTTCATTGTTATAGTCATATTTTATCCCTTCATTGTATTTAACCTTATTTTTTGTATAAATATAGCATCTGTTCAATTCACCAGCCAAATAGATATAGATATAGATATGGATATGGATATGGATATAGATATAGATATAGATATAGGAGATAGAGATAGAGACAGAGACAGAGATAGATATAGATATAGAAATAGATATAGATACAGATTTTTCTTCTTCTTTTTTTCCCTCCTCTTTCTTCTCCTCCTAGTTTTGGGTCTCTTCTGATTTGGTAAGTGTATATTTTTCTGGGGTCATTGTTACCCTTTAGTATTTTGTTCTCTCACCCATCTATTCTTATCTGGATAGAATGACAAGGTGGAAAAAATCACTACAAAAAAAAAAGAACAAGAGGCAGTAACAATGGCTAGGGATCTAATCAATGCTGACATTAGTAATATGTCAGAACCAGAATTCAGAATGATGATAATCAAGGTGCTAGCTGGGCTCGAAAAAAGCATGGAAAATAGAGAATCCCTCTCTAGAGAAATAAAAACCCTTTCTGGAGAAATAAAAGAACTAAAATCTAACCAAGTTGAAATCAAAAAAGCTATTAATGAGGTGCAATAAAAAAATGGAGGCTCTAACTGCTAGGATAAATGAGGCAGAAGAGATAATTAGTGATATAGAAGAACAAATGATAAAGAATAAAGAGGCTGAGGAAAAGAGAGACAACTACTGGACCATGAGGGGAGAATTTGAGAGATAAGTGATACCATAAGACAAAACAATATTTGAATAATTGGGATCCCAGAAGAAGAGAGAGAGGGGCACAAGGTATATTGGAGCAAGTTATAGTACAGAATTTCCCTAATTTGGCGAAGGGAACAAGCATCGAAATCCAGGAGGCACTGAGAACCCCCCTCAAAATCATTAAAAATAGGCCCACATCCCATCATCTAATAGTAAAACTTACAAGTCTTAGTGACAAAGAGAAAATCCTGAAAGCAGCTCGGGACAAGATGTCTGTAACATACAATGGTAGAAATATTAGACTGACAGCACACCTATCCACAGAGATCTGCCTGGTATGATATATTCAGAGCACTAAATGAGAAAAATAGGCAGCCAAGAATACTATATCCAGCTAGGCTGTCATTGAAAGTAGAAGGAGAGATAAAAAGCTTTCAGGACAAACAAAAACTAAAGGAATTTACAAACACCAAACCAGCCCTGCAGGAAATATTGAGAGGGGTCCTCTAAGCAAAAAGAGAGCCTAAAAGAAACATAGACCAGAAAGGAAGAGACACAATATACAGTAACAGGGACCTTAAAGGCAATACAATGGCACTAAATTCATATCTCTTAATAGTTACCCTTAATGTAAATGGTCTAAATGCCCCAATTAATAGACACAGGGTATCAGAATGGATAAAAAAAAAGACCCATCGATATGCCATCTATAAGAAACTCATTTTGACCCAAAGATACCTCCAGATTTAAAGTGAGGGTGTGGAAAATAATTTACTATGCTAATGGACATCAAAAGAAAGCTGGAGTGGCAATCCTTATATCAGATAAATTAGATTTTAAGCCAAAGAATATCATAAGAGATGAGGAAGGACACTATATCATACTAAAAGGATCTGTCCAACAAGAAGATCTAACAATCATAAATATCTATGCCCCTAACATGGGAGCAGCCAATTATATAAACCAATTAATAACAAAATCAAAGAAACACATTGACAAGAATACAATATTAGTAGGGGACTTTAACACCCCCCTTACTGAAATGGACAGATCATCAAAGCAAAAGATCAACAAGGAAATAAAGGCTTTAAATGACACCCTGGACCAGTTGGACATCACAGATATATTCAGAACATTCCATCCCAAAACAACAGAATACACATTCTTCTCTAGTGCACATGGAACATTCTCCAGAATAGAACACATTCTGGGTCACAAATCAGGTCTCAACTGGTACCAAAAAATTGGGATCATTCCCTGCATATTTTCAGACCATAATGCTCTGAAACTAGAACTCAACCACAAGAGGAAAGNCAAATACATGGAGGCTGAAGAACACCCTACTCAAGAATGAATGGGTCAACCAGGAAATTAAAGAAGAATTAAAAAAATTCATGGAAACAAATGAAAATGAAAACACAACTGTTCAAAATCTTTGAGACACAGCAAAAGCAGTCATGAAAATATATAACAGGAAAGTATATAGCAATACAAGCCTTTCTAAAGAAAGAAGAAAGGTCTCAAATACACAACCTAACCCTACACCTAAAGGAGTTAAAGAAAAAACAGCAAAGAAAGCCTAAATGCAGCAGGAGAAGAGAAATAATGAAGATCAGAGCAGAAAACAATGAAATAGAAACAAAAAGAACAGTANGGAACAAATCAATGAAACTAGGAGCTGGTTCTTTGAAAGAATTAATAAGATTGATAAACCCCTGGCCAGACTTATCCAAAAGAAAAGAGAAAGGACTCAAATTAATAAAATCATGAATGAAAGAGGAGAGATCACAACCAACACCAAAGAAATACAAACAATTCTAAGAACATATTATGAGCAACTCTACACCAGCAAATTTGACAATCTGGAAGAAATGGATGCATTCCTAGATAAATATCAACACCAAAACTGAAACAGGAAGAAATTGAAAACTGGAATAGACCCATAACCAATAAGGAGCTTGAAGTGGTCATCAAAAATCTCCCAACAAATAAGAGCCCAGGGCCAGACGGTTTCCCAGGGGAATTCTACCAAACATTTAAAGAAGAACTAATACCTATTCTCCTGAAAGTGTTCCAAAAAATAGAATTGGAAGGAAAACTTCCAAACTCCTTTTATGAGGCCAGCATTACCTTGATCCCCAAACCAGGCAAAGACCCCATCAAGAAGGAGAATTACAGACCAATNAATATCCTTGATGAACACGGATGCAAAAATCCTCACCAAAATACTAGCCAATAGGATCCAAGACCACCTTAAAAGGATTATTCGCCATGACCAACTGGAATTTATTCCCAGGCTGCAGGTTGGTTTAACATTCACAAATCAATCAATGTGATACAAGACATTAATAAAAGAAAGAATAAGACCATATGATCCTCTCAATAGATGCTGAAAAAGCATTTGACGAAGTACAGCATCCTTTCTTGATCAAAACTCTTCACAGTGTAGGGATAGAGATCACATATCTCAATATCATCAAAGCCATCTACGAAAAACCCACAGCAAATATCATTCTGAATGGAGAAAAGCTGAGAGCTTTTCTCCTAAGGAACACGGCAGGGCTGTCCATTATCACCACTGCTATTCAACATAGTACTAAAAGTCCTAGCCTCAGTAATCAGACAACAAAAAGATATAAAATGCATCCAAATCGGCAGGGAAGAAGTCAAACTCTCACTCTTTCCAGATGATATGATACTTTACCTGGAAAACCCAAAGTACTCCACTCCAAAACTGCTAGCACTCATACAGGAATTCAGTCAAGTGTCAGGATATAAAATCAATGCACAGAAATCAGTTGCATTTCTATATACCAACAACAAAACAGAAGAAAGAGAAATTAAAGAGTCAATCCCATTTACAATTGCACCCAAAACCATAAGATACCTAGGAATAAACCTAACCAAAGAGGCAAAGAATCTGTATTCAGAAAACTATAAAGTACTCATGAAAGAAATTGAGGAAGACACAAAGAAGTGGAAAAACATTCCATGCTCATGGATGGGTAGAATAAATATTGTGAAAATGTCTATGCTACCTAGAGCAATCTACACATTTAATGCAATCCCCATCAAAATACCAGCAATTTATTTCAAAGAAATGGAACAAATAATCCTAAAATTTATATGGGACCAGAAACGAACCCGAATAGCCAAAGGAATGTTGAAAAAAAAAAGNGAATAGCCAAAGGAATGTTGAGAAAGAAAACCAAAGTTGGTGGCATCACAATTCCAGACTTCAAGCTCTATTACAAAGCTGTAATCATCAATACAGTATGGTACTGGCACAGAAACAGACATATAGATCAATGGAACAGAATAGAGAGCCCAGAAACGGACCCTCAAATCTATGGTCAGCTAAACTTTGACAAAGAGGAAAGAATGTCCAATGGGAAAAAGACAGTCTCTTCAACAAATGGTGTTGGGAAAACTGGTCAGCCACATGCAGAAAAATGAAACTGGATCATTTCCTGACACCACACACAAAAATAGACTCAAAATGGATAAAAGACCTCAATGTGAGAAAGGAATCCATCAAAATCCTCGAGGAGAACACAGGCAGCAACCTCTTCGACCTCAACCGCAGCAACTTCTTCCTAGGAACATCACCAAAGGCAAGGGAAGCAAGGGCAAAAATGAACTAGTGGGACTTCATTAAGATTGGAAGGTTTTGCACAGCAAAGGAAACAGTCACCAAAACCAAAAGCAGCTGACGAGAATGGGAGAAGATATTTGCAAATGACNGTATCCAAAATCTATAAAGAACTTCTCAAACTCAACACCCATAAAACAAATAACCCAGTCAAGAAATGGGCAGAAGACATGAACAGACATTTCTCCAAAGAAGACATCCAAATGGCCAACAGACACATGAGAAAGTGCTCAACATCACTCAGCATCAGGGAAATACAAATCAAAACCACAGTGAGATACCACCTCACACCAGTCAGAATGGCTAAAATCAACAAGTCAGGCAACGACAGATGTTGGTGAGGATGCAGAGAAAGGGGAACCCTCCTACATTTTTGGTGGGAATGCACGCTGGTGCAGCCACTCTGGAAAACTGTGTGGAGGTTCCTCAAAAATTAGAAAATAAAGCTACCCTATGACTAAGCAATCGCACTACTGTGTATTTACCCTAAAGATACAAAGGTAGTGATCCTCAGGGGTACATGCATCTGAAGGTTTATAGCAGCAATTTCCACAGTAGCCAAACTATGGAAAGAACCTCGAGGTCCATCAACAGATGAATGGATAAAGAAGATGTGGCATATATATACAATGGAATACAATGCAGCCTTCAAAAGAAACGAAATCTTGCCATTTGCAACAACGGGGATGGAACTAGAGGGTATCATGTTAAGAGAAATAAGTCAATCTGAGAAAGACAATTATCATATGATCTCTCTGATATGAGGAACTTGAGGGGCAGGGCGGGGGGTTGTGGGTGGTAGGGAGGGAAAAAAATGAAACAAGATGGGATCGGGAAGGAGACAAACCATAAGAGACTCTTAATCTCACTAAACAAACTGAGCGTTACTTGGGGATGGGAGGGTAGGGATAGGGTGAATGGGTTATGGACACTGGTGAGGTTTTGTGCTATGGTGAGTGCTGTGAAAGGTGTAAGCCTGATGATTCACAGACCTGTACCCCTGGGGGGGAAAAAAAAGAATTGAAAAAAAATATCAAGGAAAAAAGACTTGTGTGACCTCAGAGTATTTTTGCAAATTTACAGTGTAGATCTTGTGTCTTCTAGTATATATTCATATTCCTCATTTATCAGTTTAGAAATGCAAATAAGAGGATGCAAAGATGGCAGAGGAGTAGGGAACTCTGTTTCAACCAGTCCCCTGAATTGAGCTGGATATCTACTACATCATTCTGAAAATCTATGAAATCAGCCTGTGATTTAAGAAGATATATCTGGTTCTCTACAAACAGAATTATCTCAGGTGGTTGGTCTAGAGGTATGAAGCAGGGAGCCGTGATTCTGTGGGCAGATAGTGGAAGATAAACAGAATTGGGAGGGAGCCCCCTGGATCCTGTGCTGCTTGAGCTCAAAAGCCTCCCGTGCTGGGGATCACAGACTTGCAGACCAGTAGTTGTGGGGAAAGGAGTTTAGGGCAGCTCCCCATACTGAAACCTGGAGTTGCCAGGGCATGAGTGTGAACTGGGGGTGGCTGGTGGCTTTAGAAGCACAAAGGACAGAGACGTGCCCGAACCTGGAACTGAGGGCTGGAAGTGCTGCTGTGGTGTACACAACTCAGGTCCCTGTGGTTTTTAGCAGCACAGAAAGAAACAGAGACAGTATGGCCTGGAGAGCTCACTGAAGAACAGATATGATCCTTCTGTTCTGAGACAGAGGATTGGATATGGTCACTTCTGCTCTCTCAGAAGAAATGCAAAAAGCCTCCAGGGAAAGCCACCGGAGAACAAAAGCCCCCCCCCAAGCTGGTTTTCACTGAGCCCATCCCACCCCACATGGGGCAGGGCAACTCTGCCCAAACAGGATTGCCTGAGTAACAGCACAGCAAGCCCCTGCCCCAGAAGACAGGTGGGAAGAACAAGAGGCCAACAACCTTAAGATCCCTATAAAACAGGTGCATCTTGCTTGGGTCGTGGTTAATAATCTGGACTCTGTACATTCCCTCAACCACCACTCAACAGAATGACTAAGAGGAGGAGCCCCCAACATAGGAAACAGTCAGAGACTGTGAACTCTGCCACAGAACTAATGGATATGGATATAAGCAAGATATGGAATAGACTTCACAGTAACAGTTATGCAGACAATAGCTAGGTTGGAGAAAACCGTTAATGGCAACATAGATTCCCTAAGGGCAGAAGTGAGAGCTGGTCTGGCAGAACTTTAAAATGCTCATAATGACATCCAATCTAATCTAGATACTCTTCACAGCTAGGGTAAACGAGGCAGAAGATCAAATTAGTAATCCAGAAGACAAACTGATAGAAAAGAAGGAAGAGTTGGAGGCCTGGAACAAACAGCTTAGAATCCATGAAAACAGAATTAGAGAAATAAATGATGCCAGGAAATGTTCCAATGTCAGAATCATTGGGATCCCTGAGGGGGTGGGGAGGGCAAGAGGACTAGAGGATATATTAAAGCAAATCATAGGGCGCCTGGGTGGCTCAGTGGGTTAAAGCCTCTGCTTTCGGCTCAGGTCATGATCTCAGGGTCCTGGGATCGAGGCCCGCATCGGGCTCCCTGCTCAGCGGGGAGCCTGCTTCCCCCAATTCTCTCTGCCTGCCTCTCTGCCTCCTTGTGATCTCTCTCCCTCTGTGAAATAAATAAATAAAATCTTAAAAAAAAAAATAAAGCAAATCATAGCCGAGAACTTCCCTAATCTGGGGAATGAAACAAGCATTCATGTCCTAGAGGCAGAGAGAACACCTCCCAAGATCAAGGAGAATAAATCAACACCCTGGCATCTAGTAGTAAAGCTCACAAATCTTAAAATCAAGGAAACCATCTTAAGGGCAGTTAGGGGGAAGAGATTCCTTATGTATAGAGGGCGGAACATCAGAATAACATCAGACCTGTCCACAAATACCTGGCAAGCCAGAAAGGGCTGGCAAGACACATCCAGGGTACTAAATAAGAAGATCATGCAGCCAAGAATTCTTTATCCGGCAAGGCTGTCATTCAGAATGGATGGTGAGATAAGGAGCTTCCAGGACTGGCAGAACCTGAAAGAATATGTGACCACTAAGCTGGCCCTGTAAGAAACATTAAGGGGTGGTTCTATAAAAGGAGAAAGACCACAAGCATGATATAGAACAGAAATGTACAGAGACAATCTATAGAAACAAGGACTTCATAGGCAACATGATGACTATAAAATCATGTCTTTCAATAATCACTCTCAATATGAACACCCTAAATGCTCCCATAAAAGAGCACAGGGTTGCAGATTGGATCAAAAGATAGGACCCATCCATTCGCTGTCTAGAAGAGACTCATTTTGAACCTAAAGGTACATCCAGACTGAAAGTGAAGGAATGGACAACTGTCTTTCATGCCAATGTACTGCAAAGAATGCTGGGGTAGCAATTCTCATATAAGACAAATTAGATTTTAAGCTAAAGACTGTAGTCAGAGATACAGAAGGACACTATATCATTTTTAAACAGTCTATGCAACAAGATGATCTAACAATTGTAAGTATCTATGCCCCCAACATGGGTACAGCCAAATACATAAACCACCTGTTATCCAAAATAAAGAGACATATTGATAATAATACATTAATTGTAGGAGACTTTAGCACTCTATTCTCTGCAATAGACAGATCCCCAAGCAGAAAATCAAGAAACAGAAACTTTGAATGACGCATTGAACCAGTTGGCCATCATAGATATATACAACATTCCAACCTAAAAAAACAGATTACTCATTCTTCTCGAGCACACATGGAAAATTTTCCAGAATAGAGCACAAACTTGTCACAAATCAGGTCTCAACCGATGCCAAAAGATTCAGATTATTCCCTGCATATTCTCAGACCACAATGCTTTGAAACTGGAGCTCAGTCACAAGAAAAAGTTTGGAAGAAATTTAAACACTCGGAAGCTAAAGACCATTCTGCTCAAGACTGTTTGGGTCAACCAGGAAATCAAAGAAGAACGTAAACAATTTACAGAAACCAATGAGAATGAAAATACATCAGTCCATAACCTACGGGATATGGCAAAGGTGGTACTGAGGGGGAAATGCATAGCCATCCTAGCCTCACTCAAAAAAATAGAAAAGTCCCGAATACTCAAACTATCTTTACACCTTAAATAACTGGGGAATCAACAACGAATTAAGCCTAAACTACACACAGAAAGGGAAATAATTAAGATTCGAGCAGAGATCAATGAATTAGGAACCAGAAATACAATAGAACACAACAATGAAACTAGAAGCTGGTTTTCTGAATGAATTAATAAGATTAATAAACCACTGACAGACTTATCCAAAAGAAAAGAGTAAGGCCCCAAATTAATAAAATTGTGAACGAAAGGGGAGAGGTTACAACTAACACCAAGGAAATAGAAACAATCATCAGAAATTATTATCAACAGTTATATGCCAATATGTTAAGCAACCTGGAAGAAATGGATGCATTCCTGGAATCCTATAAACTTCCAAGACTGGAACAGGAAGAAATTGACAAACTGGATAGACCAATAACCAGTAACGATTGAAGCAGTGATCAAAATGGTGCACCTGGGTAGCTCAGTGGGTTAAAGCCTCTGCCTTCGGCTCAGGTCATGATCTCAGGGTCCTGGGATCGAACCCCTCATCTGGCTCCTTGCTCAGCCGGGAGCCTGCTTCCTCCTCTATCTCTGGCTGCCTCTGCCTACTTGTGATCTCTGTCTCTCTGTCAATAAATAAAATCCTAGAAAAAAAAAAAAAGAAAAAAACCCTCCCAAAACACAAGAGTCTAGGACCTGATTGATTCCTAGGGAGTTCTACCATCCATTCAAAGAAGAAATAGCACCTATTCTCCTGAAGCTGTTTCAAAAATAGAAACATAAAATAAATAAAATCTTAAAAAAACAAAACAAAACAAAACAAACCCAAAAAATAGAAACAGAAGGAAAACTTCCAGACTCTTTCTATGAGGCCAGCATTACCTTGATCCCAAAACCAGGTAAAGACCCCATCAAAAAGGAGAATTTGAGACCACCATCCCTGATGAATATGGATGCCAAGATTCTCAACAAGATATTAGCTAATAGGATCCTACAATATATTGAAAGGATTATCCACCATAACCATGTGGGATTTATCCCTAAGATTCAAGGGTGTTTCAACCTTTGCAAATCAATCAATGTGGTAGAACACATTAATAAGAGAGGAGAGAACCACATGGTCTTCTCAATTGATGCAGAAAAAGCAACTGACAAAATATAGCATCATTTCCTGATTAACACTCCTCAGAGTACAGGGATAGAGAGAACATTCTTCAATTTCATAATATCGATCTATGAAAAACTCAGCAAATATCATTCTCCATGGGGAAAAGCTGAGAGCCTTTCTCTTAAGATCAGGAACACGACAAGGATGCCCACTCTCGCCACTGTTGTTCAACATAGTACTAGAAGTCCTAACAACAGCAATCAGACAACAAAAAAATAAAAGGTATTCAAATTGGCAAGGAAGAAGTCAAACTCTCTCTCTTCAGATGACATGATAGTTTATGTGGAGAACCCAAAAGACTCTATCCCCAAATTACTAGAACTCATACAGCAATTCAGTAATGTGGCAGGATACAAAATCAATCCACAGAATTTAGCTGCCTTCTTATACACTTAAATGGAAAATAACAGAGGTAATTACCATCCCTTTTGTAGTGAAAACCTTCTAAAATAAGGACCCTACCCTTGCTTTCAGGGTCTCTCACCTTTCATCTGGGTGAGGCTGAAAACCCCTGGTGAAGAGTGTAAAATAATCAGTATAGTAGAGGCACCTTTCCAACATGCATGTTCCTGGGAAGGGAGGCATGTGGTGGATGTTCAGTCAGGTCTACAGGGAGCCACGCTTGGATGGGGCAGTAAGAATCTTCTTGTCACACTGGTGTCTTGGGCCTCACTCCTGGGGACTCACCACCCATACCCAATCCATACCCAATTTTCTCCATTGTCTCAGAGTGCCCTGTGGATGTATCTAAGTTCCCTCTGCCATTTCACACTTGGTGATTGTTTTTTTCCCCGATGAGTCTGATATTCAGAGACCACAGAGGATGTCTTCCCTTCATGGTGTTGTCCATGCTATACTAGAGGTTGGCACAATTGACTTCCTGCCACATCCAACCAGGCTCATCGGTCTGTGTATTGTCTATGGTTACTTTCATGCTACAGCAAGCAGCAGAGCTGGGGAGATCTGGCAAGAGTGTGTGGCCTGCAACGCCGAACATATTCCTATCTGCCTCTTTGTATAATGGTTGCTTACCCTTGAGTGAAGCTCTAACTTCTCTTGATCTTATTCGGTGTAGCAGATTTCTCAGGTCGTTCAGCATAGGAAGAGTCTACACGAATAGGTATTTATAAAGGAACATTTATTCATCTCTGGGGTACATTATTTCATTGATTTCACTTGTTCTGTCCCTGTATCACAGGAGAGATCAAAAGAACCTTCCCTGAATTAGTAGCCTCCTGAAATTGACTACTCAACAGGGATATTTTAAACCTTCTTGCTGTGGATCGGAATATTACTGACAGTGGAAGAGTCCTCTTGGTCAAGGGTATCATGAAGTGATCCATGGACAGAGCTATGAATTCAGCTCACCATTGTTCAACTTTCTTCTCCATGACAAACTCCCCATGAGGCCCCTCAGCATCTGAGGGCAAAAGGGCCAAGTAGACAGGGGTCTCTGCTCCTTCTTCTGGGCTTTTAGTGGCTTTCGGTCCTGCCATGTCTGTTCTCACCCAGCCAGGGCAGCAGGCATTCAGGAGGATCTTGTCTCCTTTCCTCTGCTCACTCAGGTTCCTGGCATGGATTCTGGAGAGGACTGTGACGCCAATTTTTGTCACTCCATAGGCAGTATTGGGCCAGCCCTCCTTCTTGTGCACGCCTTTCTTTGTGTCTTCCACGAACTTATTCATGAGCCCTACCAGCTCCTCCTCTGTGATGGTCTCACTTCTAAACTTCTGCTGCAGTTCTGGGCTGCAGTTTTTAAGGGCTCGCAGACTCATCATGCTAGACACATTCACCACTCTGCCTAAAATAACAATATACAATGTCATGTAGAAAGGCACAAGAATGACGAATCCCAATATTGGTAAGATTTTGTACAGAAAAATTTCCACTTGAGACTCTATTAATTTGCCATGAGCATTAATGAAGACTGTCTGTATGAGTGAAGACTATGATACGGTCTTGAAACTTGTTATACCCATAATGTCTTTGATGATGTCTGAGAAACGCTCTAAGGGGTAGGGCACTGAGCCTATGATCCACAGGAAAATGGAAATTCTGTAAAGAAGAGCATGCTAAGGAGGATGTAAGGAGACACTCCTTGCATTCAAGACTAGATTACCTCTTTCTCCCTAAGGCCACCTTTGGGACCACCTGAGGATATCTTGGTTACTTGGGGAGTGGTCTACAAATAGGTCTGTTTGAGGATGGTAAATCAAATTAGTAGAGTGGCCTGCCTTGTGTGGTGATTTGTCTATGATAGGGTTTTTATGAACGTGGGAGTCTGTTATGGCCTGAGAATACAGTCATGGAGAGAGGCAGTGGTAAACCGGGGGACTGAAGGACATCTGTATAGGGCATGGCCCTATGGAAGTCACTATGGCAGTTTAGGGGGCACATTAAAGGCGGACAAGTCAATGGCCCTCAGAAGAACCCCTTCTAAGGCTGGAATCGGAGTGGAACCAACAAGTGGATATCCTGGTGTGCCTTATGAGGTGGCCATCTTGTCCCTAAAATGAGTGGAAATGGGAGAGTTGCAGCAATGCAGAGCTGGGGTAATTGTTGAGATAGACTTGCACCCTGTGAGGCAAAAAAAAAAAAAAGAAAAAAGAAAAAAAAAAGCTAAGGACTCTTCTGTTTCTCAGCGAAAGAGACAAAGACTGGAGATGGTTATGGGAGACACTGTCCAAGGGGAAGGCCCTGCACATAGGTGGCAAGTTAGATTGAACGTAGTAGCTTGGGAGGCTCCAAATGGGTTCGGACAAGTCAAGGCACTATTTCTAGACCAAGCTTTGGGTAAATCCAGAAGAAGATGCCAATGTCCAAGCAGTAAAGCAGGATAAGAACAGAAGATGCTGCAACAGTTTGGACTAAGGTGTTACGTTTCTGCAGGTCAAGCGATACATCTTCATCTGCAGAGAAGTGGTTCCACAGAGAACTGGAACAGGCCATCTGAATCCTTGTTGTCTCAAACACGAGATAAAGGTATGTGGGGCTTAGACACATTCATGAGGATGTATTCACATTCAACATGAGATGGGTGGGTGCCAAGGGACATTCCTCACTGGACAGATTCTTCTGCTTCACTGGGGATTCTGGGGAGAGAGTGCTGGGGAGGATGCTGACTTGACCTTACAGTTCATTCCTACATCATCTCAACTTCCTTTTCTTCCTACTCTTACTATGGTCCCAGGACCAGGGCTGCAGCTATGGAAATGGGGAGGAGGGATAATCTCTAATCAAGAAACCATGTAACTATAGCTTTAAATTTTTTTAAAAAGATTTTATTTATTTCTTTGACACAGAGAGAGATCACAAGTAGGCAGAGAGGCAGGCAGAGAGAGATGGGGAAGCAGGCTCCCTGCCGAGCAGAGAGCCCAATTCTGGGCTCGATCCCAGGACCCTGAGATCATGACCTGAGCCGAAGGCAGAGGCTTAACCCACTGAGCCACCCAGGCACCCCTAGCTTTACATTTTTATGTCAGAATTCCTAAGGGCATAATGGAGTGGATTGTGCCTTCCCCCATCTGGGAAAACTGGAGCGACAGTGAACATAGCTGCATTGTGCAGCAGTTGAAACAACCCACTCATTCTAGACTTATGCAGCCTTCTCCTACAGGAATGGGAGTGGACTGGAGGGAAGGCACTCCTTTGACTAGTATCATTGCAGGTAATCAGAGCCAGCAGAGGCTGAACTTGATGTCCCTTTGAAAGGTGAATGGGGATCAGATGGAGGAGAGAGGAATGAAGATAAAGGCATGAACAGTGGCTTAGGCAACCAGAGACATCCAATATTACAGATGTCCTATCTGCGTGGAGGTGTACCACTGGCCTGTGGCCATCGGCAGCTCTGGCCACATGTGAGTGTGCAGGCCTCTGGGTGGCCATGGGGAAGGTCTGCACCCAGACTGGATAAGGTTTGGGAGGGCATCCTGAGGAGAAGGAGGGGCAGGAAGATAAATATGTGTGTCTGGAGCTTTGGGAGTATTCTAGGCGGGTGACTGATATTAGGGGGGCCTGAGAAGTTTAGAGAGTGAGGAGTCCACTAGTAGTGGTAAAAACCCTGGGAGAAAGGGTCCAAGAAGGAATCCTTAGGGAACTTTCCCTGTGAATGGCACTGAGGGAGTAAAAGATCTCTCTGAGGAGAGACCTGTATGAAGACTTGAAGGATAGGACAGTGAGACAGAGGGCACTGCTGACTGCAGGACGAGTGTGTAAGAGTCCTGAGACAGAGGGGCACCTGTCCAGTTGGAGACACAGCCAGGAGGCCGGTGTGGCTGAGCAGGGAGAGGGGCTAGGGGCCTATCGAAGAGGTCAGAGAGGCAGGGGCCAGTTCATTCCTGAAACACCACAGCTCGGGACCCTCATCAGGCTTACCTTGGGGTTTCATTAGAGGCAGGAGTTCTGTGCACACATCTCGGGTACCAAAGAAGTTTGTTTTCATGGTTACTTCTGCTTGAATGTGAAACGGTGTGGGATCATTAGCTTTCCGGGGAGAAAGAGAGTAGCAGCGTTAGTAGTAGCCTCGTGGGAAAATTCCAGAGAATGATATATGTTAAAAAAAAAAAGTACACGTGAAATCTGTTGAATTTTGTGTAAAACTGGCATCTCGTTAACAGCATTGTGCCACTGACAATTTTCACATGGATACTGCTGCAGTGCTATAAGATGGCAGCACTGGGGAAGGCTGGGTGAAAGGGCGGCACACAGATGGGATCTCATTACCAATTTGTGCAGTGTTCTCGTCTCTTTCAAAATGCAGTAAAAATAACCCAACTGCCCTAAAAATCCAATCTGAAACTCTCTGACAACCTGGAAAAAATCCCCAGTAATCGGAGGAAATACAAAGGCCACTCAGGCTGATAAGCAGGGCAGCTGCTAAACAGGACAATTTCTGTTGGACTTTGCCTGTGCCCTAGCGCTGTCCCCCCCATCCCTCCCGCCGCCCTAAGGTGCCATTCTGGATGTTACACAGGCATTAAGAGCCTGATCGCCTGGATTCCCCAACAGGTGGAGCCCGCCCTGGCAGGAGGAGCTCCGGGGGTCCACCTCCCCTCCTAGTTTGCATCCCCTTACTCTTGAAAGCGATGCCCGCGTTGTTGACCAGCACGTCCAGGCCCCCGTACTCCTTGCGCAGGAAGTCGCGCAGGGCGCGGATGCTCTGCACGTCGTCGATGTCCAGCGGGTGGAAGCGGGGACTCAGGCCCTCGGCCTGGAGCTGCTGCACGGCCGCCCGGCCCCGCGCCTCGTCCCGTGCCGTGAGCACCACGTCCCCCGAGAACTGCCGGCACAGGTCGCGCGCGATCGCGAAGCCGATGCCCTTGTTGGCCCCGGTCACCAGCGCCACTCGGGTGGTTGGCGACATGGCTGTGTGTGGGGCGCACGGAGTACTGGCCTGGAGAGCGGACAAGTGCAATTTGTTCTGCGCGGTGCCCCCAAGGTTATCCGCAGCGCTCGGCGCGCCTGCGCGAGGCCAGAGGTTGCCAGGGGTGCCGGAGCCTGACACGCCCCCTTAGGGCGTGGCTTCGCGGGACCTTCCCTGGGTTGGTACAGAAGGGGTAGGGGTACTAGGTTGGTTTGCAAAACGGGCGGGTGAGTGGCCAGGGCTGATCTGGCGACGGCCTCGCCCTGCAGTGCGGGTAATGATTCTAATTCACCAAGTCACCCACTGTATCTAAACTGAATCTTGGTTCCTGGTGCTCCATGAGTTTTTCCTCGTATTCTCCCAACTATTAAACTGTTTGCGTGTGCACTTGAAGAAATAGCGTATTTGTCTAGACTTCCCCCCCGCCCCCCATGCTTAAAAATATCTCTTGAACTGAAGTCTTTGGAACTATAGTTGTGGAATAAACTAGGAGCAGCATGGCAAGGGATCATGTGTGTGTTGTTTTCTTAAGTATGTGAAAGCAAATCTACTTGCTAATCCTTGGCTTGTTTTTACGTAATAGTGGGGAGCATTTACTGATAAGTCACGGGATTACCTCCCTAGTTGTTTGCAGGCTCATCAGGTTACTTGTAGCCAGGTTCTACAGGATACAGGTGGGAGGGGGGTTTTCAAGCCCTTTCTCACACTCAAAGTAACTCGACAGGGTCCATCTTATTTTCCCAATTTTAAAGTGAGGAAATGGATCCTTAGAAAGTTGGTGAATTAGTTCAGTGTTGGGAAATCATTTTTTCTTCCTCTTATTTCCTATTTACTGAGAGGAATAGGGGACTATAAAATCAAATCTCATTTTTGTACTGTCCCGGTAAGGGACCCACAGCCAGCTGTGACTATTTAAATGTAAATTTAACCGAAATAATACAATTTAAAATTCAGTCTTTAGTTGTATTAGCTATATTTCAAGTGCTCAGTAGTTTCATGTGTTAGTGGACACTGTATTGGACAGTGCAGATCTATAGTATTTCCATCACAACAGAAAGTTACAAGCAATGCTTTAGATAGATTCCAATTATGTTGCAATTTCAAGGTGGGTTTCTAAGCAGTTACAAAAAACAAAACTAACAATCTGGGAAAGAACTTTGCTTTCTTTTTTTTTTTTAAAGATTTTATTTATTCATTTGACACAGAAAGAGAGATTACAAGTAGGCAGAGAGGCAGGCAGAGAGAGAGGAGAGAGGAGGAAGCAGGCTCCCTGCTGAGCAGAGAGCCCGACGTGGGCCTCGATCCCAGGACCCTGGGATCATGACCTGAGCCGAAGGCAGCGGCTTTAACCCACTGAGCCACCCAGGCGCCCTGAACTTTGTTTTCTTTGACCTAAATTTTTATTGAGATAATTGCAGACTCACATGCAGTAGTAAAAAAGAATACAGAGATTCCTTATACTTTACCCAGTTTTCGTCTATGGTAATGTTTTGCAACAGTATAGTACAATATCATAATGAGGATATTGACATCAAAACAACCCACCAATCATATTCAGATTTTCTCAGTGTTACTTGTACTTATTAGTGTGTGTATTTGGATCTATACAATTTTATCACATGTAGGTTTGTCTGTCCACCACTACTGTCCAGATGTAAAACATTTCTATCAGCACAAGGACCCCCAGTGTTTCTTTTTTATAGCTAAGCATATCTCCCTTGCCCACCCTCCCACTCCATTGCCTGGGAACCAGTAATCTGTTCCTCATTTTAAAAATTGTTTTATAAGTGTCACATAGATGGAGTTGTGCAGTGTAACCTTTGGGATATCCCCCCCCGCCACTGGAGATAACTAAAGATGTCTATTTTGGATTTTCTTCTTTTACCCAAGTGTATACTTGGTTGGTCATTTGCTGGCCTCTCTCCACACCACATGCTACTTTCTTCTATAGCTGGGTGAGCCAGTGTTAGAAGGAAGTGGAAGGAATGAAATTCACTAAGAGAGCCATTCACAGATAGCATATGGTGTGCAAGAAACTTTCGGCATCATGAGGGCCTGCTGTTTCAAAAGGCAAATTCCAAGAGGGCAGTGAATTATATCTTCTGCCTGATTTGTTTGTCCTTTTAGTACTGATCCCAAAAGACTTGACAGATCAATTAGGCAGGACACTCAAGAAAAATACAATACATTAAATATCACAGGGAAATAAGAATTTAGCATATGATGAAAGTGGTATTAACAATTATGGGGGTAAGAAAGAATTATTCCAAAAATGGTACTGGAGAAAGAGAGTGATAATTGCATAATGTCATCAGTTAATTTCTAAAAAGAGAAAAAAATGATCTCTCACTTTTAAATTTGCAGTTATATAAATACAACCATAACACAAGTATAAGAGAATATAACTAAAATTTGCGGGAAAAGGACTTTGTAAGCATAAGAACAGGGGAAGAATCACAAAGGGAAGGACAGATTTGAGCATGGGAAATGTTTTGAAACTTTTTTGAAAAGCATGCTACTTTAAAGTCAGTGAATTAAGCTCTATTTGGATAATTTTTAATTTTTTCCCCCTGTCACATTTGGGTCTCGATGCCGGCAGTGTGTTTGTGAAGCCCCTACCACTTCCCAAACATAGCACCTTGTCTGACTTCTGAACAACTTGAGAAATGAAACAAAAGAGTAAAGATGGAGGTCCCAGATATCTGTAGTTCTAGCTAGCTTGGAAGATGCTGCTTAGTTGTGAGATAATCCTGAGATCATCCTGGCTGATTGATGGAGAAAGAATATTTATCACATCTTTTAACTTGTGGAATAAACTCGCATCTTTACCATCCACTGGTTCAAAGCAGTCATTTCATTTTCTCAAGAGTACCCAGTTCTATGGTGTCTGTTAACTTAAAAGATGTAGGAAAACAGTACTGTTAAATGACCAGTTATTAAGCTCTCTTCCTAAGGGTCTTCCCTTGCCCATGATGATTTACACTCATAGAGCTCCACTTGGCACCGACTTTTCTTCTTACATATTTTGCATGTGTAGGATGTTCAATAAGCCTTCTTAAAAGGGTAGAGCATGGATTTTGATTCCCAGAATCAAATTGTAGCTGAGATGTTTAGTAGCTATGTAACTCTAAGCAATTAACTTAATTTTGTCAAAGATAAACAACACTGGATACTGTTTAAGGTGGTAAGGGCAGAGTTTAATCAATAATATATTATTGAAGTAGGGAAGTGGTTCCAGCATGAACTGAACTCGGATCTGTACAGAGGGGGTTGAGTGTTTTAAAGGGAGGATGAGGGAGTAGGGATGGGGAATAGAGGGGGACTTAAGTAGAGTCAGGGAAATGAAAAATTATAAAGAGTAGGTCAGTGCAAACGTCACTAGGCCACTGTGTGGGCTACGCAGAGACTGGGAGACAGAGACCCTATCTTTTCTGATGATTATATTTCAAAGGAATGGCTTTTAAGTCCTTGAGAAAGACACGACTGAGTTGTAGGAGTCAGATTGTAACTCCTTTTAAGAAAATGCTCTAACACAAGGTGGCAAAGGGCTTATTATCAGTTGCTCGCTAAAACAAATAGTAAATTCTTTTTGGCAGTCTTGAGTGTGTTCAAGGGGGCGAGGGTCATCTTAGGGATGCAGCTTTGAGCTCTCAGAAACTATGTTAGTGTTTGCTTTTTAAAAATGTAATTTTAGTGTGTGTGTGTGTGTGTGTGTGTGTGTGTGTTGGGGGGGGATGAAATCGGTGTACTGAGTTTGTAGATTTTATAGGCCAAGACTGAGGTCTAGTTCAGAGGAAGACTTAGAAGAGTCTGGCTAGAGTTTGCTCAAGGAGAGAATCTTTGCCAATTCTTATCTAGAAAATGGGAATATGCATTATTTTCCTCCCTCACAAAAGGAAAATACTTGTCTCTTTGGATCCTTTTCTTCTTGTCTTCAATTCATTTGTGTGCGGATGTGATGTTTGGAGCTGCAGGAATGCTGTCTTGACACTATGAAGAAACAAACTAACAGGTGAACAGCTCACTCCCTAAGAATGGCATTGTGGAAAATTAGAGCCTTGATCCTTGATGACAGCATTGAATCACAGGTGCAAATCTGGAACCAACTATTTCCAACCATCCCCTTTACTTTTCTTTCTTTCCTTAGTTTTTTAAGAAAGAGAGCATGTGCTTTAGTGGTGGGGGTGGGCAGAAGAAGAGGGAGAGAGAGAGAATCTTAAGCAGTCTCCATGCTCAGCACAGAGCCCAATGTGGGGCTCAATCTCACAACCCTGATATCATGACCTGAGCTGAAATCAAGAGTCAGATGCTTAGCTGACTGAGACAGCCAACTGGCCCCTATCCCCCCATGTACTTTTCAATGAACTTAATTTTAGAATATATTACTGAAAAGTTGCAAAGGTGGTAGAGAATTCTTCATCAAATTCACCCTATGATTAACATCTTACTATTATTTGTCACAAGTTAAAAAGCAACACGTAACAGTAGTGTTAACTAAGCTCCGTGCTTTGTTTGGATTTTACTAGCTTTCCCCCTAACATCTTTCTTCTATTCCAGGTTGCCCTCCAGAATACCACCATTACATGTAACTGTCATGTCTCCTTAGATTTTTTTTTTGGGTGGGGGGTTATGAGAGATTCTGTGTTTGCTTGTTTTTCATGATTATGTTAAAGTACATGGTCGGGTGTTTTGGGGTTTGTCTATTTTTCTCAAATAGACTTGGGGTTATGGGTTTTGGGGTGGAATACCATAGAGATGAAGTACCCTTCCTATATTTGGGGAGCATGCTTTCAACATGATTTATCACCATTAATCCTCATCCCCTGACCAAGGCACTATCTGCCAGGTTTCTCCACTGTAGTTAATTTTCCTCCCTCTTCATACTGTACTCTTGGGAGGCAAGTCACTCAGCATAGTGGGGAAGGGGTGGGCAGAAATCGAGCTCCATATCCAGGAAGAACTTGAAATTCTGAAAGGCTGGGACTGGGGCAGCTAGGCTCCAGCAAGAGAAGTGGGGCGAGGCCAGGCCCTGGCCAAAGGAGCGGCGGGGCGGGGCGGGGGCAAAGGTTGTCGGGGACTGCCCGACGCTGCCCAGGGCGAGGTGGAGGTCGAAGGGCGGAGGAAGACGAGAGACGACTGCTTTAGGGGCCGGGCCTTATGGGGCTGCCCGCCCTAGGAGGTCCTTCCCCCTTTTAGGCAGGGAAAGACTCCACAGGCGGACGCTACGCAGCGCAACTTCCCCGCCTCCATGCCGCGGGGTTTATGTACCCCTGACCCCAGCGGGATGGGGCGGCCGCGGTGCTTCCGGGAAACAAGGCGCAGGCGCGGGCGCACGCGCAGGCGCACCTCCGGGGGCGGCGGCCGCAGCACCGCGAGACTTCCGCTTGGCGACGGAGGGCTGGCGTGGGTGAAGACTCTGAGGTGGGCGTGACTGCGCTTGGCCTCGCCCACTGCTGCTTGGTCCGGCTCCTTGACTCGAGTTCATCGGAGGCGCTGTTCTGGGTTTCTTCGCGCGCTAGGGCCGCCGCCTCACTGCGAGGCGAGTCGGAAGGACTTGCGAGGTGACGGAAGCGGGGGAGCGTGGGGCGCCCGGGTGGCGGAGCTTTCCTTATGTTTTCATTTTTTGGCGTGAAAAGAACAGCGCAGCTCGCAGACGCCCACTAGGCCTGGCGTTGTGCTGCGCCCTGCGGTAACTCCCCCGTCGTCTGCACATCCTTCAGCGGATGTCGCCCGGAAGCCGCGATTGAGGCGCGCTGAGGGGTCCTTAGGAGCCTGCGGCCGGGAGTTGGTCCCTCCAGGGCCCGAGGCTCAGCCTCAAGTGCGAGTCAGCGGCCTGGGGGCGCGAGGCCGGGGGAGCGAGGCCGGGGGAGCCAGACCGGAGTTGGGGGCAGTTGGCCGTGCTGTCACCGAGCGTCTGGGCGCTGGCGGGGCTCCGGGCACCGGAGGGGACGAGCCGCGATTGGCTCCAGGACCCAGTTCGCAGCCTTTGGGTAGACGAGGGAGCCCTTCCACTGCTGCAGTGCGATGTTAGTAGTGCCTGGACTTCTTGTTATTTCTGTCCGGTATTTATTAGTAGTAGACTTTAAAACCGGTTGCATGGTTAAAATGCACATATATGCGCATAAGTAATATTCATGTCATGCCATTTATGTGCTCATAGAAGTCACAGAATAGGATACAGAAGTAATACTAAAAGCCCCCTCCTCATGCACGTGTTCGAATATCCTTCCTTGAATTCTCTTGTTTTATGAACATACAGAATGTGTCAGAAGCAAACCCCGAAGGGGTCTTTAAATGTTCTGCGGCTTTGTTTTTCATTTAATATATCTTGAATATTCGGACACTTTTAACACATACCTTTTTCCTATTAACGGCTGCATAATACTCCACTCCATTGTCTGTATCATTCTGGTCTGGTTAATGGATTTGATTTTTTATGCTTCCAAAGAAGTAGCATGTAGAAAGTACAATGGTAATTTTAGATTTTATGATCATTTTTTTGTTTGCTTTTTTTGGCCCCCATTCCCTCCCCAATCTCTTGCAAACCCCCATTTACTTGTATTGATTTCAGTATTTTGGTTCTAAGAACAAATAATTATTTCCTTCGTATTAAAAGAGGATTCTTTTTGCCCTAAGACTTCCTAGCTGATGAGGGCTTCATGGCTACTGTTTTTTTTTTTTTTAAAAGTGTGTTAGGTTGGTGCTTAGTAAATGTTGATTAGAATGGAGATATGTAAGTCACCAAAGCACTCAGTTGTGAAATCAGTTTTGAGGATTTCAGTGATTTATCAGCATTTAGTAGGACCTCAAGATAAAACTATTTTAGAAGGACTGGTATAATGGGCATTCCCTTACTGCACAAGGAATCATGATTTAGCTCACAGTATAAATGTTTTGTGTATGAAAACACTTTAGAGAAATGGTTTACCAAATAATAAAAGTTTGTGTGTTTAAATCCTTGTAGGTACAAAGAATAGTGATTATCATAAAATTGGAAAGAAAGGCAAAGAAAATGCTTTTTGTTCTAGATTGGGCAACTGAGCAGAAACTGCAATTTTAGGATGAAGAAGGGAAGAGGAAGAGCAAGCCGGATCAGAAGACGGAAACTCTTCAGAAGTTCTGTATCAAGAGGAGGTATGGTTTTGATCTTTTGGTGCCAGCGATGAAAGGAAGGTTGAGTGGTTTTGACAGATACACATAGCTTTTCTCAAAGGCACATGGACAGTGTTCAAAGAGGATATTTCTTAAAAGAATACTCTTTTTAATAGTGCCATTATGTTCTTTTAAACCCTTGTGGGACTGTGAATATATTTCTCATTGCTTTCAACTCTGTCTTCTCTAGGGATGATTCCCAGGTTTCTGTTTCTAGTCCTGACCTTTCTCCTGACCTCAAGCTACCTGTAGAATATCAGTGTTTGGATATAAATTCATCATTTCAGATTCAGTGTAACGGAGTCTGAACAAGATATTGCATGTGGAAGTGCTTGGCCAGCTGGAAAGTACTATATAAATGCAATTGTTATTTTTGATAAAAATTAATAAAACTCCTCCTAGTTGACTCCAAGCCTGTCAGAAAAATTAATAAAACTCCTTCTTGACCCCAAGCCTGTCAGCACCATCTAAAGCAGTCTTTTTACTCTTTCCTTCTTTGCTCTCTGTGGCCACCATCCTACTAAATGTCATCTAGTTTTTCTTAGGTTAGCTTCTCCCTCTCTGTTTGACTACTGGAAGATGATTTCACACGGCTCTTTGCTGGTTTACCTGCACCCCCCCTTTTTTTTCCCTCCTGCTCGTATTCCATTTGTTGCTGTGAGTCTCACTCTCCTACAGAACTACTCATATGTTGCCTTTTTTGGGTTAAAAGCCTCGAGGGATTTTCATTCCCTTTTGCATGGTATCTGTGGGCACCATCCTGCCCCTCCTGTACCAGAAGTATGTTCTCTCCATGCCTCTCCCTGGGCATACCCCACACATGTCTACCTCTGCCATTCCTCATAATCCTTTAGTCTAGAACACCTGTTTTCCTTCTCCCGGCTTATTCATTTTTCCTCCAACTTTTAAGACTGAGCTGAGATCTTATGTTTTTGGTAATGTCATTTTCAGTTTTCACTAACATCACCCTTTGTTATGATGCTTATTGGGTGTTATTCTTAAGGACCTATGGTTTTTTAGTTGTTTCTTATGGAAATCTTATTTCCCAACTAAGTTGTCAACTTTTGAAGTTGAAGAACATGTTGAATATTCCCCACTGTGCTTAACATAGTGCTTTGTCTGTAGTAGTTGCTCATTAAATGCTCACTGATTAAATGCTGTTACTGTAAAATCTATTCTCTAGTTTATGGTAGCATATTTTGGAAGACTTACATCTTGAATCTTTTTTTTTATTATGTTTTTAAAAAAGTTTTATTGAGGTATAATTGACATTCCATGAGTGTCAATATTAGAGTGTGTAATTTGATAGATTTTGACATAATATGTTCACACAGGAAACTGTTACCACAATCAAGATAATGAACATATCCATCCATCTCAAGAAGTTTCCTTGTTTCCCCTTGTAATCCTTTCCTTTTGCCCTCTTTAACTGTTAACCATCCCCCCCCTCCGCCCCAGGCCACCACTGATCTGCTTTCTGTCACTATCAGTTTATTTGCATTTTATAGTTTTTTATGATCATATAGTATATCATGTGACATTACAATGACATATAGTATTTGGCTTCTTTTAATTAGCATGGTTACTTTGAGATAATTGTGTATATCAGTAGTTCATTTTTTTCCTTGCTGAATATATTCCATGATTTGTTTATCTTATTGATGGACATTTGGGTTGTTTTCATTTTTTTTGCCTGTTACAGATAAAGCTGTTATGAATATTTGCATACAAGTCTTTGCATGGATACATGATTTCTATTCTCTTGTGTAAATACCTAGGAGTAGAAAGACTGGATCGTATGGTGGGTATAGGTTTAGCTTTTAAAGAAACTACCCAACTGTTTTTCAGAGTGGTTGTATAATTTTGCATTTCTTTGAGCAGTTTATGAGAGTTCATTTGCTCCACATTTTTGCCACCACTTCTTATTCTCTATCTTTTTGATTATAGCCATCCTAATGGGTGTGAAGTACTATCTTACTGTGGTTTTGATTTGTATTTTCCTAATGACTTGTGCACTTATTTGCCATTTATATAGGTATAAATTGGTTGACTGTGTAGATCTTTTGCCCATGTCTTTTTTTAGCTGGTTTTCTTTTTCTTCCTTTTTTTTTTTTCTTTTTAAAATTTTGTTTTGTGGTCATGGTAAGGAAGGCATTACTTTCCATTACATCTTCTCACTGGCTCTTGTTTGTACTTGTGGTGGCTGTTGATTTCTGCACATTGGTTTTTTTATTGCACTATCTTAGTGTAAATTCTCTTCTATATATTTTTTGCACCTTTATTCTTTTATTAATTTTTGAGTTGAAAATGCTAATTTTTATTTGTTTATGACATTTAATTTTTAAAATTCCAGTATAATTAACGTACAGTGTTATACTAGTTTCAGGTGTACAATATAGTGATTGAACGATTCTGTACATTACTCAGTGCTCATCAGGATAAGTGTGTACTTTTCATCCCCTTCACCTCTTTAACCCATCTCCCCACCCACTTCACCTCTGGCAACCATGGTTTGTTCTCTGAATTTGAGAGTTTGTTTTTTAATTTATCTTTTTTTCTTTGTTCATTTGTTTCTTAAATTCCACGTATGAGTGAAATCATAGGGTATTTGTCTTTCTCTTACTGACTTATTTCACTTAGCTTATACCCCCTGGATCCATCCCTGTTGTTATAATGGCAAGATTTCATTCTTCTTTTGGCTGAGTAATCTTTCATTCATCTCTCGATGAACACTTGGGTAGCATTCATATCTTGGCTATTGTAAATAATGCTGTAGTAAACACAGGGGTGTACATATCTTTTGAAATTAGTGTTTTTGTATTCTTTGGGTAAATACCCAGGAGTGGATGATATGATAATTCTATTTTTAAGTTTTTGAGGAAGCTCCTTAACTGTTTTCCACAGTGGCTATACCAGTTTGCATTCTCACCAGCAGTGTACAAGTGTTTCTTTCTTCCATATTCTCTCCAACATTTGTTGTTTCTTGTGTTTTTGATTTTAGCCATTCTGACAGGTGTGAGGTGATAGCTCATTGTGGCTTTGATTGCATTTCCTTGATGACTGATGGTGAGCAGCTTCTCATGTGTCTGTTGGCCATCTGTGTCCCTTCTTTGGAAAAATGTTTTCTTTTTTTTTTTTTTAAGATTTTATTTATTATGTGACACAGAGAGAGCGAGAGAGGGAACACAAGCAGGGGGAGTGGGAGAGGGAGAAGCAGGCTTCCTGCCAAGCAGGGAGCCTGATGCAGGACTAGATCCCAGGACCCTGGGATCATGACCCGAGCTGAAGGACTGATCCACCCAGTCGCCCCCCTTGTTTTATTTTTCTTGACTACTTTATTTTTCTTGACTACTGAGAGTTCTTTAGGTATTGTGGATACATGTCTTTTATCAGGTAGGTGTTTTGCAATTATTTTTAATTGTTCTGTGGCTTTTTTTTTTTTTTTTCAGTGATCCAAGATTCATTGTTTATGTACCACACCAGTGCTGCATGCAGTACGTGCCCTGCTTAATACCCACCACCAGGCTTACCCATCCCCCTTTTCTTTTTATGCCCTTAACAGTGTCCTTCTTTTGAAGAACAGAAATTTAAAATTTTGGCAAAGTCTTGTTTATCAATTTGTTGTTCTAAGGATCTTCTTTTTGTGTTGTACCTAAGAAATTTGTATAACCCAAGGTTGCAAAGACTTTCTACTATTTTTTCTTCCAGCAGTTTTATAGTTTTAGGCTTTATATTTAAGTCTGTGATTAATTCTGAATTAATTTTATATATTGTACAAGGTAGGAATATGTTCATTATTATTATTTATTATTATTATTATTATTACTATTATTATTTTTCTTGGGTAGGTCCAATTGTTTCATCAACATTTATTGAAACTATGCTTTTTCTACTGAATTGCTTCTGCTCCTTTATGAAAAATCAACTATTCGTATATGTCTGTGTCTGTTTTGGACTCTCTATTCTGTTTCATTGATTTCTTTGTTAGTCTTTTTTTTTTTTTAAAGATTTCATTTATTTGAGAGATAGAGAGAGAGAGAGCATGAGAAGGGGGAAGGTCAAAGGGAGAAGCAGACTCCCTGCTGAGCAGGGAGCCTGATGCCGGACTCGATCCTGGGACTCCAGGATCATGACCTTGAGCCAAAGGCAGTCACTTAACCAACTGAGACACCGAGGTGCCCATCTTTGTTAGTGTTGATGACAGTGTCACATAATTTTAGTTACTATAGCTTTATATTAAGTTTTGAAGTCAGTATTTCAAGGTGGTTTTGACTATTGTAGGTCCTTTGCATTTCCGTGTGGATTTTAGAATCACTTTGTTATTTTTTAACAAAAAAGCCTGCTTTAATTTTATTTGAATCATATTGAATCTATTTCTCCCTTTGAGGAGAATCTGCCAACCCATAAAGAAGGTATATTTCTCCATTTATTAAGGTTATTGACTTAAGATCTTTTAAAAATGTTTTTTATTTTAATTGTGGTAAATACACATAACATAAAATTTACCATTGTAACCATTATTAAGTGTAGTTCAGAGTGTTAAGTACATTCACATTGTTGTTCAGTGAATCTCCAGAGCTCTGTTCATCTTGCAGAACTGGGATTCTTTATCCATTAAATAGTAACTCCTCATTCCCTTCTTTTCCCTACCCTAGCAGCTACCATTCTGTCTTCTGTTTCAGTGAATTTGTTCTAGATAGCTTATATACATGAAATCATACAGTATTTGTCTTTTCGTGACTAGCTTATTTCACATAGTGTAATGTCTTCAAGATTCATCTGTGTTGTAGCATGTGTCAGAGTTTCCTTTTTTAAGGCCGAATAATATTCCATTGTATATATGCCACGTATTCTTTATCTATCTATCTGTTGATAGATGTTTAGTTTTTTTTCCTACCTCTTGGCCATTTGTGAGTAATGCGGCTATGAACATGGGCAAATATCTCTTTGAGATTCTGCTTTCTATTCTGGATATATATCCAGAATTCGTTGCTGGGTCAGTTCTATTAATTTTTTGAGGAATTACCATGCTGTTTTCCATAGCAGCTGTACCATTTTACATTCCCACCAACAGTGCTCAAGAGTTCTGGTTTTTCCACATCTTTGCCAACACTTTTCATTTTGTATTTTTTTGATAGTAGCCATCCTAATGGATATGTGATGATACACATTTTAGTTTTGATTTGCATTTCCCTAGTGATTAATGATGTTGAACTTTCTTAATATACTTATTCACCGTTTGTATACCATCATTGGAGAAATGTCTCTTCAAGTCCTTTGCTTGTTTTTTATTTTTATTTTTTATTTTATTTTATTTATATTTTTCTTTGCCTGTTTTTTAAATTGGTTCTCCTTTTTTCATATAGGCATTTACAGCTAGAAATTTCCCTGTCTCACAGTTCTGGAGGCTAGAAGTTCAAAATTAAGCTGTCAGCAGGATTGGTTTCTTCCCAGGGCTGTGAGGGAAGCATCTGTTCTAGGCCTCTCTCCTTGGCTTGTAGATAGCTGTCCTCCCCCTGTGTTTCTTCTATCATCTTACCTCTTTGCATGCCTATGTCCAAATTTTTCCTTTTTACAATGACACTAGTCATATTGGAATAGGGACCACCCTAATGACTACATTTTAACTTGATTACTTGTATAAAGACTTTATGTAAATAAGGTCATAGTCTGAAGTACTGGGGGTTAGGACTTCATCATAGAATTTTGGGGGTGCATACTTCAACCCATAATTGATGCCTTTTATTTATTTTTCTTTCATTTATACTGGCTAGAACCACTACTACAATGTTGACTGGAAGTGTCTTGTTCCTGATCTTAGGGGGAAAGCATTCACTTTTTATTATGTCAGCTCTAGGTTTTTTGTTAGACAGTTGTTATTAGGTTGAGGAAATTCTGTTCTATCTTTGCTTATTGGTATAATTTATCAGGACTGAATATTAGATTTTATCAGATGCTTTTTCTGCACCTTTGAGATGATAGTGTAATTTTTCTCTTTTAGTTTACATTATTTAGGTATTATTTTTTCTCTTTTATGATATGACCATCTGTCTGAGACAGTTACTTTTTATTTATTTATTCATTAATTATTTTTTGAGATAGTGTAAGTGGAGTGTAGGGAGGAGTGGAGGGAGAGGGGGAGAGAGAATCTTAAGCAGGCTTCATGCTGAGCATGGAGCCTGATGTGGGGCTCGATCTCACCACCCTGAGATTGTGACCTAGCCGAAATCAAGAGTCAGATGCTTAACTGAGCCACCCGTGTGCCCCTGAGACAGTTATTTTTTATAAATGGTGCTCTGATTATATAGTGATTTTAATCACCATATTTTCTTTCTTCTCTTGATTAGTGAATGAGAGCTACAAGCCTGAATTTATAGAGCTTAAGAAGTGGCTGAAAGACAGGAAGTTTGAAGATACAAACTTAATACCTGCTTGTTTTCCAGGTAAGGTCTGGCATCAACTCTCAGGACTCTGCTCATATGAGAGACTTGTGGGCCCAGGTGATGGGAAAGCAGGGGTAGTTCTTGAAGGTAGGCTCTCTGGAAGCGCATCTTCTGTTGTGTGTCAGACTTCCTCCTTTATAGCTGTAATATTTATTTATACCTTTATTCTAAAAATAAATTGAAATGGCTTTTGGGGGGAAATTCCATAATGGTAAAATAATATTAAAAATTAAAAAAAGGAAGTGAGAATAGAAAAATAAGATGAAGGCAGGGTTAAGGATAATACATAAAAGCCATGATTCTAAAATCTTATATACCTGTCAGAGGTCAGCCACTAATTTGACTTGTCTTTCCAACAGCCAGCCAATTTGTATAATCAGTTACCTGAGTCTTTGTGTTCTGTAAACAAAACTAAGTTGTTTACTCAGCAGAAGTGCAGCCTTTGGCTGACCTATGCCTCAGGTGTCATTTTGACTTAAGAAGGATTGGATTAAAATTATCAAGCAGGGACTGGCATATGTTTAAGTGGAATGCCTGAAAAGAAATAATCTGTCTATAATTTGGAGCAATGAAGAGTTAACCATTTTTTTTTAAATTATTATTTGCCCCAGGGGTACAGGTCTGTTTCTTATCAGGCTTACACCTTTCACAGCACTCACCATAGCACAAACCCTCCCCAATGTCCATAACCCAGCCACCCTATCCCTACCCTACCACCCTCCAGTAACCCTCAGTTTGTTTTGTGAGATTAAGAGTCTCTTATGGTTTGTCTCCTTCCCGATCCCATCTTGTTTTCATTTTTTCCCTCCCTACCCCCCACGACCCCTCACCCTGCCCCTCAAGTTCCTTGTATCAGAGAGATCATATGATAATTGTCTTTCTCTGATGGACTTATTTCGCTGAGCATAATATCCTCTAGTTCCATCCACGTCGTTGCAAACAGCAAGATTTCATTTCTTTTGATGGCTGCATAGTATTCCATTGTATATATATATACCACATCTTCTTTATCCATTCATCTGTTGATGGACTTCTAGGTTCTTTCCATAGTTTGGCTATTGTGGACATTGCTGCTATGAACATTTGGGTGCATGTACCCCTGAGGATCACTACCTCTGTATCTTTAGGGTAAATACCTAGGAGTGTGATTGCTGGGTCGTAGGATAGCTTTAATTTCAACTTTTTGAGGAAGCTCCATACTGTTTACCAGAAGAGTTAACCATTTTTAATGGAACAACTCTTTCCAGGCCCACCTCCAGATTCATGGTCACAGAGAAGCTAAAGCACAATGGTTTGGTAATGATCATAGCACACTACTTACAGTTCTGGGGGCAAGGAACCTTCTGTCTTAGTCAGTTTTGGCTGCTATGACAAATTACCATAGACTGGGTGACTTGACCAATTCCTTTCTCACAGTTGGGGGCTGCGAAGGCTAAGATCATGGTGTGGGCAGATTCAGGGTCTGGTGAGGACTGATTCCAGGTTTGCAAATTGTCATCTTCAAGTTGGGTCCTCACATGACTGTTGGGAGCTGGACAAGCGTTCTGGTCTCAGTGCTGCAGTAGGCACTAAATCCTGTTTATGAGGGCTCTATCCTTATGACCTAATCATTTACCAAAAGTCCCTACCTCCTAATGCCATCACATTGTGGGTTGGGATTTCAACATATCTGTCCTAAATGCTTTATATACTTGTAGCTCTTAATCTGTTAAGAGGGAATGTTTATGGGAGTCTGTCAAAATGTACAAAATTCTGGGGAATTAATCTTAGTTTGTGGAAGGCAAGGCAAGATTCCTAAGTTGCAAGCAGGATTCAGTCTTTAAACTCTCACCTGATTTATGCTTTGGGAATTGATTCCAGTATTTGTTTTTGTCACCAAAAACACTGGCCAAATCTGGGTCTCCCAGGTGGATTTATGATAGCAGAAATTTTTAGGTGCAGGGAAGTCTGTAATAAATAAGGTTTCCTTTTGTAAGATCTTAAGGGCCACTTCCTACCTTGCCTTAGTAAGTACAGGTTACTATGATTTGTTTTCTCATACTGAACATTATATTGTAGAAATACAATTGAAGTATTTTCCAGGTTTATTCCATATGCCACATTCTGTTCATATATGTATTTGAAGAGAAATTTCTGCTAAACTTAGCACATGAGTCTTTTAAAGGATGACCCCACAGAAAAAAATCCTTCCATTAGTAATTGGTTCCAGGAAGGGTTCTGGCCCACAGGGATGATTTAATTCTGCCATGGCACACATGGAAGAAATTAGATAAGTTTTTGAAACCAAAACCATGTGTCTGAGCAGATAGTATGTTTCTGGGTGGATAGATGAGTTAGGACTCATCAAATCAGACTTGCCAGACACCTGACCCAGGATCAAGGGTGGAGTTCCCTCCATGAACTGGGAGCTCCTAGTAGTCCTGCAGGGCTTGACCTTTGCTGAATTATATTCCCTCCTAGTTGAGAGAAAAAGATCGAGAACTATGAATTTGAAAATACGAATATTCTGTACCCCATATAATAATTATAGGTCATAGTGTACCTAGGCCTGCCAGAAGAGCTGTTGACTATTATAGAAAAGGAGCCTTGGGCTTAGAAGGGTAAATTTCTGGGCAGTAGTGGTGTTGACAGTGTAGCTGGTGAAGTTACGTACTGCGACTGCTCTGTGACTACTCTGGCTGAGGCCTTGGCTCCCAGGGAGGGGCTGGTCTTGGATCTCCTCTGTTGAACTCACCCAGTCATGGAGAGTCTAGTGGTTTTCCTGGTCAGGGAGGGGAGAGTGTAGTCTGTAGGCTTTGTGGGAGCTGTATGGGTTTACTGGTCAGCCAATCAAAGAAGGCTCAAGATCATCACTGGAAAAGCTGGCTCTGGTAGTGGGTAAAAGTGGCTTGAGGGTCTAGCCTCTCAGGTTGGGTGGACATTGGGAGTAGGCCCCCAGCAGAGCTGGCAGGCTCCAGGGGAGAGGGTCCAGCTTGAAGAACGCCCAGTCCTACTGGGTAAGACACCCAGTAGCAAATCTGTATAAAGTTGATGATCTTTAGGTCTTGACTCTTCACTTTTCAAGGGTTATGAAGGAGGTCAGGACATTTTCTAGAACAGCTTCTTGATCCTCTCTTTCCCTTAGAAGTCAAAGGATGGAGAGATACCCAGCTTCAGCTTTGTATAATTTTGAGGTTCAGTCGCATTTTTAAAAACAATTTATTTATTTATTTGAAAGAGAGAGGGAGAGCCTGAGCGGGCTGGGGGTGGTGGAGTGCAGAGGTAGAGGATCTTCAGGCAGACTCCCTGCTGAGCACAGAGCCTGACACGGGGCTCAGTCCCACGATCCATGAAATCATGACCTGAGCTGAAACCAAGAGTTGGATGCTTAACTGACTGAGCCACCGAGGCGCCCTGGTTCAATTGCACTTTTTATTTAAAACGATATCCTTAAGATCTTGAAGATACCATAGATTTTTTTGTTTTTTTCTTTTTTTGGACATTGTAGGATTTTTACCCTTTTTTTCTTCTTTGTGTCTTAGGTACAGGAAGAGGGCTGATGAGCAAAACATCCCTGCGGGTGAGAATTTCTCTAATCCTTTGAAACCTACTGTAGATTTTGCTGCTTTATTTTTGTCGTTCAAATCAAGTAAATTAAAAATACTTAAGATACACAACCATTTTTTACCTAATGATAGGTTTGAATATAATTTTGTCAGTTAGCTTTAAGTTTGCTGCATAGAGGAGAGAAACCCAAAGTAACAGAGCAAAGGTTTATTTTGCTGTCAAGTAAACAAGCCTGGGTAGGCAGACCTGGGCTGGTGTGGTGATCCCATGGCCATTGGAGGCCCAGACTCCTTCCAGCTCTCCGTCCATATCCTAAAGGAAGCCCCTCACCCTCAGGTCAAGGGAATAGCTCCTGGAGCTTGAGCAGCAAGATGGAACAAGGCGGTGAGGAAGGGCAGGTTTTCTTCTTTTAAGAAAGTTCCAGTCCTATCGCATCTGCAGTGACCGGGTACGTAGCCCCCGCTGGCTGTGAGGGAGGTGAGATGTGTCCTTTCCCTGGCACAGTGACCTCCCGATAGGATTGCATGAATGGCAGGCGGAGAGAAGGCATGTGGGGTTGGCAACTAGCCGTCTCTGCCACAGAAAATTGTATAAAGCAGACCGTATTTTAAATGAGCCAGGGGAGGGAGCGGCTCTCATCTGAGAGGGTGTGCTTGGTAGGCTAAGTACAGGCCAGAATAAGCCTAAGCCTGATTAAGCAATGGGCAGAGCCTTGGGGCCTGTCCCAGGATTCCCTTCAGCTGGTGGTGGGACCCCCTTGGCTTGTTTCCTCCCCTCTAAAACAAGGAGGTGAATGACACAGATGATCTCTGAGTTCTTTTAGTTCTTTCCATGCTATTTAAAGGATATCTAATGCACAATTTTCTGTGAAGCTAGACATCAATTCCTTAATTTATTTTTAGTTCCTTAACTTTAAAATCCAGCTATGCACATACACATTTAGCCTAAAGAATGGTACTTTTTAATGTTGCACTTCTCTTAGGCCACTTTTTTAATTTAAAACTTTATAATTGTAAGATATATATGATAAAATTTACTGTCTTAGCCGTTTTTAAGTGTACAGTTCAATAATAAGTACAGTCACATCGTACAATATATTTAGTTTTTGAGGGAACATATATGATCATATTAAATATCTATTTTGGGAGGGGAAATACACTTCTCATGTATATGGCAGTAAATGTAGGTAGTCTTTGTTTAGATTATGAAATGATAATTGGCAGTTGCTTTACATCTTTCAAATACGACCTTTGGTTAAACTTTTTAAAAATTGGGACATATTTTATGCCTGGTGAAATGCACAGATTTTAAGCATCCAGTTTGGTAAGTGTTGATCAAGAGATTTACTCTAGTCAGGATATAGAACATTTTATTAAGTGGCTTTATTAAAATTAGAAAATCGTGGAATGTTGGAGCAGGAAGGGACTGTAGTGATTGTCAAACTTGATCTTGATTTACAGATAAGGAAACCAGAAATTGAACCCAGAAGATTTTTGGCTGAGATTTTTAACCAACTTAGATGCCAGTTATAATGAAAGCTGGGATCTTAATTAACATCAGGCTTCTTAAATCTTTATTTGTTTCTGGTGTGACTTTGTTTCTTGTTTCTGTGACTTGACATCTTAGTTTGTGTTTCAGTCTTAGTGGGAGAAACTGAAAACTATATTTTAGCAGGTGGTAAAATGAAACCCTAGTGCTGGCTGGTCTGCCCTTTTCTTAGTCTAATTGGCATGGGTTATATGGAGAGTAGGCCTTTGCTGGGAATAGTCGCTGGACACATGTATTTTGCCAGATAGAGTTGTTTTGAGTGGTTTCTGTGTATTTCCTGTAGCACTATTTCCTAGTATAAGAAAGTGAAGGAGTGGCACGATTTGTCAGGAGTGTTTCCACATTCCTTTCTGGTAAAGGGTTGACTGGTAGTGGATGTCAGTCACATAATTAACCTTTAATTCTTGTTGGGGTCGTAGTACCCGCTGTTGGAGGCAACTCACCTGCATCCGGCTGACTCGGACTTGGGAGCCAGACTGTTGGTGGGCTCTTTGGTGTCTGTGGTTGGGTTATCCTGGGTTCTTAGTGGATGACTGTGGACTCAAGGACACAGGTCCTTCTCAAAGCACAGGTGTCCTAAACTTTACTTTCTTTTTGGTAAGGAGGGACAGATGATTATTTCGTTGCCTGAGAGTTGCCTGCTCACCACGGACACAGTGATTAGAAGCTACTTAGGGGCGTACATTGCTAAGTAAGTGAACGCACAATTTTTCATCTGCTGCAAGTGCTTGTCTTGTGAAGTCTACAACATTGGCAGATAACGTCCTCTAAGTAAGGCATTGTTTGTTAGAACCAGCCCCTTTGTATTCCTCATACATATTTGAAATGACTCCAAGGGTTTATTCTTGAAGTTTGTTCTTAATTAATTTTAAGCTGCATTTTTAAGGGTTTTAGTAGGCTGCCTGGGATGTGGGTTTGAATCCTGATCTATCACTTACTAGAAAATGAATATAAAATGAGAGAATAGATGTCAGTCATTCTCAGTGCCTTGAGTCCTCCTAGCCTGTCCTCTATCATAGTAGGTTTCCACAGATGTTACTCTTATTTTCACCCTTACTGTATTTGCTTGAATTCTCTTTCAACTACAGAGCTGTTGGCATTATGAAAGTGTAGTTTTGTTTAGCATAGAAGAAAGGAGGCCAAAATAGGAGAACACTATTTTCTGGCTTTTGTTATAGTGGGCCTTTGTTCTGTGGGACTTTCTGAGGACAGCGTGAGTGGGATCCTTAGCAGAAGTAAATTATGAGGGTTGTAAGATTGTATTGTTTATTCTCAGAGTCTAAGTTCTGGACTTTCAATCTTCTTGGCATGTTTTTATGAGGGCAAATGTCTCTTTATTAGCCTTAGTAAAAGCAGCGATGCTCTTAGTATTAACATTTTCTGTATCATTCTGAAATTCTGAGCAGGATATTTGGCAGTATAGAAATCTGGACTTTGAGGGTTTAATGAAAGCTTTTCTAAATACATTCATGTAACCTGAGACCTTTTTACTGATAATAAAAATACTGCAGTGTATAGTTTTTAATAGAGCGAGTAAATTTAGGAATTAAAACTTTAGAAATGTAGCAAATATATAATGAGCTGATTCAGTTTTCTGTCTAGGTTGGTGTCGTACAGTAGAACTTCTGCAGTGATAGAAATGTTTCACTTGGCACTGTCCACTATGGTAGCTGTTAGCCACATACACCTATTGAGCACTTAAAAAGTGGCCTACATGACTGAGGAATTGAATTTTAAATATTACTTAATTTTTAATAACTAAAACTGGAATAACTACTTGTACCCAGTGGTTACTGTATTGGATGGGGCAGGTCTACGTTCTTTCCACCAGTTTTTTCCTGCACCAAATTTGATACCCTTATCCAAGTGAAATAAATGAACTTGGAGCAGAAGATTTAGAACTAGAGAACCGGGCACCTGGGAGGCTCAGTGGGTTAAAGCCTCTGCCTTCGGCTCAGGTCACGATCTTGGGGTCCTGGGATCGAGGCCCGCATCGGGCTTCCTGCTCAGCTGGGAGCCTGCTTCCTCCTCTGTCTCTGCCTGCCTCTCTGCCTACTTGTGATCTCTCTCTCTCTGTCAAATGAATAAAGAAATCTTAAAAAAATAACAAAAACAAAAACTGGAGAACCAAGTTGGAAGCAAAGAAGTTGTGTATAAAAAGAACTCTCTTGCAAACAAAGCTGGAACTTGGGGTAGTGAGACAGTTCTTGTCACTCATCAGTGTGACTTATTTAGGGCATTTGTGTCAGGATGCACTCTGGAGAGGCAAGTCTTGAGGAAGCAAAACCCTCTCTCGGTGCATGGAGTAAGCTTGTAGCGCACTGACAGTTTCGCCACAGTCCCTCTGGGAGCAGAACAGACCACTAGGATATCTGTGTCTCTAGCTTATTCCATATTTTGAATAAAAGTAATTCTTTTAATCTGGCTTGTATTTTTTAAAAGGTGGCAGCCTCCTCCATCTCCTCTGCTGGCTCTGTGCACCTTTTTAGTTTCAGAAAAGCACGCCGGGGACCAGTCTCTCTGGAAGCCTTACCTGGAGATTTTACCGAAGGCCTACACCTGCCCTGTGTGTTTGGAGCCAGAAGTGGTGAATCTTTTTCCCGAATCTTTGAAGGCAAAGGCTGAAGAACAGAGAGCCCATGTGCAGGAGTTCTTTTCTTCCTCCAGAGACTTCTTCTCTTCCCTGCAGCCTCTGTTTTCTGAGGCTGTTGAGAGCATCTTTAGCTACAGTGCCCTCCTGTGGGCTTGGTGCACAGTCAACACCAGAGCTGTGTACATGAAGCATGGGCAGAGGCAGTGGTTTTCCACAGAGCCCGACACCTACGCGCTTGCCCCGTACTTGGATCTGCTGAATCACAGCCCAGATGTCCAGGTGAGAAGCTGACAAGGGTACACATGTTCTGTTTGATAGGAAGGACTCTGACATGTAGAACGTGACTTTGAAACCGTAGAGAGAGGTGTTGCTGGCTTTAGGTAAACCTAGCTGCCACCACCTATCTTTCTGTTTTTTCTCCCAACCCCCTTTCCTTCCTGGCATCCCCTGCTCGTGTTTTCCCACGCTGCTCTCCAGGCCAGCGGAGCTCAGTGCTATATCCCCTGAATGGCCTTAACCAGCAGCACCCCCTCCATCCCCCAGCTTTGGTGCAAAGTTCTCTTTCCTCTTGGCCAGTATGGGGACTAAAGTCCTGATCGCTTCCTGTCGCATTCCCTTTTACACCTGGTGGCATCGCTGTCAGCGTTTATCTTTGCTGTGATCACTGATTGACTGCTCTCTCCCTCTCTGAGCTGTGTAAGGATGGGGACTATGCCTTTTTTCTCCCTGTAACCCAGTGCAGGTTCAGGCACGTAGTAGGCACTTGATAAACCTTTACTGAATGGATGAATATTTGTGAGGAAAAAGAGTCTGGGAGGTAATTTGGGAGATAGTCATAGATCTCATCTCCGGCCCTTTTCCCCTAGGGCACGTAATGGTGACGATTTATGTGTAGGCATGCTGAGGTCGGTGCCTGGCTTTGAGGGCAAAGGTGTCCCTATGACAGCTCACTTATAACCCGTTCAGGGTCTGTTTAGAAGTACACTGGCTGGGTCCTAGCTCGTGCTGTTCTCTTCATGCTGCACCCCACCTGGAAAAGATGGATGGCACCTGGCTAGCCCACATGCAGGTGCGAGGTGAGCGTGGGGAGGCCCACACTCTGCTTTCTCAGGCAGAAGCAATGTCCTTGCCTGTCTGCTTGTTACTGCTGTAGAAAGATGCATTGCTGACAGTATTCAGCAAAGGAGATAGAGGTTAGATGGCTGTTTCTGTGACTGATGTTGATGAATTAATGTCGGGGGTGTGCCTATAATAGGGTGCTTGACACAGGACTGAGTCAGTCCTAAGCGGGGTGACTTTATTTTTATTGGGCTCTTAGTACATTTGTGCTCTAAGCCAGTGATTTGACAGCCTTTGTAGGGGTCCCACAAACTACAGCCTGTGGGTATGTGACCCAGGGGCCCTGGCAGAGCCTACAATACTTACCCGCTGGCCCTTTATGGAAAAAAAGATTGTTGGCCTTTGGTCTAAAGCGCACTGTAGCCGGCTTTTGGCATGTAACTCGAAACCGTGGCCATGATCTGTTGATGCTGCAAGCTGAGAGTCTCAGCCCCGTTCCTCATGCTTGTCCTCGCTGGGCTTTACTGCGTGGTGTGGCAGCCTCAGCACTTGCACCCACTCCTCAGTGTGGAGGGCAGGTGGGTCATCTTGGTTCTTTCCTCTGTTATCTGTTAACTAACAGAATTGTCACAAAATCCGTATCATTGTGTCAACCAATATCCTGCCGCTCAAAGGCTGTATATTGTGAGACCTGAAATTCATGTGTTGCCTTGACGTCTTTGGGTGTCACAGGGCCCCAGGGGTCTGACTGTGAGATCCTCTGCTCTCACTGGATATCCCCCCCACCCCTAGGGGGAGAGGCCCCATCAGCTGGCCCAGCCATACCCCGCTTGGCCCTCAGCCCAACCGCTTCCCCTCCCTGCCTGCCTCTTCACAAGAGCACTCACATCTCCCCGTGGGAGACCGGGGGTCACCTCCTGTTAGTCCCGAGCCTGCTTCCCGTGGCCCCTGCGGGTAACACAGCTCCCAAGTGTAGCCCCTGCATGGCTGGGGTGTCCTTTCCTAGGATGTGTATGCGACTAGTGACGCACTCTCCGGCATACCTGTCCACTTTCAGGTGTCCTGCATTTGGCCATCCTGAGAGCCCTTGGGCAGGACCCCCTCCCGCACCGCAGGGGCGTGGAGCCCACGAGCCCCAAGTGCAGGGCTGGCATGTTCCCATATGTGGTTGAATTCACACTGTGATGAGTGTTTGAAAGCTGCATCTGGCTTTAATACGGTAAACTTAATATTTTCAGTTTTATGCTTGGCTTTAAAAAATCATTAACAATTTTCCTTCCTAGGTAGAAGCAGCATTTAATGAGGAGACTCGCTGTTATGAAATCAGAACGGCTTCAAGCTGCAGGAAATATGAGCAGGTGTTCATCTGCTATGGGCCTCATGATAACCAGCGGCTGCTCCTGGAATATGGATTCGTTTCCATCCAGAATCCTCACGCTTGTGTTTATGTCGCAGCAGGTTGGAATCAACTTTGTTCTTACTAAGAAGATAGAGTTCTCCCCCCCACCCCCGCTCTAGGAATGTGGGTTTTTTCAAGTTTTAGTAAAAATGGCAAAACCTTAAAAGTTATATCATTTATTTTCCCCTAGGTAGGAGACGACACTCACTGACCGTGTACTTTGAGTGTTGAAGTGAAAAACAGCAATGCTCTGGTCATACTGAGGAAAGGAAGAACTGAGAAAAATTTTGTTGCATTAGGTCAGACCTAGAATGGGAGAAAAGGAAGACGACTAAGGAAATGAATATAATAATTAAAAAGATGGGAAGAAATGGAAATTTTTGTACTGAGACATTATCACTGTCACTAAATACAGGATAGATTAGAGAACAAAGCATTAAAAAATGTTAATTTAAGCATTTATCTGTGAGGCGCTGTGCTAATGACAGGGATAAATATATTACATGATCATTGTTTTGGAGGTTAATGCCATGATGAAATACTGACTTCTTTTACATTTTTCTGTGACCTACTAGTTAGCCATCATCGATATTACTATTTTTAAAAATAATAATTTAGCAATTAAATTTATGCTATGGAAATTCCACATATAGTATTAATAACAGTACATAGAAAAATGTTTCTTTCCCCCTTCTGAAGCAGCAGAGAAGTAGTTTGTAGGCAGTGAAGAAATATGGCCAGAGATTTACGGACTATATAATTTGGGGTAGTTTTAATATAAGCTGTAGTGGAAATAGAAACTTGTTCAAGGTAAAACTGCTCCATCCTATAGGCAGAATAATAATGTTATTTCTCAAAGTAGAAATTAAAAAGCAAAAACTGGGCCTTGCTGGGTCTCTTAGAAAGCTAGCTTTGAGAATAGACTTTTGTTATCAGAATAATTTTAATATTGGTGACCATGAAATACCGATTTGCAAACAGTTTGAACAAAATTTACATTTTAGTTATTTTTACATTTATAAAACCAAAACGCAGAAATATAAAAAAGAGATTTTAAAAATAGAAACATCAGTCATTACCCTGCTACCCCAGCAATCTTTGTTAATTTTTACATGTTCACTTTCAATTGCTTATGATTGTAATCACTAATACCGTTTTGAATTCTAACTTTTGAAAACTTACCGTTATAAAGAATTCCTCATGTTTGTATAGCTCCTGTACTTCTGGTGGGTCTAACTTCCTGCATCCTGCCACTGTCTTTTTTTTTTTTTTAATTTTTTTTTAAATTTTTTTAAATTTTTTATTTTTATTCTTTGCCCAAGGGGTACAGGTCTGTGAATCATCAGGCTTACATCTTTCACAGCATTCACCAAAGCACAAACCCTCCCCAATGTCCATAACCCATCCACCCTATCCCTACCCTCCCACCCCCCAGTAACCCTCAGTTTGTTTTATGAGATTAGAAGTCTCTTATGGTTTGTCTCCTTCCCCATCCCATCTTGTTTCATTATTTTTCCCTCCCTACCCCCCACAACCCCCCACCCTGCCCCTCAAGTTCCTCATATCAGAGAGATCATATGATAATTGTCTTTCTCTGATTGACTTATTTCGCTCAGCATAATACCCTCCAGTTCCATCCATGTCGTTGCAAATGGCAAGATTTCATTTCTTTTGATAGCTGCATAGTATTCCATTGTATAGATATACCACATTTTCTTTATCCATTCATCTGTTGATGGATATCTAGGTTCTTTCCATAGTTTGGCTATTGTGGACATTGCTGCTATAAACATTCGGGTGCACGTGCCCCTGAGAATCACTACCTTTCTGCCACTGTCTTAATTACGAGGTTTTGCGGATCAATTTGCTTAGTGTGTTGAGGTTGTGGATGTTTTCTCCCCTGCCCTGGAATTCTGTAGCTTTCCAGGGGCTAAGTAAAAATCTCCTTGAATTGGACTCAATTGAAGCTTTTTGGTGTGGATTAGGTAAAACTATTTACACATGTGTTTTTTTTTTTAATTTTTATTTTACTTTATTTTATTTTTTTATTATGTTCAGTTAGCCACCATATAATACATCAGTTTTTAATGTAGTGTTCAGTGATTCGTCAGTTACGCACAACACCCATTGCATGTGTTAATTGTTGATGGAAGGGATAATAATTGTAGAAGGTCCACACTTTTGCCTGATGACACTCTAAATTAATTTCTTTCTTTCTTTCTTTCTTTCTTTCTTTCTTTCTTTCTTTCTTTCTTTCTTTCTTTCTCTCTCTCTCTCTCTCTCTCTTCTCCTTTTGTAGATATACTTGTTAAATATCTTCCATCAACAGATAAACAGATGAACAAGAAGATTTCCATTTTGAAGGATCATGACTTTATAGAGTAAGTATTTTCTCTGTCTCTTAAAATTATTCCTTCACGAAACTTTGATGAGAAAATTGAGGTAGCATTTCTAGAGGTACAAGCTACCTCCTGACTTGTACTAGTTGACAGGTGGGTATTTATTGAGCTTTACTATGTTTAGTAAATTATGCTTGATGTGAGACACACAAGAAGTATAAGATACTTTTCAAGAAACTTACTTGGGGACATAAGATACACATTTGAAGTATTATTGTACTAAAAGAAAGCCCTGTTTGTATTGATTGGTAGCCCAGTGTTTGTCACCAACACATGGTCAGTGGGATGGCACTGGGCTCCTGCAGGCCAGGCTGGCTCTTAGTCACTCAGCAACATGGTGCAGGCGCTTAGGCTGCAGGGCTGGGGGTGTTGGCTAGGTGATTCCACACCAAGTGGAGGCTCTCTCTTTCATATTTTCTTCTCTAAATAAAATTAAGTTTTACATGGTCCAGCAGCAGTGTGAGGGCAATCTGGCTGTGGTAGCTTCCATTTGGTTGATGCCCAGGGAACTCTGATTCTTCATCTTTCATCTCACTGGGACCTGTGGCGCTGGCCTCCTTCGCCTGGCTTCCTCAACCAGATTCAGCTCCTTACTGAAATTAATTGGAAAGTAGTTTTTACCCCCCCCTTTTTTTTAATTTAAAAACGTATTTATTTATCTATTTGAGCGAGAGAGAGGGAGAGAGAACATGAGTGGGGCGAGGGGGCAGAAGGAGAAGCAGGCTCTCCACTGATCAGGGAGCCCGACGCGAGGCTTGATCCTAGGACCCCAGGATCATGACCTGAGCTGAAGGCAGACGCTTAATCACCTGAGCCACCCCAGCGCCCCTTTTACATTTTCTTTTTAAACAGAAATATTTTTTTTTCTTTTTTACTCTGGCTTTATTCTTAAGTATTTGCAGACTTACTTTTCTCTTTTGCCTTTGTGACCAAGACGCAAGTTACATAACGTTTAGCCCTTCAGAAAATGTTTGGCTCTTCAGCCATTTGCCGTGGAGTCGTGAAGTACTGAAATGATGGAGGTGTCGTTGTTTGTTTTTATGCTTTAGGAATTTGACGTTTGGATGGGATGGACCATCTTGGAGGTTACTCACAGCTCTTAAGTTGTTATGTCTGGAAGCCGAAGAATTGTAAGTGTCGTGTGTGTTGGTCATGAACTGTAGTTACAACCTGTACATAACCTTGGGGCTTTCTGGGCTTACATTCAGATACCCAGCCTGGGAGGAGAAAGGCATGCCATTGTATACCGGGAGGCTTATTCTTTATGGAACTTGCCCATGCCCTGAGCATTTCACTTCTCAGTTTTCACCATTTCTGGAATTCTGGTTTTAGAATCATAATCAGAGAACATGACCCTGAGAACTGTTTATTCTCAGGTATTTTTTCCTCGGTAACCTGTAGCTGGTTGTTTAAAAATTTTTTTTTTAAGATTTTATTTATTTATTAGAGAAAGTGCTCGTGTGACACACGAGTCGGGGAAGGGCAGAAAGAGAGGGAGAGAGAGAGTCTCAGGCAGGCTCTGGGCTGAGCACGGAGCCCGACACAGGCTCCAGCTCAGGATGCTGAGATCATGCATGACCTGAGACGAAATCAACAGTCAGATGCCCAACTGACTGAGCCCCCCTGGCACACCTAGAGTAAATATTTAAAAAAAAATGTGAGCGTTGGCACTGTTCAAAGGGAAGTCTGGAGTAGGAAGTTTTTTCCTTGGGGCAAACAGCTCCTCCCCTCTGGTTCTGCCCCCGGGCTCAGATCCAGTCCCCTGCTTAAGGAGAGGCCTGGATATTTCCATGGGGGAGGCAGGTAGAGGGGGACCCCTAGTGGAGACACATCTTGGTTAGGCTCCTTAATGTTACCTTGAGGCTGCTGGTCCCTCCCCCAGCATGGGAAGGACTGTCCTGCCCAGTGCAGGGACCTCTTTCAGTGTGGATGCACTGCTTAGCAAAGGCTCGGATGAGAGAAACCGTCAGAAGAGAGACTTGCTGAGGATGGTGACCCCATCCTTGGGTGGTTGGGAGGACTGAAGGAGATCATGCATGGAGATAGCCCTTGGCACAGTGCCTGAAGTAGTTGGTGCTCACTGAGTAACTCATGTCGGGATATTGCTTACCTCTTTTTCTGTAAGGACTAGGAAGAAAATTACTCCCTCATCTCAACACCAGAAATAGTTGTGTTTATTCTCAGCAGATGGTGTGTTTTTATCTTATAGCCACTGTGGATTCCATATCTGATAACGTTTTCTTCTCTTTACTGTTTGCTAGAAAACTCAGTGGCAAATTTGTGGCCTGTCCAGAATGCAGGATTTTGAGGCATGCAGCTTATCCTGGTTTTATCTTATCCTTCCTCCTTTCGCCTTTCTTTTATCTTGTTTTCACTGTCCATTCATCTTACCTTTTATTTCATCTTGTGTGTGCCCATGTAAGCATCTTTTTTTTTTTAAGATTTTATTTATTTATTTATTTGATAGAGAGAGAGAGAGAGAGAGAGAGAGATCACAAGTAGGCAGAGAGGCAGGCAGAGAGAGAAGAGGAAGCAGGCTCCTTGCCAAGCAGGGAGCCCGATGTGGGCCTCAATCCCGGGACCCTGAGATCGCGACCTGAGCTGAAGGCAGAGGCTTTAACCCACTGAGCCACCCAGGCGCCTCATGTAAGCGTCTGTAAGTCCTTCATGGAAAAAGTATGAGAGGACACTCGAGGCCTCTTTTCCTCCTTCTGAGTTATTCCTAATGGTCTGGAGTGATGTGGCAGAACAGGTGGCAATTCAGCCAAATGTTGTTTGCATGCTGTTTCTGCCTCTCCTTAGCTTTGTTACCTAGGGTGAGCTCTTTCCCATTCCTGATTCTCAGTTTGTGTCTAACATGGGAATACTAATGCTTTCTTTATTAGGTAATTGTGAAGATTTAATTAGATAATTGTTTTATATGAAACACTGTGCCTGGCATATAGTGATTTCCTTCCTTCTTTTCTTTCCTGAAAACTTAGCTATTCCTGAGGTTTCCTTTGTTGTCTATAAAGCTGAACATGTTTAAGATTTTATTCTGTGGCTTTTGAGCTGTTCTGAATTTCTAAGGACATCTGTATACTTCCACTCTGATGTGGCAGTTCTCACCTTACCTTTCCCCTCCTAAGCCATTCCACTTCACATTCTTGGCATCCAGAATTTATTCCTTCACCCTCTTCCTCTCTGCTTAGTGCTTCTTGCTAGTTTGTGGATTTAGCTCTGCCACCTTCTGGCTCAGCATCTTGCTGTGGCTCCCTCTTGCTTACCCTGCAACACTTCTGCTCCTCTCCTTGAAGAAAGTTGGCTCCACTTGCCCCCTGGACCCCATTTCCCGCATATTTTCATAGGGTGAAATGGGAATAACCTGCATGTACAGAAGGCCTTCACTGTAGGCTCCTCCTTCCATCTCCAGAGCCTTTTACCTTGTGAAACATGTTCTTTCTCTTCAGTTTACCATAGTTTAGGGAAGACTGTCACTTGAAGAGAAGGAAAGTTCTACTGTCTTTGCTCCTTAGCCCTTAGTCCTTTTGACTGGGAGTCACCTTCCTGTTTTGTCTTCTGCTCTGTTCCCATGCCTGGTGGACATGACCACTTATGTGCCCCACACAGAATTGCAATGATAATCAGATTCAATCCCTCCCTGCAAAGAGCATCAGTCCCCTTGATTCTTGAGCTGCATGTGGTGGGAGGTTTTAGGGAATGTGCTAATGGAATAAGTTTATTATGCTTCTGGATAAATAGGAGAAGAGTTGTGTTGAAGTATAAAAAGCCTTTATTATCTTTTGAGAGCCCGCTGACATTATTTTACTGAACAATTTTGGTTCTAGTACATGCTGGAAAAAAATACTTCTTGGGGAAATCATTTCAGATACAAATGAGAAGAGAAGTTTGGTCATAGCCCAGAAAATATGCCATTATTTCATAGAGGAGACCAATGCTATGCTGCGAAAGGTATGTTTCTAGAATGTTGTATTCTTTTGATGCCTTAAGTAGATGAATGTTGATGTAATTTCTGGGTCTTTTTTGACCGTTAACATTGTGCTTATATTTTCAGTAGGTAAAATTATTGAATGAATTTTCAAGTACTCTTTTTTAAATATTTCTATTTAGTAGATGTTCTTTTTTTTTTTTTTTTTTTGCCCCAGGGGTACAGGTCTGTGAATCATCAGGTTTACATCTTTCACAGCATTCACCAAAGCACAAACCCTCCCCAGTATCTAGTAGATGTTCTAATTAAATAGGAAATCTTATTGCCTGGAGCACTGGGTGTGGTGCATAAACAATGAATCTTGGATCACTGAAAAAAAAAGAAATTGAAAAAAAATAGGAAATCTTTTTTAAAAAAGATTTAAATTTTAAATTTATTTTAATTTTAAAAAGATTTTATTTATTTGAGATCGGGAGAGAGAGAGAGAATGAGCAGGGGGAGGCTCAGAGGGAGAAGCAGACATTCTGTTGAGCAGGGAGCCCCACTGGGGCTTGATCCCAGGACCCTGGCTGGGAGCATGTCCTGAGCCGAAGGCAGGCAGATAGATGTTTAACCAACTGAGCCACCCAGGTGCCCCGAGAAATCAGCTCATTTTAATGAAAACATTACTGGGATTGAAAAATAATTTTGATGAACCTTCAAGACATGATGCTAAGTGAAATAAACAAGAATTCAAGAAGACGAATATTGTGTGATTCCACTGTCCAGCATAGGCAAACTGAACTCATAGAGACAGAAAGTAGAGTAGATGTTACCAGGGGCTGGGGGTGCGGGGAACGGGGAGTTTGTGTGTTACGGGTGCAGAGTTTCTGTTAGAGACGGTGAAGGAATCCTGGGGACACATAGTGATGACAGTTACATAATACCATGAGTGTATTTCATGCCATTGAACTGTACACGGAAAAGTGGTAAATTTTATGTTTATGTGTATTTTACTACAGTAAAATAATTACTATAAGTAAAATAATTACTAATACAGTAAAAAAAAAAAGTTAATTTTAAAATACCTTCCAGGTTTCTCATATGAAAGATGAAGAAGTGGCTTTGATAAACCAACTAACTTTGGTAGAAACATTGTGGACAGAAGAGCTAAAGATTCTGCAGGCCTCTGCTGAGATTCTAAACAGTTTGCAAACGCCTTTTAGGTAACTGCACCTCATGCATTCGGTCACCTCCTGTGGTGGGTGTGACTTCTTAAACAGTTTTAAACGAAGCTTTATTTTGTATAGAATCACTTATAGTCAACGAATGGTTTCTATTAAACAATTGTATACTGAATCCTACTCCTTTTGCTTTGTTTGTTTGTGGGATGGAGCGGTGGCTGCTCAGACATTGAAGGTATCTGTGGGGGGCAGGGCAGGCTCTGCGGATTCTGGAGCTGTACGTGAAGATGCATGTGCCGTCCTCACAGCGCCTCTGATATGCTCAAACAGACCAGGAGGAGGAGGAAGGCACTGCACTGTAAGGAGAGAGGGGGCCGTGTATTATGTTCTGATACCATCGGGTTTAGAGATGTGCTGGCAGTGGGTGGCTTTGGGTGGGAAGTATGGGGAGTGCGGGGCTGGCCTGGGTCTCAGCTGGGCTCCTCCTTCAGCTGCACTGAGCTGGAGCAAACCACATCACATTTTTCGGTTCTGATTTCCAATCTGGAAAGGAGATTGTTGGGCAGGAATAGGGGTGGAGCCCCTGTGTATCAGCCCTGAGCCCCCACCCAGTGGAAGGGTGAAGGGGCTGGGACTCATGTCCGGCAGGGGCCCCAGGGGATGCTGGCTCTCTCCTTCTTGGCCTCACTTACTAGGGACCAGGGAATCGGTAGTGGGAGTGACGGTCGGGACACTCTCTGTCTCTGACTTTTACGGAATGGAAGTTTAGTTATTAAATACAGGGGAGAGTGGGGCCTGCTTTAGCAAACCGTCCTCTGTTTACAGTTTTATAGAATGTGTTTGAATCTCTTATTGGATATGTCCTTTATCCATTCTCTTTCTGGTGGGTGTTTAACTCTTTTATTCTGCTGCTTTCTGTCATCTTAATTGGGGTTTGGGAGAAATAGGAGATGAATTTTTTGTCTCAGTTGGTCATTTTGAATGAAGAATCTTTACCTTCCCCCCTTTTTTTTTCTTTAAAAATTAAACTATTTTAGGCTATCGACTTCCCTCTGAGGATTGTACTTTTTAGATCTTGGCTCAGGATTTACACTTTTCATAGTGTTCTTATGTCTGTCAGTGAACATTCGGAACCACTGTGAGGGAGTCAGCAGGTCTTGTATATTACAGAAGCAAATATGTACCTATCATAAAAACTGGACTACAACTGAAACATAAGACAATAACATTAAATATTAGCACTGTTGGATGTGAGGCACTGTGCTCAGGCCTTGGTGTGCAGTATTTTATTTAAGCCTCATAGTTTTCCTGTGTTATAAATTAAAAGGGGAAGAAATTGCCTAAGATGATACTATGCTTAGTGTGTGCTACCGTGAAAATGCCCACTCACCCTGCCCTCAGAGGAACCAAGGTCCACAGGTTGGGTGTGTTTTTGTCCAGGGTGTCCCATGCTGTTCTGACATGGGGTGTGGTTCACACCTATGGGCCTGTCGCCCCCATTTCAGTGGGCATCAGTGCGCCAGTCGAGGAGGCTGGCACAGCTCCACCTCAGTGGGGATGTGTGCTTGATTCTGGAGTTTGGTGTAGGTAAATGGCTAGGGCCATGGTTATATGTGAACTTCCATCCTTACTCTTCTTTCTCATTTTCAGAACCACGTGGGAAGAAGGGATGTTTCCTCCTCAGCCCTCACTAGTCCTTGGCCTCAGGGGATCCCTGCATGAGTCACGCAGGGGCTGGAGTCTTGGAGGGACCACCAGGCCTCTGCAAAGTTGGGGCCGGACTGGGGTCACACAGTGCAAGGGCTACCCCAGTCATGGCACCTCACTGGTGCCGAGTCCGGTTTTCCCTCCCAGGTTTGCATTCTTCCTCCGCTGGAAGGAAGGAACCGCTGGAGTTCCTGCCCTTGTGGAATACAACCCAAGCAAGCAAATGGGGCCCACTTCCTTCAGGAGGCAGGCAGAGTATCTGGACATCTTTCCCTGTTCATATATATAGTTAGTGTTGACTTTATTTTTAGATAGCTGCAGTGTGTTTCTGGATATGCTATACCAGGGCTCTGCAAACTTCCAAGGGGCAGATAGTAATTATTTTAAGCTTTCTGAGCCATACGGTCTTTGTCCCAACTGTACTGTACAGCATAGAGACAATATGCAAACAGGTTGCATTGGCTGTGTTCCAGTCAGACTGTTCACAGAGACAGGTCATGGGCCACGGTTGGCTGACCCCTGTGCTATACCATGCTTATTTTTTCTGTCTCCTATTTGTGGACATTTAGGATCTAACTGTCTTAATATATATCTGTAATATATAGTACACGAACTCCTCCTTGAAGGTGCCTTATACCTTCCGAAAACAAAGCCCCCCTTAACATGAAAAACTTTAGTTGTCCAGTGCTTAGAAAAAAATAGACAAAAGTCATTATGCATTTACAAACAAGAAGTGTTTCATCATTCATACTGGATCTATGCGTATTTGAAAAACATCAGAATAAGACCTTTCCATTTGTAGACAATGCTTGTGAGAAATCCGTGGCTCTTGGAAGGCAGTCTGGCCCACAAGGTAACCCGCTGTTGACAGTGACAGCACAGCCTCCTTTGGCTTGTCCTTGCAAAATCATCACAAGGGCCAGCAAAACCATCTCTATCAAAACAGGAGGGGCAGCCTGCACTGTGTTCTTCTTCTTTAGTGTTCCACCCCCTCTCTCCCCCAGCACCCTTTCCACCTTCCTCCTTTCCTGTTTTCTCCTCGCTAGTGCTTCGGGCATGGCTGAGGTTCCTAACAGCAGCCCCCCTTCCCTCCTTGTTGCTCTCTGATTACAGAGTTTGTGGGTGCTAAGGTTCCCGCAAGGGCTGACTTGGCTGAGGGAACAGACACCAAGAAGTTAAGGGCTAGGGCACCTGGGTGGCTCAGTGGGTTAAAGCCGCTGCCTTCGGCTCAGGTCATGATCCCAGGGTCCTGGTTTCGAGGCCCACATCGGGCTTCCTGCTCGGCGGGGAGCCTGCTTCCTTCTCTCTCTCTCTGCCTGCCTCTGCCTACTTGTAATCTCTCTCTCTGTGTCAAATGAATAAATAAAATCTTAAAAAAAAAAAGAAGTTAAGGGCTATTTGAGGCATACCTCAAATCCTTCAAGCTAAAAACAGAAGAAGCACTCCTTAGGTTGGGGCATACTGAAGGTGGAGACTGGTAATGACCTAGGAAATCAGCTGTTAACTCTATGAAGGTGGCTTTCACCTAGACATCACCCTGAGAGGAGCCATCAAGGTGCAGAAATGGGGAATTTACTTTAGCTCCTCAGTTGGCAGACAGCTGCCACGTTCTGTGTGATAGATTAATGTTGGGTGGTAGGTTTTGTTCAGAGGAGTAAAGTGCCACAAAACCCAAATCAGTTTGTCAGCTGATGTTTGAATTGAGAGCTTTGTCAGGCATGCAACCATGTTGGCTCACTTGGAAAAGGGCTTTTTTTTTTTTTTTTTTTTTTTTAATGGATCCAGAAAGTCATTTGTGAATTAAAGGGAACAGAACAGTAAGAGGGAAGAAATAGGCCCAAAGCATTTTTCTCTAACCCTGCCAGTGTACCACATACAACAAAGCCAAGGACCATATACAACATGCCGGCCCACCACACACCACAATGCCGTGTTCTTTCTCTGGTGCTGTTCTGTCTTACCTGTCAGAGGGCATCTTTCTGTCTCTGTCATTCTGTTGTAACCTTTCCTTGAGGGGATATTTTCTTGTTTAATTTCCTTCTATTCTGTAGTTTTAACATTAGGCTGCGAGTAAATTTTTAAAAACTCAAAAATATAGTAGAATTTAATAAAAATGCAAGTTTACCACTTCGTACCCACGAGGACAGCTGTAATCAAAAAGATAAAGTGTAGAGGTTGTAGAGAAATTGGAACCCTCTTCCACGGCTGAGGGAGAAGTCCCCAACAGCACAGCTGCTTTGAACAACAGTCTGGCAGGTCCTCCAAAGGTTTAGCCCTGAGTTTATGACCCAGCAATTCCCTTCCTAGGTATACATACCCAAGACTTGAAGGCATGTCCACACAAAAACTTGAACGTGAACGTTCATAAAAGTTTGTTTAGCAGTTGTTCATAATAGCCCCAAAGGTTAATCTGTGGATGACTGGATACATAAATTGAGATTTTTCCATAAAATGGAATATTATTCAGGCACGGAAAGGAACAAAGTACTCATACATGTTACAACATGGATGAGCCTTAAAAACATGCTCAATGAAAGAACCCAGTCAACAAAAGACTGCGTACGTATAATTGTATTTATATGAAATGTGCAGAATTGGCGAATCTAGGGCGATGGGAAATAGATCAGTGGTTACTTTGGGGCGGGCTGGGGCACTGCTGGGATTGGGGGGCAAGGGCTAGAGTGTTGGGTTTCTTTCTGGGGTGACAGAAGTGTTCTTGAGTTGTGTTGGCCGCGTGGCTCAGCGTGAATTCTGAGGCCCATCGGGTTGTACATTTAAATGGGTCAGTGGTATGGCCTATGAGTTATATGTCAGTAAATGTATTTTTAAAACAGGGTTAGTGCCTCATTAAGATTCTACCCCTCTTCTCACTTGTAGCTAACGCTTTTTCCAGGAAGGTCCAGAGGCTGTCAATCTGACAATGTCAGTAAATGCCTATGTATTACATTTATCACCTTGTTAATCCTTACCATTATCTGATGAGGTAGTATTTTCCTGCTTTTGTAAATGTAGATGTTAAGTTATTGCTGAGGTCCCATAGCTGCTGAGGGGCTGAGCTAGGATTCAGAGCTCAGTCAGCCTCCAGATGCCATGCTTGTGATGTTCATACAGCAAAGATTGTGTGTGTGGAAGGTACACACAGGCGTAGGGAGGCACCTGATCTCACCTGATAAAGTGTGGCTGGATTGGTCATCCTTGGAAGAACATTTGAGGGCTGAAATGCTACAGTCTTGCCTGTTAAAATCCACTCTCTCCTGGCACTTACTTTTGATAAGCAAAGAGACCTCTTAATTTACAGAAGAGCAGACTTACGGCCCAGGGAACCCATCTTCAAAAATGACAGCCCGGTCCCTGAGAGAGGGTGTTATTAGTCACATTTTACAGAAGAGCAAACGGGTGCAGAGAAGGGAATTATTGGGGCCGAGGGTATTCAGCAGGTGAGCCCGGAGCCACATGGGGTGGGGGTGGAGCTACCTTTGGTCACGGGTAGTTGAAGCTTTTATTAAGAGCATGCTTGTCAGGATGTGCGCCCCTGACTGTGGCATCAGACACTGCCAGGTTCTATGAGCCCATCCCAAGGCCACAGAATCAGAATCTCTGAGGGGAGGGCCAGGAATATGTACTTTCACTGAGTCCCTAGGTGATTTCAGTGCCCTTTGTTTGTGAACCACTGATCTAGAGATTCTGATGGAGGAGTGCCCTCTGACGCACTGGTCTCTGGATTTTAGCTGGTCATCTCATGGTTCTTGAAGTGTTAGGCAGACCCCAAATTGTGTGACTCTGAGGGTGGGCCTCTGAATATAGGCCCTGTCAGAGGGTTGGGGTGAAAAAGGGCCTTGAGGTGATCCACTCAGATCCCCTCATTTTGTGGTTGAAGCCTTGAGAGATTGAAAAGCTTTCTCTGGACCCTGGATTTGGCATATCAGAATCCACATTTTCTTTCTGATTCTAGCAGATGTCACACTGGCCTGCATTCTCCTTCCTTCTAGACATTTTCCCAAATGGACTCCTCAAACTGTATTCTTCTAGAGAAGAATCGGAGTGGGAGTGAGGCAGTTGGAGGAGAAAGGGAAGTGGTAGCCCCAGCCCAGGAAGGGGCGGAGAAGGCTCTAACAGGAGCTGAGCCCTCCCTGCGCTGGTCTTCACGTTCTCGTCCGATTTTTCCATCTCATTTCACAGTACCTCTGTGGGGCAAGGATTCCATGTTTTACCAGAGATGAAGAAACTGAGGTTCAGAGGGCTCACGGAACCCGTCCACATCATACAGTTGGCGATTCGAACCCAGGAGTCTCTGAATTCAGGTCTATCACTTGCCAGTTATTTCTGTTTCCAAAGATGGGCAGCCTACAGTGTAGTGTGAGGATAGACCTCCTCACAGTAGTTTTTGTCTCGTTTTCATGTTCTCATAGGAAACTTCCTCCACCTCATTGGGCAGACTCGCAACAGGGAGCAAGCAGCACCCAGGTTTGAGGAGAAAGAGGGCTTGCCCGGGGGTCCCTGGGGGCCAAGCCCTCTCCCCGTGGTTTTCAGTTTTACAGCCCCCTCCCTGTCACTGTGACACTCACGTCCCATATAGGGCAGAGGGGCGAGAAGGGGTGAATGATCCCAAAAGGCAGCCTCCTTCCATCTCAGAGAAATTTGCCCTGAAGGTGGTGGTATCTCAGGGGTCCCTGTCTGGTGACGCGACTCTGGCGATGGGCATTTAAAAACCTTCAGCTGGTGCCTAGGGTCAGAAGATAAGGCAAAAACCAGGACTGTGCAGGGTCTGCCTAGCAATTATTAGGACAGTAACGAATTCTAGTTCTAACTTTGCCCTTGTCACACAAGGAGACTTCAAAATGTTTACGATATCGCTCATAATGGGGGTCAAGTGTAAGGGCGTGTTTGTTGCAGGCAGGATAGATCTTTGCTTCTGGGGTCCTCCCAAGCCTCAGATAGTAAGGGTGGCAGCAGCCATCAAGCCTTAGCTGTTCATGGGAACCACATGCGAAGCATATTTAAAAACTTTATTGAGAAATAATTGACAAATATATTTGTATAGACTTATAGTGTACACATGATGATTCGATATACCTACACATTATAGAATGATTACCAAGATCAAGATAATGAACACATCCATCAGCTCACATAGTTAACATAGTTAACTTTTATTTTCTTTCTATGGTGGGAATGCTTATGGTTTGTGCTCAGTGACTTTCAAGAAAATAATACTGTAGCATTAACTAGTCACCATGCTGTACGTTAGTTCCTCTGAACTTTACTTAGATCAATGCTGCTCCATTTTCTCATCCTTCCAGCCCCTGGCAACCACTATTCTATTCTCCATTTGTATGAAACTGGCTTTTTTCCCCCCTTAATATTCTGTGTAGGTAATATCATACAGTATTTGTCTTTCTCAGTCTGGCTTATTTCTCTTAGCAAAATGCCTTCCAGACTGATCCATGTAGTTGCATGTGGCAGGGTTTCCTTTTTTATGGCTGAGTAATATTCCCCTGTATTATGTATTGCATTTTCTTTACCCATTCATCTGTTGAAGGACACTTTACATTGTTCCAGTATCTTGGCTATTTTGAATAATACTGTAATGAATGTGGGTGTGCAGATATCTCTTTGAGATACTGACTTCAGTTCCTTTGGATATACGCCCAGAAGTGGGATAGCTGGATCATATGGTAATTCAATTTTAAATTTTTTGAGGAACCATTAATACTGCTTTCCATAATAGTCATATCAATATACTACCACCAATAGTGTCCAAGTGTCCTTTTTCTCCACATCTTCACCAACATTGGTATCTCTTATCTTTTTGATAATAGGCATCCTACTAGATGTTATCTCATTGTGGTTTTGATTTATATTTTCCTGATGATTAGTGATGTTAAGCATCTTTTCCTATATCTTTTGCATGTCTTTTTTTGAAAAATGTCTATTCAGGTTGTATGCCCATTTTCAGATTGTATTATTTGCTTTTCTTGCTATTGTGTGAGTTCTTTGTATATTTTGGATATTAACCCTGTATCATATATATTGTTTGCAAATATTTTCACCCATCTTACAGACTGCCTTTTCAGTTCATTGTTTCCTTGCTGTGCAGAAGCTCTTTAGTTTGATGCAGTCCCACTTCTTTATTTTAGCTTTTGTTACCTGTACTTTTGATGTCTTATCCGAGAAATTATTGGTAAGGCCCATGTCAAGGATCTTTTTCCCTATGTTTTCTTCTAGATGGTTTCAGGTCTTACATTTAAATCTTTGATCTGTTTTGAGTTAACTTTTGTGAATGGTGTAAGATAGGGGTTCAGTTTCACTCTTTTGCATGTGGATATCCAGTTTCCCCAGCACCATTTATTGAAGAGACCCCATTGTGTGTTCTTGGTGGCCTTGTCAAAATTTGGTTGGCCATGTATGCATGGGTTTATGTCTGGGCTCTCAATTCTCTTCCATGTGATGGTTTTTAGGCCAGTTCCATACTGTTCTGATTACCCTAGCTTTGTAATATAGCTTGAAATCGGAAGTGCCATGCCTCCAACTTTGTTATTTATTTATTTATTTTTTGAGGATCACTTTAGCTATTTGGGGTCTTTTGTGTTCCATACAAATTTTTGGATACTATTTTCTATTTCTGTGAAAGATGCCATTAGGATTTTGATAGGGATTGCATTGAATCTATAGATCACTTTGGGTAATATGAACATCTTCACAATATTAATTCTTTTAATCCATGAACATGGAATATCTTTACATTTATTTGTGTCTTCTTTATACCTTTCAACAGTGTCATAGTTTTCAGTGTAGTTTTCAAAGGTCCTTCACCTCCTTGGTTAAATTTATTCCTATGTATTTTATTGTTTTTGATGCTGTCTTAAGTGGGATTTCTTAATTTGTCTTTCAGATAGTTTGTTATTAATATATAGAAATGCAATGGATTTCTGTATGTTGATTTTGTATTCTGCCTCTTACTGAACTTATTTTTTAGTGCTAACAGATTTTTGGTGGAGTCTTTAGGGTTTCCTATGTATAAGATCATGTCATCTGCAAACAGGTAATTTACATCTTCTTTTCTGATTTGGATGCCTTTATTTCTTTTTTCTTGCCTAATTGCTGTGGCTGGGACTTCCAGTATAATGTTGAATGGAAATGGTGAGATTGAGCATCCCTGTCTTATTCCTGATCTTAGAAGAAAGGCTTTTAACTTTTCACCACTGTATATGATGTAGCTGTTGGCTTGTTGTATATGACTTCTATTATGCTGAGGAATATTTTTCTTATACCTAATTTATTGAGAGTGTTTATTATGAAAGGATGTTGAATTTTGTCAGATCCTTTTTCTGTGTCTATTAAAATGATCATATGATTGTTATCCTTTATTTTGTTAATGTGGTGTATCACATTTATTGATTGCTTATGTTCAACCACCCTTGCATCCTGTGGATGAATCCCTCTTGATCGTGGTGTGTGATCATTTTAATGTGTTCTTGAATTTGGTTTGCTAGTATTTTGTTGAGGATTTTTGCATTTGGGTTTATCAGGGATATTGGCCTGCAGTTTTCTTTGCTTGTGGTATCCTTGTCTGCCTGCAGTATCAGGGTAATGCTGGCTTCATAAAATTGAGTTTGGAAGTGTTCCTTTCTCTGCAATTTTTTAGAAGAGTTTGAAAAGGATTGGTATTAATTTTTAAATGGTAGAATTCACCTGTGAAGCCATCTGGTCTTGGGCTTTTATTTGTTGGGAGATTTTTGATTACTAGTTTAATCTCCTTGCTTATTATTGGTCTCCTCAAAATTTCTATTACTTCATAATTCAGTCTTGGCAAGTAGTGTGTTTCTAAGAATTTATCAATTTCTTCTAAATTATCTAATTTGTTGGCATATATTGGACCACAGTTGTCTCTTATGATCTTTAGAATTTGTGTGGTATCAGTTGTATGTCTCCTCTTTCATTTTTGTTTTATTGTGTCATCTTTTTTTTTCTTAGTCTAGATAAATGTTTGTCAATTTTGTTTATTTTTTCAAAAAGCCAACTCTAAGTTCTATAGATACTTTCTATCGTTTCTCTAGTCACTTTTAAAAGATTTTATTGGAGAGAGAGAGAGAAAGCAGGAGCAGGGGGAGGGGCAGAGGGGGAGGGAGAAGCAGGCTCCTGGCTGAGCAGGGAGCCTGACACAGGGCTTGATCCCAGGACCCTGAGATCATCACCTGAGCCGAAGGCAGACACTTAACTGAGCCACCCAGGCACCCCTCTCTGTCTTTATTTCATTTATTTCTTCTCTAATCTTTATCATTCCCTTCCTTCTGCTAACTTTGGGTTTGGTTTGTTTTTCTTTTTCCAGTTCCTTGAGGTATAAGGTTAAATTGTTTTAATTTGTTCTTATTGTAAGCATTTATTACTATAAACTTTCTTCTTTGAACTGCTTTGGCTGCTCCCATAAGTTTTGGTGTGTTGTGTTTCCATTTTTGTTTGCCTCTAGATATTTTTTGATTTCTTCATTGACCCATTGGTTGTTAAGAAGTGTGTTGTTGAATTTTCACATATTTGTACACTTTCCAGCTTTCTTCTTGTTACTGATTTCTGGTCTCAAAGCATTGTGGTTGGAGAAGATACTGGATATGATTTCAATGTTCTTAAATTTCTTAATACTTATTTTGTGACCTAACATATGTTTTATTCTGGATAAGGTGTCTTGTGTGCTTGAGAAGAATGTGTTTACTGCTGCTATTGGAAGAGAATGTTCTGTATATGTCTGTTAGGTACATTTGGTTTAAAGTGTCCTTCAGGTCCATTATTTTCTTACTGATTTTCTCTCTGAATGGTCTGTTGAAAGTGAGGTATTAAAGTTCCCTACCATTGCTGCATTGCCATCTATTTTTGCTTTCATATCTATTAATACTTGTTTAATATATATAGGTTTTCCAATATTGGATATGTAGTTTTTTACAGTTGTTATATCCTTTTGATGACTTGATCCCTTCATCATTATATAATGACCTTCTTTGTCTCTGTTAGGTTTTAGACTTAAAGTCTATTTTGTCTGATGTAAGTTTAGCTATCCCTGATCTCTTTTGGTTTTCATTTGTGCAGAATATCTTTTTCCACCCTTTACTTTCAGCCTTCGAGTGTCCTTTGTTTTTTTAAAATTTTTTCAGTGATCCAAGATTTATTGTTTATGCACCACACCCAGTGCTCCATGCAATATGTGCCCTCCTTAATACCCACCACCAGGCTCACCCATCCCCCCACCCCTCCCCTCCATAACCCTCAGTTTGTTTCTCAGAGTCCACAGTCTCTCAACTGTCATCTCCCCCTCCAATTTGCCCCAATTCACTTTTCCTTTGAGTGTCCTTAAAGCATAAGGGAGTCTCTTGTGAACAGCATTTAGTTGGGTTTTGTTTTTTTAATCCATTTTTTGGTCTATTGCCACTCTTTGCTTTTAATTAGGGAATTTAAACCATTCACACTTAGAGTAATTACTGATAGGTAAAGACTTACTATCACCATCCTGTTAATTGCTTTTTCTGATTGTTGTGTAGTTCCTTTGTTTCTTTCTTCCTCTCTTGCTGTCTTTGTGAGCTGATGACTTTACAGTGGTATGCATTGATTCTGTTCTCTTTATCATTCATGTATCTATTGTAAATCTTTGCCTTGTGGTTATCATGAAACTTTTATAATATTTCTTATAATTATGACTGTTTTGAGCTGATAACTTCAATTGCATAAAAATCTTCCACCCATTTACTTGCTCAAATAGTTTATGTTGTTGATGTCCCAATTTACATCTTTTTATATTATGTATCCATTAACAAAATCTTGTTGTTATAGTTATTTTTACTTTTTGTCTCTTAACCTGTATGTTGGAATTCAAAGTGATTGATACACCACCTTTGCAGTATTAGAATATTTTGAATTTGGCAAAATTTTTCCTTTACTAGTGAATTTATGCTTCCACCTGTTCTCATGTTACGAATTAGTGTTTTTTTGTTTCTGTCTTAACAACTCTTTTTAGCATTTCTTGTAAGGCAGGTATGATGGTGATAAATAGCCTCAACTTTTGTTTGTTGGCAAAAGATTCTGTTTCTCCTTTACCTCTTAAGGACGACTTTGCTGGGTAATGTATTCTTGGTTGAAAAAAACAATCAAGTCAAAAAATTGGGCAGAAGACATGAACAGACACTTCTCCAAAGAAGACATACAAATGGCTAACAGACATGTGAAAAAATGTTCCTCATCACTAGCCATAAGGGAAATACAAATCGAAACCATATTGAGATACCACCTTACACCAGTTAGAATGGCAAAAATTGGCAAGAAACAACAAATATTGGAGAGGATATGGAGAAAGGGGAGAACCCTCTTACACTGTTGGTAGGAATGTAAGATGGTACAGCCACTTTGGAAAACAGTGTGGAGGTTCCTAAAAAGTTAAAAATAGAGCTACCCTACAACCCAGCAATTGCACTACTGGGCATTTCCCCAAAGATATAGATGTAGTGAAAAGAAGGGGCACATGCACCCCAACGTTCTTGGTTGACAGTTTTTTTTTTTTTCCTTGAACACTTTAAATATGTTATCTCCTCTCCTGGCCTGCAAGGCTTCTGCTGAGAAATCTGGTGATAGCCTTATTGGGATTCCCTTGTATGTGATTAATCTTTTTTCTCTTGCTGTTTTCAAAGTTCTCTTTTTGTCTTTGATTTTGAATCTTGGTGAAGATCTCTTTGGGTTGTATCTGGGGACCTTTGAGCTTCATGTACCTGGATGGCCATACTTTTCCCAGATTTGGCAAGTGTTCAGCCATTCTTTAAGTAAGTTTTCTGTCCCTTCCTCTTCTCTTCTTCTGGGACACCCAGAGTGCAGATATTGTTTCACTGGATATGTCCCAAAATTCACATAGGGTTTCTTCACTCTTTTCTGTTCTAATTTCTTTTTTCTTCTCTGATTGGGTAATTTCAACGTGACCTGTCTTCAAGTTTCCAGATTATTTTTGCTGCCTGATTGAGCCTAATGTTGAAACTTTGATTGTATTTTTAATTTCATTCATTGTATTCTTTCAGCTCAGAGTCTTGGTTAGGTTCTTTTCGTATGATTTATGTCTTTGTTGAACTTCTCATTTTGCTCATGTATGGTTTTCCTGAGTTCATTAAATTGTGTTTTCTTGAATCTCACTGAGCTTCCTTAAAATTCCTTAAAATGATTATTTTAAATTCTTTTTCAGGTAACTCACAGATCTGCATTTCTTTGGGATTGGTTACTGGAAACTCATGTTCCTTTGGTGATGCCATGTTTGCTTTGTCATGTTTCTGATGGCTTTGTGTTTGCACATTTGAAGGTGCATTCATCTCTTCCAGTCAGTTGAACTGGCTTTGGCAGGGAAGACTTTGACCTAAAGGTGGCCGCAAGGGTGGCAGCTTGATGGGATGCAGCATCTTCTGTTCTGGGAAGGCACAGCGGTGTGGTCTCCATGCAGTTGTGTCAGCTGAGGTCTGTGTAGGTGTAGACTTGGTGGGTGTTTTCTGTGGCCAAGACTGTGGGTGGCATGGTGACTAAAGCTGTTGGGATATTCAGAGGTGAAGGTTGCTTGGATCTTCTGTTCTATTTTTGCCTGTGGGAGGAAGTTCTAGCACAAGGGGATCTTTCTTGGCCTGTAGTCTGGAATGTTGGCACTCAGAGCAATAGGAGAGCTGGAGTCCTGGGACCAGATGCATGTGGAACTACTATGGTGCTTGGGTCCTGGGGCACAGGTGCACTTGCTGGGCTGATGGCACTGATGTCTAAGGTGTGGTTATATGTAGAACCTTGTGAAACCAGGGTCTAGGTCTCTGGGTCTTGCAGCGATTCTGGCCAGGTAGATGATGCAGCAGTGGCACTAGCAAGGAATAGCAGTGGCTTGGGCCCAGGGGGGCAGAGGGCCGTAGCAGTAGAGCCTGTGGATGGTGGGGTCACAGTCCCAACTTTGGCTTCAGGGGCAGTTTCAGGATAGCAGAAGCACATCCCTAGTGATGGCCTATTAAAGCCCTGTGTTAGGATCCGGGGAGCAAGTACCCCTCGCAATGACAGTTCAGAGCTTTGACCTGGAACCCAGGGCCAGGGATCAGAGTGGTGGTAGTGTGGGCTAGCGATGATGGTTCAGAGCAGTAACCTGGGACTTGGGGGCTGGGGGTTCGAGCAGTGGCAGCATAGCCCCATCAATGAAGGTTCGCAGACATGACCTGGGACCTGGGGGTGGGGCTCAGGGTAGCCCCTGTAATGGGGCAAAGCTGCAACCTGAGTCGAAGGCAGGGATCAGGACAGTGGCAGCTCCATCTTGTATATGGTGAGGTGCTGTGAAGTCTTGATCCCAAAGAATTGGGCACAGCAGTATAGGGCTCCTGAAGGCAGATCTTATTGCAGTGACAGCTCAAGCCATGAGCAGGGGGCTCAGCGGTGGGAAGTCAGGGCAGTTCCATCAGCTGGGATCAGCACTGGTGTAGACTGTGGGAGGCCACGGTAGCAAAGGCTACAACATCCACAGTGGTATGGCTTGCTGGCATTCTCCTGCCTGTCCTTTACCCCATGAGAGCAGCTTCCCCTGAGTGGATCCCCCATGCACCAAGCTGCTCATGACTTGAGAATGGGGAGATGTGGGTAAAACACTTCCTGTCCTTTTCTGTGTGACCATGCTTGGGTTTTAAGCTCTGCAGGGTTTTTCCTGCTTTTTAATAATGGTAGCCCAGAGCTTCCCGAGTTATTTTCTTTGGTTCGTAGTTGTTTATGAACTGTTTCGGTTGTTTTTTGTGGGGATGATGAGCATTGGGATCCCCTAGCCCTCCATCTTGCTGACTGAAGTCACCTCCCTTGCACAAGGCAGAGCTTCATAAACTACTGAGCCGAAGTTCCTCCCCAGAGGCTCTGATTTAATTGGTCTGGGGCATGCCAAGATACTGGGGGCCCTAAAGCTCCCAGGTGACTCTGATGTATGTCAGAGTTCCCTTTCTGAGGCTCTGCTCTATAGGAAAAGCTGCTTTAACTAGTCCCAGCTGGAACCCTCTTGTTTTCCAGTGCCTGCAATGATCGTTCGGGAGGCAGGATACAGAGTGCCCATTGCTATACTACCACATAAGTTTATGCTGCTTAAATTAGTCTTTTAAATGGTGCCAATCCATACCGAGTACAGTTTAATCCAAAGCTCAAATGCTTTAACGTTTGGTTCAGGGAGGCCATATAAGTATGGGTGGCCAGACCACAACAGATGCTTAGTGCATTTTAGTTCTTTTTATGCAACTCTTTTAAAAACAAGTCATACCTGTAAGTGACCCAAGTGTTTGGCTGGATGCCTGAAATACACAAAGTAGATCTCTGAATCTTTGTGGGACTTTGCCATGAGCTCAAGCACTTCTAATTTCGGACACTAGGTGGCACAAGAAGACCGCCGGGCTGAGGCAGCTGACTCTGCTGGTCACTGAGGCTCCATCAAAATGAGGCTGCAGAGTATCATTTTTTTTCAGGTGTTAGTAGGATCCAGACAAAGAAAACAACTCTGTGTGTTGCTACTGGGATAAAATGCAGAGATTCATAGTCTCTAGGGGGTGTTGGATCTCCTTGGGTGAGACACACAGGCAGATAAACATTAGTTCAAGGTGACAGCTGCCAGACAAGGGGCCAGGTGTGTTGAGCTCAGAGGAAGGGGCTGGCGTGGGAGAGGGGCTTTGAAAAGATGCAGAAATTGCCCTGGCTCTGCCTACAGACAAGTTATAAATAAAGGTTGATACTTAGCACTTTCTTTTAAGAAAGAAACAATGTCTCGCACCAGATAGCAGGTTTTCATTTCTAACATCACTGGTAGCATGCCGACTCAGGTCCTGACACACAGGCGAACAGAGGAAGGGTAGCTTTTAAAGGAGTTGAATTGACCACCCCACAGAGAAAGGGGTCTAGCCCTGTGACTTCTCTTCTGCGAGATGTTTTTGGAATTAGAAAATGGTGCATTTTGTGGAGAGCGTTGGCAAGGAGCCATTCCTTCTGACTGATGGGAGGGCTGGCGCATCCGTCATTAGAGGTGTGTGCATTTGATCTGAAGACAGAGCTTCAAGGCAGAGTGAAAACGCCAGGTGTCCTTGGATTTCCCTGTCCACAGGCGGCTGACAGCCTCCAGATCCCAGAGTGCTGGCGATGTGAAGTGGCCTAGCACAGCATCTCACAGTGGCAAGGCCAGCGGTCCTGTTTGACATGACTCTTTGATCTGCTGGACTATCTCTGTGCCTCCATGATCTGTCCTTAGATCAAGACTAACTCACCTTGCAGATGGGGGAGCTCCTGTCGCATGTCTTTCCTTTTGATTTCTCTGCTCCATCTACACTCTCGCTTTTGATACACATTCTGGCTTTGCCTTTAGTGGATGCTTGTTTTCTCTTTGGCATTTCAGCTAGAGTGTGCTGGCAAGACCTGCTTGAGGCCCTTACTACAGTATTGGATTTTTTCCCCCTTAATTGAAAGAATAGAGGAAACTGCAAATGACTGTTTATCTGATTGGAGTAGCCTTACTGGTGGTGGCTGCCTGTTTGGGAAACAGATCTTGCTTAAGAGTCTTCAGGTTGGGATAACAAGCTTGTTCTGATTGTTGTGGGTCAATATTCAGAGCAGGCAGCCACAGCATAGCCTCGGTTGGGAGCCACGGCTCATATGGACACAAACGTCAGCAGAAATTGTGTGTCAGATGAAATACTCTGTTTCTTTATTCAGAAGACAGTGTCTCTGATACCAGTAGGACAAAACACCGGCAGTGGGTGGGCAGCCGATTGAACCCATCCTCTTCCTTTTGTGGCTTACCAGTGGCAGGAGTCTATAGGGGAGGCCACTGCCGCCACAAACTGTCCCTCGCCGGCCCCCCCCCCCCCACCTACTGAATCAGTCTACACTGGCAGAAGATGTGTATTTCAGCGAAGGGTAGAAAGGCCATGTCTCAGTTGTGTGTCTAGCTCCAGGGATTGTGTTTGGTCGAGTCGTACCAGTTTCCTGGGCCAGTCAATCTAACCATCAGCAAACTGGATAGCCCAGCTGGGGTGCTGGTCCTTGACAAAAGGCTCCATTGAAACCAGCTCAGCTGCAGGGAGTGGGGCGGGGCTGCGGGTTCTGCTGAGAGCCCAGGTTATCAGAGCAATTATCATGGTTTTGCCCCTTGTACTTTGGGCCATGGCTGTTCCCAATCCCCTCTCAGTACCAGGTCAGGTGGCCCCACAGAAGCTGCCAGTTCCTCACCTACGCTCCATGCTGGGGAGCTGCTGGGCGGTTGGCTGAGGAGCACCACTCTCCCTAACACACATTTCTGAGGTTCACTTTCACGGGGAAAAAACAGACTCTAAAGCAGCAGTGTTGTTCTGACGTCCCTGAGCCACTGTAGATGCATTAACGCTGGTGGGCCTTGACCAGAGGAGTCCAGGGACTTTCAGATTGGCCAGTGTTTCCTGCAGTGTTTCCAGGGACTGCCCAACTACTCAGGGCCAGCACGGTACCAGATGGGTGCCATCCATGAATGGACTCCATCCTCGCCATGCACTGTTCTCTGTCTGATGGAGGCCCAGCTAGGCGGGTCACTAGATAAAGTCCCTTCCTCGCTGAACACAGTCCTGGTCTGCTTGAGGCCACGTGGGCTTTGGACCCACACACCGTCTTTTGGGTCATTTCTGTGGACCGCTCCCCGACTTCCTGTAACACTTCGATGAAGAGCAGGAATGAGTTTGGTTGGAATCTTAAAGAATGAGGTGGTGGGGATGGGGGGAGCCTTCTTATTTGCTACCCTTAGGCTGTCCATGGGTTTCTGGGGATGAGGGAGGGGGCAGACAACTGCAGTCTGAATCCTGGCTGTGCCTTTCCTTTCTTGTGGCTTTGGTTCCCTGCAGCGGGTTCTGACATGCTCCTAGCTCGCAGATTGAGCCAGGCGGAGCTGCTGGCAGCCACGGGCTTCCCGGCCAGGCTGATTGCACGGCATCGTTCCTGCGCATTAGCTCATATTTATGTGGAATGATGGGGAACAGTGCCTGGTGTCCCTTCTTTTGTTTATATACATTTTTTCTTTGTGCGGAGGGAAAAAAGAGCTGACTCCCTTTTAGGGGACATGAAAACTGAGTTTTGTCTTCCTTTCCTATTACTGTCAAACAAAAGTCACCTTAGAATTCAAAATCACATGGGGTCCGTCACTGGCAGGAAGCAAGGCCTTTCCTCGTGAATGTATAACTTACAGTAAGTTCTCAGCAGACCAAAAAAAATGCCTTTTATCATGTTCTGGTTTTTCCCTCCCACTGTTTTATTTCACTTACAACATCACTCAGGCCCAAATGGTATTTGTCAGGAGTAATTGGCAAACGCTGGAGGCTGTGTTCAAGGCTGCTTGAATGGAAAATCTCAAAGCAGTCGCCCATGTTGAAAGAAAATATTACATTTGATCTTTTTTTATGATTTCTGCAGACATGATGCGTGTCTGCATTCTTTAGCCTTATAACCCCTTTGTATTTGAAAGAAAAAAAAAAAAACCCTGCAGGAAGTAGCACTTCACAGTTAATTTACAGTATGCCCGAGAAGTAACCACAACACATGGGAAGTCATTTTAAAAAACACCTCCGTGATTTATTTTTATTAGCCGTCTAATAAACCTGTGCTGGTTTGCAGGTTGTTAGACGTTGAATTACGACTTTGAGCCTTGCATTTCATGTCTGTTTCTACAAGGCTGTTTATTCTTCAGGATGAAAATACACCTAAAGATGCTGGCAGCCATCCGCGAGTGTGTAATGCCCTCTCACTTGGTCTTGTTTGTAAGTGGCATGCTTTCGGATACAGCAAATTAGAATCATCAAATCAAACTGAGGTCGTGAGCAGAGGTGATGTGACTGACAGCAACGCGGTGAACCAGGACTGGGGGCCCTGAACCGCTGGGCTGCTCACTCTGCCAGACGGACCCTCTGTTTTTTCTCCTAGGCACCCAGCACCGTTAGATGACAGAGCTTGGACAACCTAATAGAAATCCACCATCCTCCATGTATGTCCTAAGAAGGGAGCGACACGGGATCTCAGAGCTCATGGTGAGTCCTTACCACCTTGTAGCTACTACGCTGGGGTTGTTCTGGAGTAAGAACGTACACCGAGTCCTCTGTGTCATAGAAACTCTGGATCACAGGTCAGCAAACTACAGCCACTCCCTGTTTTTATAAATAAAGCTTTTTTTTTTTCCTAAATGCAAACTTTAAAAAATTATGGTGAAATATGCATAATATAAAATTTGCCATCATAACCATTGTTAAGCATGCAGTTTAGCAGCATTGAGTACGATGTTGTGTAGGCATCACCATGGTCTATTTCCAAAACTTCATCACCCCAAACTGAAACTCAGTGTCCATTAATCAGTAACTCCCCCTTCCATTCCCTGCCCCACCCCCAGCACCTGGTAGCCTTTCATCTGCTTTATGTTCCTGTGATTTGCCTATTCTAGATATTTCATAGAAGTGGAATCGTATGCTATGTGTCTGTTTTGTCCAGTTTGTTTAACTTAGCATCATGTTTTTGAGGTTCATGCATGATGTGGCACATATTAGGGATTCATTGCTCCTTCTGGCTTTGTTGAGGTTTAGTTGAGAATTAAGCATTGTATGTATTTAAGGTGTACGACTTGATGATTTGACATATTTTTGCATTATGAAATAATCACCGCAATCAAGCTAATTAATATATCCATCACCTCACATAGTTACCATATAATTTTTTTTCTCTTCGTGGTAAAGACACTTAAGATCTACCCTCTTCGCACATTCCAGGTATACAAAACAGTACTATTAACTATAGTCACAGCATTGTACATTAGATCTCCAGAACTTACTCATCTTGCATCACTGCTTTTTTTCTTTGTGATAAAAACATGAAATAAAGATAGTGTAAATGTGGCGTAAAATTTGTCATCTTAACCATTTTTAAATGTATAGTTCAGTAGTGTTAACTATATTCACATTGCTGCATGACAAATCTCTAGGACTTTTTCCTCTTGCAAAACTGAAACTCTATACCCATTGAATAACACCTCCCCTGTTCCCTCTCCTCCTCTGCCCCTGGGGACTACCACTCTACTTTTTATTTCTAAGAGTTTGACTCCTTAGATACCTCCCAAGGGTGGAATCATATAGCATTTGTCCTTTCGTAACTGACTTATTTCACGTAGCGTCACGTCCTTAAGGTTTATCCATTTTGTGGCATGTGACAGGATTTCCTTCTTTTTTATGGCTGAATAATATCTCCCTGTGTGTATGTGTATGTATAGATATATACATATATATATATACACACAATTTTGTTATCTTTTCATCAGTCGGTGGACACTTGAGATGTTTCTACCTCTTGGCTATTGTGAATAATGCTGCTGTGAACATGGATGTACAAATGTCTGTTCGAGTCTTAGCTTTCAGTTTCTTTGGGTGTATACCCAGAAGTGTGTAAATAAAGTTTTACCGTAACACAGCCATGTCTATTTGTTTACCAATTGTCTGTGGCTATTTCCCCTTATAACCGGAGAGTTGAGCAGTTGTGACAGAGATCATATGGGCCACAAACCTGAAAATATTTACTCTCTGGCCCTTTTCAGAAAGAATTTGCTGACTCCTGCTCTAGATCTAAAGAATACATACGTTCTACATTTGGTGGCTCTGTTGGAGAGTTACTACTCTTGGTCACTGGTTTTGAGTCAGGCCTGTTTACCTGGTGTTTGGTAGACACAAAATAGTCACAGCCAGTTCCAATCATAGAATGACTCTTTTGGCCCTAATACATTGGCTTACCTCCTAGGGGCTTGACTGACAGTGATGAAGTATGAGATTTGTACTGTGGCGACATTTTTTTTTTCCTGCCACAGTACGTTTCTTAGGGCTGCCCTAACAAATAATCACAAACCTGGTGGCTTAAAATAATAGCTTTTTAGGGGTGCCTGAGTGGCTTAGTTAATTGAGTGTTTGACTCTTGGTTTCAGCTCAGGTCATGATCTCAGGGTCTCATGATCTCATGATCTCAGAGATTGAGTCCTGTATCAGGATTGTGCTTAGTGCGGAGTCTGCTTCAGATCCTCTCCCTCCCCCTCTGTCCCTCTCCCTGCTCTCTCAAATAAACAAACAAACAAGAAAATAAATAAGTAAAATCTTAAAAAAACAAAAACAACAAAAAGAATAGCATTTTATTCTGTCACAGTCTTAGAGGCCAGAAGTCTGAAGTAAAGGTGTCAGTAGAGTTGGTTCCTTCTGGAGGCTCTAAGGCGGAATCCGTTCCACACTTTTCTCCTAGTTTCTGGTGGTTGCTAACAATCTTTGGAAATTCCTTGGCTTGTAGCTACATCCATCCCAATCTTTGCCTCCATGGTCATATGACCTGTTTTCTGTCTCTCTCTGTAGCTGTTTCTCCTTTTCTCTTAAAAGGACTTCTCATTGGGAGGGTACCAGTGTGACTCAGATGCTTAAGAAGTGTCTGGCTCTTGGTTTCAGCTTAGGTTGTGATCTTAGGGTCATGGGATTGGGCCCCGCTTCAGGCTCTGCACTCAGCATGGAGTCTACTTGAGATTCTTTCCCTCTGCCCCCCACCCCACCCCCGACTCAAGGTCTCTCTCTCTAAAATAAATAAAATCTTTTTTTTTTTTAAAGAGGACTTGTCATTGGATTTAGGGTATACCCGATTGATCTAGGATGAGCTCATCTTGAGATCCTTCACTTAATTACATCCATAGAAACCTTATTTCCAAATAAGGTTACATTCAAAGGTACTTGGGCTTATGACTTAGACACTTCTTTTGGTGGTAGACAGGTGACACTGTAGGGGAGGGAAAACATTTTTCTTTACTCTTTTAGGTTCAGTGATAGGGGCCTGTGAATTAAGCTGCCAAAAGATAAATAGGAGGGAACATTTATTTTACATGCACATAGGGTTTGCATAGAAAACAAAACCCAAAGAGATAGTTAGGCTTGAGACCTTATCTACCATTTTTAAAAAGTTGATAAATGTAGAGAAGTGATTAGACAAAGGAAAAGGGGTTTGGGCTTCTGGGAAGCCCAATTTTGGGAAGGTAAATATGTAGGGAAACTAATTGAAAATAAGGGCTATTTAGTAAGGGTTGTTGTGCAGAGTAGAGTTGTCAATCTCCAGTGATATAGGAGTCCTGGTGATTCAGAGTTGTTCTCCTCTTCCTGGTATGGGGACAGGAGGAGGAGGAGCACCTTTACAGGTAGAAATTTATGCCCTGATTTTAGGCAGAAAGAAAGAGGGCAGAGAGTTCTTCCTGCATCTAGTGTTTCTCAATTGCCTCTAACCCAAAAAGCCCTATGCTAAAGTAACATATTTTGGGGTAGCATGTTCTGATTCATTTCAAATCCATGCAATGCAGTAAGACATATCATGGATGACATTTACATCCAACTGTATAGATGTATGTATATCTAATATAAACACACATCCTATGAGTGGACTCAGAGTTTTAGAAAATATAAACAATCTTGTAAGAAATAAGGCAAGTGACACTGTGTTCTTTTTGGTGACTTTTATAAACATATTTATCCAGATATTAAGTGAAGCAGCCATGTAAAGATCTCAAAAAACTAGTCATTTTATAGGTAAAAATGAATATTGCTGATGTAATTACTGAAAAAATTTAAAAAATATACTTTAAGGAATGAATTATTTCTTAGAGGAGTAATGATTTTGTTCCCTTCTGTAGTCCATAGATAATTAAGCTAGCATGTGCTACATACAGTGTTGTATTTGTTTCAGGTGCATGACATAGTGATTTGGGAATTCTGTCCTTTGCTCAGTGCTCACCTCAGTAAGTGCAGTCACCCTTTTATTCTTGTCTTGCTCCTGCTATTAGTGGGAAAACTTTTGGTCTTTCACCTTACATATAATGTTAGCTATGGGTTTTGTAGATGTCCTTTATCAGGTTGAGAAAGTTCCCTTCTATTCCTACTTTATTGAGTTTTTTTTTTAATCATAAAAGGGTCTCAGAGTTTGCCAGATGATTTTTCTGTATTTGATCATGTGGTTTTTGTCCTTTATTTTGTTAATAAAGTGTATTACACTGATTGATTTTCATATCAACCAACCTTGCATTCCTGGAACAAATCCCATTCAGTCATGGAACATAATCCTTTTTATATGTTGGTGGATTGAGTTTCTTAATATGTTGTTGATTTTTGTATCTATATTCATAAAGGATTTGGAGAGACATAGAGTGGGGCTTGAATTCTCACTCACAGTACGACCATGTATATTTGTCAGGGTTCTCAAGAGAAATGAGGCCAGTAAGATTGGTCCCACATTTCTGCCCCCTGGAACACATACCCTGTGTAATTCCTCTTCTTAAGTGTGGATGGGACTGCAAACATAATGATTAGGGTAATGTTATGTGACATAAGTGAAGGGGCTTTTCAGATATAATTAAGATTCCAAATCAGTTGACTTTGAATTAATCAAAAGAGAGGTTATTGTAAGTGGGCCTGACCTAATCAGGTGGGCCTTTAAAAATGACTGAGTGCCTTCTGAAGAGATAGATTTGAAGTATGAGGGGGCCTCTGGCGAGGGCTACATGGCAAAGGCTGGAGAGCATCCTCTAGTAGCTAGAGTGGTCCCCAGCTGACAACTATCAAGAAAATGGTGACCTCAGTCATACAGCCTCAAAAGTCAATTCTGTCAACAACTTGAAGCTGCTTGGAAGTGGATCTTTCCCTCCTTGAGCCTCCGAATGACGATGTATCTGGCTAATAAGTTGCTTTCAGCCTTGTGAAACTGTCTTAGTCTGCTTGGGCTGCTATAACAAAAATACCATAGACTGAGCGGCTTGACCAACAGACATTTATTTCTCACTGTCTGACATCTCGGAAGTCCAAGATCAGTGTGCTGGCAGATTGTATGTCTGGTGAGAGCCCTCTTCCTGGTCTGCAGATGGCTGCATTCTTGCTGTGTCTTCACATGCCTGAGAGAGTGAGCGAGCAAGCTCCAGTCTCTTCATTTTCTCATAGGGTACTCTTCTCATCATGGGGGCTCATCCTCATGACCTCATCCAAGGCTAATTAATTTCCAAAGTTTCCAGGACATTGATGATTAGGGCTTCAACATATGAATTTGGAGTGATACAAATATTTAGTGCAAACTGGGAGCAAAGAACCTAGTTAAAATGTGCCAGAATCCTAGCCTAAAGAAACTGTGAAGTTAATAAAATGGTATTGCTTGAAGCCACTAAGTTTGTAGTAATTTGTTATGCAGCAGTAGAAAATTAATATAGGTAACATTTCAAATATCATTCCTTTATATTGGAAAAACAGGTTAATGATCAATGTAGAATAAATTGTGAAGAGTAACGTTTGACAACTCAGAAAATTACATATAGATCAATTACCCAGCAAATTGCCTTTTCTTTTTTTTTTTTTCTATTAAACGTTGTCACTTCTCAGGGGACCCCAGAGACAAGGGACAGGTTTGGGGAGAGTGTAGGGAATGCTTTTCTATCTTGCTCCAAAGAGTTGGCCAGGTGTGTTCAGCTGTTGGGAGGCTGATGCCCCTGAGAGGCCCTCGTCCTGGCCCTGGGACAGCCTTGGCCTTGGGATGCTGTAGTCAGCCCTGGCTTATACACACTCTGGGGTTCCTTGTGTCAGAGGAAATCTACTCCAGGCAAGTGCATCCAAGTTAAGAAGAACCATGGCATTGGGAAAGATGGCTTCAAATACACAGGGCCAGTGTCTGGTTGAGTATTGTTTCTCTATGGCATGAGGCATAGTTGTTTCTTGAAACCTTTTTTTTTTCTTCTTCTTCTTAAGGATTTTATTTATTTATTAGAGAGAGAGAGCATAAGCACAAGCAGGGGGAAGCAGAGGGGGAGAGGGAGAGGGAGAAGCAGGCTCTCCACAAAGCAGGGCTCCTGACAGGGGACTCTATCCCAGCACCCTGGGATCACTACCGGAGCCAAAGGCAGCCACTTAAGTGACTGGACCACCCAGGCTGCCCTGAAGCCTTCTTACTCAGTAAAAACTGTTCAGGCAAATCTGGTTTGCTCGGTAGCTCTACTTGTCCTGTTCTCAGCTTGGGCATCAATCACAGTTCTTGGATATAGCATTAAGATCATGTCTGACTCCATGTTATTAAACGGATAACAAAATGATTTCCTGAAGATAAGTGATGATCAAAACTACTGACCTTTTATTAACTTTACTTAAGAAGTTCTTGGGATTATTTCTTAATGTTGCAAGTTGATTCAGAACAATTTTATTTTCTCTCTTTGGCTCTGATGGGATCACTCTAGCTTGCTAGAAGTACCTTTTCTCTTGTTTTTGGATTGACAGTGAAAATGCGAATTAGATGGAGGTCTTTTTATTTTTTTCAGCAAATTTAAAAAATGTCCAGTCATTTGTACAAATGGTTTAAAAGCCTTGAGATTTTAGGAACGTGTATTTGCAATTATTCTCCTTTAATAATTAATCACTAATATGTTTTAATCACTGAGAACATTGTTTTGATCATTAAGAATTTACAATGTAAAGATTATTTCAAGGTCAAATTTCAAATGTTAATCATTGTAACCTAATGCATGTAAATCTCTACTGAATTCGGTTTAAAAATAAAAAGTAAATCATTAATTCGAGCTAGCATACTTACTGGAAATTGTCTTTTATTATTCTCTGCTGTGGGTCAAGGTCATTCTTTAATCAAACCTCAGTTTGATCCAGAGTCGTGGGAAGAAAATTCAGTCTTCTGTCTTTCTTCTCCGAAAAATACAGCTCTCACAGGGAACCTCTTCCAACTTCCCTTTCTCTTAACTGTTCTCATCTCATCTGTAATTATTGCTGCTGCTGTTTTGATTTTTTTTTTTTTTTTTAGTTTTGAGGGCAGTTTGTGTCACCAAGCACAAGACACTAAGAAATTATGTGACTTTGCTTGCTGGTAGGTTATTTTAGGTTGATGCTTTGATATGAAAGCTTTATATGGTATCTTCCTTTGCTTGAATGGGGATCCTGATTACCGAGGCCTCCTGCTTAACTGTCTTCTGACCAGGGGCTGGCTGTGTGGGGTATAGATTACCAGTGTGGGTTCTAGACGGAGCCTCACTTGGGTTTGGGTCCTGATACACCATTAACTACTTCTGGAACCATGGGAAGTTTTTATCATCCATCCTACGCCTCTTCCTCTTCATCTGTAAATGGGGACAAGCAGAGTACTGATTTCCAGGACAAGCTGTTTTGAGGATGAAATGTACCTCAGCCTGCAACCAAGGCTGCCTATTGTGCAGGGGCGTCAATTTAACTCATACGACAGAGAAAATGTAATGCCTTCGTTGTGGCTGCATGATCCAATTTCCCCTTCAGCCCACCCCACAGGTTACTGGGTAAAATCTGGCTTTTAGTCCTGTCCAGTTTAAATTTTATCTCATCCAATTTAATTTAAAAAGCCTCAATTGAATTTAAATAGCTTCTTTAGGCAATTGCCCTAAGAGAAACATGGTCCAGTAGCCTCCCTTGTTTCTTTCCCTAAAATGGCATTGGGTGGGAGGAGGGGTTTTGTGTTTACAATTCTACCCTCCCCATGCTGGTTCTTCTGTCTGTAGCTGGTAAATTTGCAGCCTGTCCCAGGCACTGTCTCTGGGACACATCTGCTATCTCTCTCTTACTGGCTTTTGCTACCTGCAGACTTCTGAGCCCAATTCTCTGGCTGGCTGCAGGCCAGGAATCCATGTGGCCCAGGCTGGCTGATCTTCAAGGCATCCTCTAGAATGACCATGCTTTTTGGTGCTGCCAAATTTTTCAGGATGTGTCTGTCCAGTCCCTGAATTGGAATGTGGGACAGACACCCTGTAAGCTGGCTCCTATACCTTTATATGGCCAGAACTCACTTGAAAAATAGTCTACCTGTTGGCTTATAGTTATGGTCTGCATGTTTCTGTCTTCCCCACCCCCATTCATATGTTGAAAACTTAACCCCCACTGTGATGGTTTTGGGGCCTTTGAGAAGTTGTTAGGTTTAGACGAGGACATGAGAGTATAGTCCCCATATTGGGATTAGTGCTCTTTTATAAGATGAGGAAGAGCCCAGAGCTCCTGGTCTTCCTCTGCCATGTGGGACACACACCAAGAAGAGGAATGTCTACACAGCAGGAAGAGAGCTCTGACCAGAACCTGATCATGCTGGCACCCTGATCTCAGACCTCCCAGTCTCCTGAACTATAAAAGAGAAACATTTGTTGTCTAAACCACCCAATCTATGTTATTTTTTTTATAGCAGCCAGAGTGGAGGAAGGCACTTGTCTTGCTCTCCTGCCTCTGGGCCCCCTTTTCCTCACCACAGTTCACCCAGGGCCAAAATGCAACGGATTCTGTCCAGGCTTCCAGTATAAAGACCAAATAGCTTAGTCCTCTAATCCTGGCTGTCAATATGCTACTGGGAGGATAAGGAAAGCTGGATGCCCTTTCTTAGGACAAGAGCCCAGCCCAAAGCACCATCTCTCACTGCAAAATCACCACTTTGAATGCATGAAGGTGAACACTATGTCAATCTATCCTTTGCATGTCTTCTATAATCCTCATTCTCCCCCGAGACAGAGGGATGTCTCAAAGGTCAGAGTAAAGAGAAAGGCAAAAAAGAGAGAGAGCAGAGAGAGAGAGAGAGAGAGAGAGAGAGAGAGAGAGAGAGAAAGCACATTAATACTTTACAAACTGTTACCCTTGTAGCACATTGATGCTGGACTGAAGTTTCTTGCAGGCTGAGACAGGGTCTGCACGCTTGCCAGTGCCTACCCAGGACCAAGCATAGTGTTTGGTCAAAATGCAAGAAATAATTGTTGAATGAATGATGAAAATGATGAATATCTTTAGAGTTTCCTATGAACAAATATGGACGGACTTCTCAAACAGCTTGTCAGCAATTAACAGCAGATGTCTCATAGATATTTTACCATGAAGAAATAATGGATCCCTTGCTAATTGTGAAGAAAGGAACTCTTTGAAGTGGAGAGAAAGGAGTTTTTCCCTTTTCTCCATGAAGAGCAGAGTTATAAGAATGATAAACTCTTGTGAAAGCAAAAATTGCAGTGGACAATGTTAAACAGTCAAAGATGACTTTATTCAAGACTGTTACAATAGTGGGGGAGAGACTAGAAGGAGTCTGAACTCAACTCTACTGAAACAAAGGGCAGGAGGGCTTCTAAAGGCTGGAATGAGCTAGTGGAGGATGTTAGTGGGAGGTTGATTGATGTGATGGGTAGAGCATGTTGGGTTATTTCCTGAGTTCCCAAATGTTTTCTCTGTGATTAGGCCATCAAATGAGGCTCCTGCCTTCCCACTGAGACTGGGAGGTAAGGGTGCTATCTCTCTTGATGATTACATTTTAAAGCAATGGCTTCTGGGTCCTTGAGAAAGACATTCTTGAACCGTAAAACTGGCAAGAAGCTTTAAAAGAGATTACATATATCTTAAAGTGGCAGAGAAAGAATATACAATTATAAGTTTTCTAGACAGAATGCTCTAAGGAAAGGGAGGTCAGGGCCTAGTGTCAGGAATAAACCTGTCTAAAGTTTAGTCAAGCTGAGGGAAACGTTAAGGCCATCTTGGTCACTCTGAATCCAGTGAACAGATGGTTTCCCCCTCGGAATTTAATGTGAATGTAATGTTTTATATTGTTCACTTTAAATATTCCTTCCAGAAGTAAAATATGATTTACCATAGAATAGCAACAGGACAGTGTAGCTACCATTGCAGTGCTTTTTTTGGGTTAACAATAATCAGAGAAGAGATTAGGCAGGATAGGTCCTGGCTATGGAAGTTCTTCAGAGCTTGAGTGCCACTGACAGAAAAAACTTGGCCATGGTTCTTCCCACTTTAGAGTAAGTGTCAGCAGTGAGTATCTTCCCAATTCTTTTTTTTTTTTTTTAACTTTTATTGTGTTATGTTAGTCACCATAAAATACATCATTAGTTTTTGATGAAGTGTTCCAAGATTCATTGTTTATGTACAGCACCCAGTGCTCCATGCAATCCGTGCCCTCCTTAATACCCACCACCGGGCTCACCCACCCCCCAACTCCCTCTCCTCTAAAACCCTCAGTTTGTTTCTCGGAGCCTACAGTCTCTCATGGTTCATCTCCCCCTCCAATTCCCCCCCTTCACTTTTCCTTTCCTTCTCCTAATGTCCTCCATGTTCTGATGCCATTACCAGCCATATATGTATTGCCTCAGACACTTGAAGATAAAACATGTCTCATACATACAGATTTATTTTTACTACAAAGAAAAGTCTATTCTATGGGCTATTTGTTCTTGTGTATCCCCCACAATTCTATCTTTCCCTCCTACCATCCTGCTTTGGTAATAATTATTAGTAGGTCTTCATTGCCATAACTCTCCAGTATTAGTGAAGTTAAACAGAAAACGTTCATGGGAGGTCAGACACACTGGATACGGATATAGACATCTAAAGGAGCATAGATTTGGGGCTTAAAGGAAAAGAACCCAGTCCTGGAAACAAGGAGAAAATGATAGAGAATGCAAAGATAAATGGGAAATTTAAGCTAATAGTATTGGTTAGGCCAAGGAGACGGCAGCACATTTTCACTTGATGACGTCAGGTGTGGGGCTGCTGATAGAAAGGTTATAAGCTGCCAGAAAAGGTTGGATACTCCTGAGGTTTGGAAATACCTATCTGTAGGTCTTGGTTATATCTGTTTGAAGATGCTGTTTAACATAAACTGGGGCTGTTTCCAGGAACTTACTCCTCCTTTAAATGATCCCATGTTATAAACTGCTCCTTGGCCACACTGGGCTGTATGCACAACACATAATCTGTCAAGGCTCAGGGAACTGTAGAGCCATGGATCTTGATGAAGAAGAACATGTACCAGGAGCCAGTAGTAAATTAGTGCCAGAAGCTAGCTCCCCCATTGGCTAGTCACATTTGATGATTTGCATAGATTTTATACATTTTGGATTAAATGCCTTCTGGGTTGTGCTCACGGTTAATTGCAATAGTAATGGCTGTTAACAGTAGCAGTTTTTCAGATCCTAAGGATATGGAGTGAAATGCCCTCCTCTCTTATTTATTAAATGCTATATCCACAATATCTTTCTCCCATCAGAAGCTAGATACAGATGGTTTCCAAGATATATATTTTGACATACTTCATCATTTGGCTCAGAAATGAATGTGTAAGTGTTTCTGATTGAGTAGAAGCCCCTTTCAATTATCTTAGCAGCAGGACCAGTCCCTTCCCATAAATATGGTGCTTTTATTCTATAGATAGTTGATTTATTTCAGGAGGATTGTTTAACTCATGGTATTTGTACATCGGTGGTGTTATGGGTCAAGTTAATAGAATAATAGCTTAAACTTCTCCACCATTTTATAGTGTTTTTATATTTGGTTCCGTTAATGTGTCTGCTCTATGCTGTTAAGGCCTGCATTGTGTTCCTCCAAATTCATATGCTGAAGCTCTAATCTTCAGTGTGACGATATTTGGAGACAGGCCCTTTGAGGAGATAATTAGGGTTAAATGAAAGTGATGGTTAATTGTATGTCGGTTAATGCATGCCCAGATAGTTGGTAAAACATTACTTCTGTGTCTGAGAGTGTTTCTAGAAGAGATTAGCATTTGAATTGGTGAACTATCTAAAGCAGATGGCCCTTTCTGGTGTGGGTGGTCCTCATCCAATCATTGAGGGCCCTAGTAGAACAAAAGGGCAGATGAGGGTGAATTTACTCTCTGCTAGAGCTGGGACATCCATCTCTAGGCTCAGACATTGACAGTCCTGGTTCTCGGGCTTTTGGACTCAGTTTGGGACTTAGATCATCAGCCTTTGTTTTTTAGGCCTTTGAACTTGAACTTTTTATTATACCACTGGCTTTCCTGGTTCTCCAGCTTGCAGACAGCAAACTCTGGGACTTCCTGGCCTCTACAACCACATGAACCAATTTCTATAATAAGTCTTCTTCTCTGGAGAATTCTAGCTAATACAGTGAAATCCTGAGGCTGGAGTCCTACTTCAAGAGTACTGGTTTCCTTATAAGAGGTAAAGACACAGGGATGTGTGCATGCAAACGAAAGGCCATGTGAGGACACAGTGAGAAGATCCATATGCAAGCCAAGGAGCAAGGTCTAAGGAGAGACCAAACTTGCCGACACCTTGATCTTGGACTTCCAGCCTCCAGAATGGTGAGAAATAAATGTCTGCTTTGACGCCCCCCAGTCTGGTATTTTGTCATGGCAGTCATAGAAGACTATTAAATCCTCTAAGGAAGTAAATATTGGGCCTGTTTAAAATCCAAGGACTCAGGAAATGCTCCAACAGATCAAAGCCACACAATGCAAGTATTTAATTGTATCCCATTGAAAACATCGGTCCCCTTTGGTAATTTGCATCTGAATAATAAAAAAATGCTGGAAAAAGCTGAGAAATATAAGGAAGTTTTTCTTCCTTAGGTGGGTGAATGAGTCCTAGTACCATCTGCCACATAGGCTCTCCTTGGGCCCCTCCAGTTCATGAGTTACTCTGATTCGGTAAAGCAAGTGTTACATAAATGACTGACAAAGAGATTCCTAGCATATGTGAAGAAAATATGAAAAAGCCCAAGGAATTTTTTTTTCTTGTTTGTTTTAAAAAGAGGATGGGGCGCCTGGGAGACTCAGTTGGTTGAGTGTCCAACTCTTGATTTCAGCTCAGGTCATGATCTCAGGGTCTTGAGATGGAGCCCTGCATCAGGCTCCATGCTGGGCATGTCGCCTGTTTAAGATTCTCTCTCTCCCTCTCCTATTGCCCCTCCCCCCACTTAAAAAAATAAAAATAAAAAGAGGAAACACAAATGATAAATCATTATGGAGATATCTTGTCAAGTAAATAAAGGGTCCTGCTAGTACAGAAAGAGATGAGCATGTCCGCAGTTACTGTAATAGGAACAGTCAGGACGCAGTTTTCCATGCGACACGAGAACATTTTATAGAAACCAGAAGTTGAATGTGCTAAGCCACCTTGCTGATCCACTCTTCGATGCTTCAGGAGCACTCGCTAATTAGCCTTATGATGCTGCTGTGAGGCAAATGAGCGTCTCTGCCCTCATTTTCTTTCTGTACCACTTTCCATTGGATGGAGTGGAGGAAACTGCTCATTGTTGAGCTCCCTTATGGCTACTCCACAGCTGTGGCTTCTAGCTAGCTTTTTTGCCCCTGAAGTGTCTATGGGATATTGCAAATCCCAAAGTTGGTCCATTTACCTGTGGCTCTGGGCAGATCTGGTCCTATTTCCAAAACAACGTCACTTGATATTTAAGAAGCAACCAGAATTCTTAGTTATTTTTACTTGCAATTTCAAGGTTTGTTTTTTTTTTTCCCCTTTCCCCAAATCTCCTTGGGCTATAAATTAATCTTAGTCAAAACATGCTTTTAAGAGAAGGGGACTCAAAGTAGGACAAGGACTTGTTCTTCTTGAAATTGCACATAATTCGACATAGTCTAACCTTTGAAGGGGAAATGCGATCTGTTCAGAGCATCGCAGTGGTATTTAAGGAGGCTCTATGTCTGAAAGCCGCATCTCAGAGAAAGCAGGTATTTGGTTTCAAATGATCGAAACAGCCTTGTACTCTTCTTAGAGTTATTTTGACATCTAAATAATAGTTCTGGCATTTCTTTCAGAGTGTGAATCAATAACATTGACTTAGTGCATTCTTTCCTCTTATTTTCTTTCCTTACTCTTTTATAACCTTAGATCAAGTATTAATAATTATTTTAAGCCTTTACTTAGGTTTGGTACTTTGCCACTTAGTGATGCAGGAGGTACTCCCGCCTCCTCCCCCTTTTCCAGTTGCCTGGTTTTTCCAGAATATTCTCTTTCTGAGACAAAGACAACACCTTCAAAAGCAGATAAGTGGTTGCCTCTGACGCGTTTCTTTTTCTTCTTTTCTAGTACGCACAGTATTGGAACATACGTCTCTCTCCTATTCTTCTTTTTTTTTTTTTAAAGATTTATTTATTTTAGAGAGAGAGAGAGCACACAAGCAGGGAAAGGGGCAGAAGGAGAGGAAGAGAGAGAATCCCAGACTCCCCAATGAGTGCAGAGCCTGACATGGCTCACAACCTGAGATCGTGACCTGAGATGAAACCAAGAGTCGGATGCTTAACCGACCAAGCCACCCAGGCGCCCCTCTCTCCTGTTCTTCTCACACTCCACTACTATTAATTGTCCTGGTTTCTCACCAGTGTTTCTGAATGCTTGTCTGCCAGTGGCCTACCTCAGAATCACTGGTGCTTGATGAAGCTGCCATTCTCGGGCTTCACCTCATACCAAAAAACCCCAAATGGGATTAAGAGTCCCATGCACCACAGACTGAGCCAGCCAGGCACCCCTAGAAAGTGTAGTTTTAACAAGCACACAGAGACGCTTTCAGCATTAATACCCAAGGAGCACGACCTTACACCTTGCTGGTTTTCCAACTGTCTTCTCTCCATTCCAGTCGGACTCTCATTAGTTATTGAATTCTTATACACTAACTTCTAATTATGGCTGTTACTATAGGTTCAAAATTCACCAGCTCCAAAATCTTCATGATTTGGCTCTGCAGAACATGGGAGACAGTATGGGGTGGGATGGGGCTGAGGGGGTGGGTGAGAGAGCAGAGAGACATGGAAGGGGTCAGAGAGGATTTGAGGTCCTTCAAGCCTGAGTTTGATTTCCAGTCCAGTTCTGCTGCAGAACTAGCTAAGTGACCTTGGTTGATTTGACCTTGTGAAACTCAGGTTTCTTAGCTCTGGGGGGATGGTAATTTGTCAGGCAGGGCTGTTGAGGAGGACAAAATGAAACCACAGATGTAGCACTGGGAGGTATGACTGTGTGGTAGCTTTTGTTGATCTTTAGTTTATTCCTTTTATCTTCTGCATTCTTGTTCTTCTGTCTTTGGTTGTCTTAGTTTCTTATCATTGTCTTTATTATGCCCTTGAATATGATGGTTACCTTCTTAAATTCTCTTTTGCATCTTCTTTTTCATATGCTCCTCTCTAAATTGATTTCAGCTTATTCAAACCTTTTATTCTTTTTTTCTTAAAAAAATTTTTTTTCCTTTTAAGTAGGCTCCATGTCCATTGTGGAGCCCAACATGGGGCTTGAACTCATGACCCTGAAATCAAGACCTGAGCTGAAAACAACGGTCAGACACTTAACTGACTGAGCTACCCAGGCACCCCCCAACCTTTTACCCCCAAACTGATTGTTTTAACGTAACAGTCTAGAAATTTCTCAGGCTGAGAGTCTGTGGTAGATATCTGCTGTTTGGTCTGTTCAGCATCCCTCCCTCCAATATCAGTACTTCTTTTCACCTTTAGTGTTTTGCCATTCCTCCCCCATCGTGGGTGGTTGGGGGAGGCTGGCTGGGGGATAGGTACTGACTTGGGCATGCCACTCATGGCACCATGTCCTTCCCACCATGAAGACTGGTCCCATGAGTGGTCATGTGACATAAGTAGGGCCAATCAGTGTGATTTTCTGTAGTTTTTTGGGTGGGACTTACAGGGAAGGCTTGCTTTGCTTTTGGAGCCCCAATTCTCTGGGAGCTTTGAGATTCCTTTAGGGTGCTAACACTTGCTTGAGGGTAGGGAGTAGGAGTGGGGGAAGAAGGCAGTGTCTGTTACCTCCTGAGGCTTACTCCCACTCTTGCTTGTAGGGAAACACCTTTCTAATCTCTTTTGGAGGGGGAGCCGATGTGGAGATGCTGGGTTCTGACTCCTCTAGGACTTAAAACTTTTTAAATTGTCTGTATTCCACACCTCTTCTCTTTCCCAAGTCATGTACACATTGTCAATGTGGTTGAGTTTGGGGAACCATCTCAGCAGAGGCATTTTGTCATACCTGGAATGGCCATTCCCCCCATCCCTTAGGTTCAGTTGGTGAGGTTGACCCATCAGATCCAACCCTTTTATTTAATAGAGTAGACTCTTTCCCAGGGACCCCCACAATCTCCCTATTCTTGCCTTATGTTGAGTCCCCTTACTTGGCCCTGTTCTACTTGTCCCCAGGCTCAACAGATATTCAAGTAATTTCTGGGAGGCTTCTGGACCCCACGATACTTAGTGGATGACAGGTGTGTATGTCTGGACCATCTGTCTCTGCAGGCCTCATCCATACCCTAGCCATGACTTTTGTTACACATAGCCTTAGAACCATGCATAAGTGTGTACATATATCATTGAAGTATGGGAATAGTTAATAATACACGAGTCAGCAGTGGATGCACGTTCAGTAATACAGTTCTATTTAATTGGTGAAAACTTCAGTGGGGTTAGGTAGAAATAGGAGGAGGTGGGAGTCAAGGTACATATATAATATTTTTGCCTCTGCCATTGGGTAGATGTGAAGTTTGGACTAGTTAGGCAGACCTTTCTTCCCACACTTTTCTCACTGACAAAACAAAGGATTTGGTTTACATAAACCTCCTAACTCTAAATTATGGATGACTGTGTGACAAAGGTTTGTTTTGTTTTTTTAAAGATTTTATTTATTAGAGAGAGAGAGTGGGAGAGAGTGAGCAATCATGGGGGAGGAGCAGAGGGAGAAGCAGACTCCCTGCTGAGCAGAGCCCAATGTAGGGCTCCATCCCAGGACCCCAGGATCATGACCTGAGCTGAAGGTAGACACTTAACTGACTGAGCCACCCAGGTGCTCCTGTGACAATGGTTTTAAGTGGAAATTTAGTGTCACATGGCAGTGGACTTGGAGTTGTGTGCCCAGGGCCCAAAGTGTTGAAGGGCAGGGTCTGCGGTCTGGAGGCATTGACTCAGAAGATAGGAGAAAGTCAAGTGGATGAATCTCTGAATCTCCATCCTCCTGCTATAAGAAGACCAGCTTGGATCTCATCAGTTTTATATATTGAAGACCTATATATAATTTTATTCATTAAAATTACACTGCTGCTAAAAAAATGCTGGAACCCCTCTCCTGCCTTGTTTATTCAAGCAAGTGACACCATTTTTACCTCGGCCTAGCTTGGTATAACCAAACTTAACCTTTCAGTACTCCCCAAATGAACTCTCCACATCAATCAGGCAGATAAACTCACAGTCTTTTAAATATTTCATGCCCATTCCTTTTTACATGGGTTCTGTTAGCAATGATCTAGCCTTGGAAAATGGGAAATTGCCAAGTGCAAGAATATTTTAGTTTCTGAAGTTACTAAAATTAGTTTCACTTAGCAAGATAGTGTATAGTTGGGCTGATAATAATAACCCACTGCTGGCTGGAGGGCCACAGGAGTAAAGTAGTTGATAGCTTTGAATCTTCAGTGTTTCTGATGTAACACCACTTGGGACAGGGGCACCAAGTCATGACTTTCACTTCTAATGAGATGAGCAGGGGAGAGGCATCAGCCTGTCCTGAGCTGTGGCCATCGGGCCGGGTCTCTGGGGGCCAGGCAGTTGGTACAGGACAGGCTTTATTCTTTACATTCATCTACAACACCTCCCTGCAAGTGTGTGGATTTATCAGTAATTAGTGGAAGGATTGGGGTTTAATTAAGATAAATCACAACATAAAAGGGGAAGGATGATAAAAACTTTCCATGTAAAATATGGCCTTTTTTTTTTTTTTTTTTAAGTTGAAAGGCAAAGTTACCATGAAGTTCAACATGCCCCAGTTCCCAGTATAGCTTCTCTGGCCTAAAGTTTCTTCTCTCATCTCATTCTGTTTTTGGCAGCAAGATTATATTAGTATAAAAAGTAAGTTGTACTGTTTTCTCTTTTCCTAGTATCCGAAAACATTTATGAGATATTAGAATCCCTCTTCCTTGAATGTTTCTGCAAAAACATTTCTTTTTTCTTTTTAAAATTAACATACAATGTATTATTTGCCCCAGGGGTACAGGTATGTGAATCATCAGGCTTATGCATTTCACAGTACTCACATAGCGCATAACTTCCCCAATGTTCATAACCCAGCCACCCTATCATATCCCCCTACCCTTCAGCAACCCTCAGTTTGTTTCATGAGATTAAGAGTCTCTTAAGGTTTGTCTCCCTCCCCATCCCATCTTGTTTCATTTTTTTCCCCTCCCTACCCGCCATGATCCCCACCCTGCCTCTCAAATTTTCGAAAATATTTCTATATGAGAAATTTTCATTATTATTTTTACTTTTGCATGTACTTAAAATTTTCCATACTAAAAAGTGGAGAAAATAGAATAATAAACCACATGTACTCAGCTGGAAAAGATTTTAAATTAGAGATTAAAGTTTATAAATATTATAGGACCATTCAGGTTTTCTATGTCTTCTATAGTTATTTTTGACAACTAATATTTTTTTCTAGGTCATTACCTATTCCAATTAAGTTCTCAGATTATTGGTAAAAGTTCATAATTTTTTTAAATTTGTGAATCTATATTTCTATTCTGTTTTTCATTCTTAATCCTTTTTATTTGTGCCTTCTCTCTTTTCTTCAATCAGACTTACAGAGATTTACCAAAATTTATTCCAGAGTCATTTCAGTCTACTTTTGTCTGGCTGTTCCTTTGTTTCAGTGTCTGGACAGAGCTGTATCCCAGGCTTGGAACTGAGGGTGGGAGAGGAGAAATTTTCAAGACCAAGCTAAAGAAGGTCACTTTCAGGAAGATAGTACATTATTAAAAGCCATGCCACTGAGAGAAAGACAACAACAATCATAATTTTAATACTAATATAGGTAGAATTATTGTGTACTGAGGACTAAGTTAGGTGTTTTACACATGTTGACTCATTTAATCTTCATATCAAACCTGTGAGATTTCCATTATTAACTTCATTTTCAGATGAAGAAATAGTCTCTGTGTGATTAAGTAATGTTCTCAAAGTCATATAATTTATTGATGGTATTTGACTTCAAATATGTTTTTCCTATTACCCCATTAGCTATGAACAGAGGGAAAACTGGGTGGGTTTCTGGAGATCTTGAAAGCCTGGGACATGAGACGTGAAAAGCCAAAGGGATAAACAAATGTTCAGCTTGTCACCTACTTCCTTGGCCATTTTGGTCCACATGATGAGTTCCATTTTATTTTTATTTTATTTTATCTATTTTATTTTAGTTATTTTATTATTTATTTATTTTGTTATGTTAGTCACCATAAAATACATCATTACTTTTGATGAGTTCCGTTTTAAATGACTTGATCTTTATTTTATTGTGAGAACTCCAGGGAGAAAAAATACTTATCTGATAAAAAAAGATACAAATGGAAATAAATGCCTTTTTTTCAATACAAGGGAAAGGTAGTCCTTCAGAAATGAATTTTTAGGATGAAAAATTTGGGCAAATACTATTAAACATTAAAGTACAGTGTTAATATTTGCCAAAAAACCGAGCTGACCTATAAGCTTTCTTACTTTTTTAAAAAGTTTTTCACAGGGCGCCTGGGTGGCTCAGTGGGTTAAAGCCGCTGCCTTCGGCTCAGGTCATGATCTCAGGGTCCTGGGATCGAGGCCCGCATCAGGCTCTGTGCTCAGCAGGGAGCCTGCTTCCTTCTCTCTCTTCTCTCTCTGCCTGCCTCTCTGCCTACTTGTAATCTCTCTCTGTGTGTCAATAAATAAATAAAATTTAAGAAAAAAAAGTTTTTCACAGCAAAAATATAAAGATGATAATTTGGCTTGTGTATTGTTTTGCTTCAGTACCTTTCAGAGAAAACCAATATTTACTCTCTCTGAGAAAATAGGTAAGGAAATAATTGGTCACAAAATCAACTTAACAGATTATCTCTAAAATAAAGACTATTATAGAAACACTATATAAACTGTAAAAAATGGCTATACTTTCCAAAGAAAGCATATATATTAAGGAGGCACGTATTGCATGGGGCACTGGGTCTGGTGCATAAACAATGAATCTCGGATCACTGAAAAAATAAAATAAAAAAAACTGAAAGGAAAAGGAAAAGAAATTTAAGCATAAAAATCATCTTAGTTTTTAAAGTATATTTATTGGAAACAATTTAGCTGCTAATCTCCTTATAAAATATTTTCTTTCTTTGAGCAGTGTAGCAGTGAAGAAGTGTGTCATGCAAACCCTGTCCATAATGTCTGGAAACACAGGTGAATGAATATACTTGTTGTCAAAGACATCTTTAATCTGTTAAAAATAAAAATAATATTAGGTATATTCAGATTTTATGGATATCCTGCATTATAATATTTTTGAGTATTGGGATATCTATTAGATGGATTAGTTTCTTAAATTCACAGGTTTTTTTTTTTCCTTTACATCCTTGGTATCACTGCCCAGAGCACCTTCTCTCTGAGACTTCCCCTTTCTGAGAACTGTCTGCTTCTTACTCTCCCACACCTCAGTAACTGCTGCTGATGTGTTTACTATAGATGGTTCCACCTTCTCTCCACGATTGTTTAGACCATTGAGAGATAAGCTGGGCCAATCAGTTCCGTGTACATGGTATTGAGTCTCTGAAATTCTGGGTACCAAGGGACTTGTGAAAGCAAGAGTCATGAAGTAGCCACATATGTTCTTTAGAGCTGAGGGGTGGACTTTCTCCAGCCTGTGAGAAGAGAAATAGAGAGTAGAGTTCTAAAGGGAGTGAACAATTAGGTATTTGGACAAAGGGAAGCAGAAATTGAGGCAGAAAGAAATGGTGGGAGTCCTTCATGAGGCCTCATTACCCTCAGACCCCATGAAGTATTCTGGAATCCATCTGACAAATTTCCTTCTCTCATTAAGGTAGCACAGACTGGTTTCTGTCACTGTTAAGCAAAAAGCCTTGACTAAAACACTCTCTACTGCTCCAGAGCTAGTATTCAAGGTTGGTATGGTCTTGGAACAAAGGCTTCTGCTAAGAAAATTCCAGAAAGAAAAAAACAAAACAAAACCTAATTTATGATGAGCATTTATGGAAAGAAGAGGGCCAGTAAATATACATGTTCTAGAAGTGGTAAGTGGGATATTTTCCTGTTCTATTTCAGAAAGATTGAAACGTGTTCCACTAGAAGTCAGAAGGATAGATTACCAAAATGAGCATGAGGTCACCAACCAGCTTTTTGTTGAAAGGGTTGCTCTCAGCTAACTTATGACAGTTACAAAAATAATTACCCATGGTGCATATATAATCACTACACTTATGAAACAACATTGATCTATGCAATCCTAGAATCTTCATATCAAATCATCTATGTGTTCATTGGGTTTGAGTATACCTTCAGGAAGCAAGCATCAAGATAGGAATATGGTGGACACTTAGGTTTCTGATTTGTGTGTGTGTGTGTGTGTGTGTGTGTGTGTGTGTGAAAAGAACTCTTTTTATTTCTTTTTAAACTCCCTTTCCTTCTTCCTTTCTTAGTGCTTAGTCCTGTTCTAATAGAACATTTTGCTATAATGGAAGTATTCCGTATCTGTGCTGTTCAGTATAGTAGCCGCTAACCACATGTGGCAACTGAGGCCTTGAAATGTGTAGTTAGCTTGACTGAAGAGCTGAATTTTAAATTTTATTTTATTTTAATTAGTTGAAAATTAAATTTAAATAGCTACATGTCACTAGTGTTAGTGAATTGGACAGGGGAGATTTCGTCTGTCAGTCCATTCTAAGGTTTTTGCTTTGGGTTCTAAGATATCATTTGTGATTTTATAGTGGTTTGAATTACCCATCTTATTTCCCTAACTCTCACATTTCCCACTTCAAAAAGATCAGTGGCTAAAAGGACTGACTATATCACCTTTCAATCAAATTTGATTTTGTTCTTTGGATGGGTTCCTTTGCCTGAATTCTGGTTTATTCTAGATGGGAGTTCTGTGGTTGGGTGTGGGTGAATTGTGGCTTTCTGCTATATTGTTGGCATTCATAAAACAGGCTGGATGCTGAGGGCAGTCAAATGTAAGCTGGGAGGAAACATTTTTGCTTATCTTTCAGCTTGTTTGAAGACCAAACCACAGCCATGTTGGGAGAAAGTAGCTTGGTGTGATAGAACCAGCACACTCTACAGAGACTTCATCTCGGCTCACCACAAAACCTCAATGTTGATACACCTTTCTATTCTTAACCTTAATGATAGACTTTCCTGGGTCTCAGTTGCTGAAGGGGTTGCTTGAACTGAGGAGTAGTATATTTATTGCATGTCATTATTTCTGCAGTTGCTGTAGTGTTTTAAATAAACTGAGAGTGACCCTTTCTACAAGAGGTGGGTCAACAGCTTTGTGCTACTTGTAGGTTACCTCTTGGGATTTGGTAAGATGGGCTCCAGTCTTTCTGTATCAAGTTCAAGCATGCTGGATCCAGAGTGGGGATCTTTTGAGATACAACTGAATGCACTGGTTCAAATGACAAAAACTGCAGACTGGTTGCAGAAAAGGGCCCATCTAACAGAGACAGACAAGAGCATCTTTTCTGCTGTGTCTGATCAGGTTTCTTTATCAGCAACTTGATTGCTACCTGATTTCTTTCCTCAGTGCACTGCTGAGAAGCAGCCTTGGTCTCAGCAGCTGGGTCATTTGTGTTGTGTCCAAATCTTGTCCAAATTTTTGGTTGTAACTATCCACAGGCTCTGTAAATTCAGTCAATATGCATGTGTTCTCAGCAGAAAAACCTTTTTCCCCCAATATTCCTGAAAAGGTGTTGGAAAGTATTGCTTTTCCCACTTTTGCTATCTGATGCTTGAACTGCCTGTGGTTGAAGGTGAAGGGTGGGTTACCCACTAGTGCAGAGAGTGGTGCGTCCACTTCCCTATAGAGCTGGAGCTCAGAAGCAGGAAGGCAAGCAGGTTGGTATTTGCAGCAACTTCCTGCTATTGTCCCAGCATGTATACTATTGTCAAGAGAATCCAGAAAGACTGGACTGCCCTTTCCAACTAATGAGCATCTGTGTGATTCTCATTACTCTTGTCCTTGAATCTCACATAGACACAGATTCGAATAATTCTGGATAAGGTCTGTGAACCAGGCAGGCGCACACAGAATCCTCTGCCTGTGAATTTCACCTCAGCCCAACCTCTTATGGTGAGCGAGGAGCAAACACCCACTGGACTCAGCTTCAGGCTTTCCCTGAAGCTCCCTCTGCTAAGGAACATTTTTACCCTGGCTGATTCAAGGTGAAGATGGGCACTCAAGGGGGTGCCCATTCTTTCCCTTCACCTCCCATTGACTTTATTTTTATTGATTATTTATTTTTTATTATGTTCAGTTAGCCATTGTGTAGTACATCATTAGTTTTTGATGTAGTGTTCAATGATTCATTAGTTACATATAACACCCCATGCTCCTTACAGCACATGCCCTCCTTAATACCCATCACCCTCTTACCCCCTCCCTTGACCCCCCTCCCTTCTGAAATCCTTAGTTTTGTTCCTGGGGTCCATAGTCTCTCTGTTTGTCTCCCTCTCTGATTTCTCCCCCTTCAGATTTCTTTCCCTTCCCCGGTGGTCCTCCTTGCTATTGCTTATGTTCCACATATGAATGAAATCACATGATAATTGTTTTTCTCTGCTTGACTTACTTCACTTAGCATGATCCCCTCCAGTTCCATCCACGTCGATGCAAATGGTGGGTATTCATCCTTTCTGATGGCTGAATAGTATTCTATTGTAGATACAGACCACATCTTCTTTGTCCATTCATCTGTTGAAGGGCCTCTTGGCTCCTTCCACAGTTTGGCTATTGTGGACATGGCTGCTATAAATATTGGGGTGTATATGGCCCTTCTTTTCACTACATCTGTATCTTTGGGGTAAATACCCAGTAGTGCAATTGCTGGGTTGTAGGGTAGCTCTACTCTTAACATCTTGAAGAATCTCCATTCTGTTTTCCAAAGTGACTGTACCAGCTTGCATTTCCACCAACAGTGTAATAGGGTTTCCCTGTCTCCGCATCCTCGCCAACATTTGTTGTTTCCTGTTGTGTTAATTTTTGCCATTCTAACTGGTGTAAGGTGGTATTTCAATGTGGTTTTATTTGTATTTCCCTGATGGCTAGTGATGTTGAGCATTGTTTCATGTGCCTATTAGCCATTTGTATGTCTTCTTTGATGAAGTGTCTGTTCAGGTCCTTAAACTTTCCTTCACTTACTCATTCAATAGTTACTAACCAGGCACCAATTATATACCTACAGTCTTCACTGGGGATATAGCCGTGAGTGAGACTTGCACAACCTGTTTCCTCCTAATCCACAGAACAGCTTCCAGACACGCTTCCTCTCTTAAAAGCTTTCTCTAGGTTTTCTGTACCATCTGTGCCCCAGGGACATGAGGAAAATTAGGATATTTCAAATGTGTTTTTCTACTTAAGTCCTCCTTTTGGAGGCAAAGTAAACATAATGTGATAAAAATAGGACCAAAGAGACTGGAGTTAGTACGTAAAAACCTTTATTATTTATTTATTTATTTTAGAGAGGGGGAGGGGGAAGGGGCAGAGAGAATCCTAAGCAGGCTCCGTGCTCAGCCCTCTGTCCCACGACCCTGGGATCATAATCCGAGCCTAAATCAGCAGTCGGATGCTTAACTGAACGAGCCACCCAGGCAATCCCCCACTTTTTTTCCCCCTCACAAAAACCTTTATAGCACAGGATAATTTACAGGTATTTTTTTTTTTTCCTGCTCCCAGTGTCCAAGGTAAAAGCAGGGCTTTGTGTCCAGGAGACCTGGAATTGCCCTTACTCACATGGCAGAGGTAGCAGGGGCGGAGGCATTTTGCTTTCAAAAGTATGTGGTCCCATTAATAGAGGGTGGGAGACAGAAATGGAAATGCTGGGGCTCCCTGAATGATGCCTTGAGGCTGGGAAGTAGCTGCAGTTCCTGTGTGTATGCTGGAGGCCATTCCATGAAGTCCCTAGAGAAAAAGGGACTTTTGATGGGTTTGGGGTATGTGAGGGTTGAGGTGTGTGAGGGTTAGGGCATGTAAGGGTTGAGTGTATGAGGGTTGGGGTGTGTTATGGTTGGGGTATCAGGGCTAGGGTGTGTGAGGGCTGTGGTGTGTGAGGGGTAGGGTGTGTTATAGTTGGGAGTGTGTGAGGGCTGGAGTGTGTGAGGGTAGGGTTTTGTGATCACTTGAACCTTTGGTGGGAGCTAGGTATTGTGTGTGTAAGGCACTGAATAGGAAGGGGGCTTTAGAATCCCCTTAGACTGACCCCTAACCCAAGCTTCAGATGTGGCATCACAATACTATAAGTAGACCCCTGTCTGTCAAGTGCAGAGTCATTCACAGCTGAACAGTGGAAGCAGCCCAGTGGGTCCACTGACAGCTAACTAGGTAAGCACAACGTAATATATCTATGCATTGGAACATTATTGAGCCCTAAAAGGAAGGAAATCTTGAGGTGTGCTACGACACAGATGAACCCTAAAGACATTGCGCTCGGGGAAACCAGCCAGACCCCCAAGGACAAACACTGTATGACTGTACTGATACGTTCTCCCTACAGTAGTCAAGCCCACAGAGAGAAAGCAGAGTGCTGGGTGCCATGGCTGCAGGAGGGGCATGGGGACTTAGTGTTTCATGGGAACACCTTTCAATTTGGGAAGATGAAAAAGTCTGAAGATGAATGGTGGAGGTGTTTGCACAACCTTGGAAATGTGCCGAATGCCACTGAATTGTACACTTAAAATGGTTAAGATGGTAAATGTTATGTGTGTTTTACCACAATTAAAAAGAAAATTGAAAGGACAACAAAATGGGCCTAACCTGGCGCAACTTTTACAGTGGAAAGAGAAACCTGGAATTAACCTCCTGAAGAGTAAGCAGGGGCAGAAGAGAGGGAGGCTAAGTTATCTTACAGAGCATCGAGATAGAGCAAATTTCTGGTGTACCGAAATGGAAGAAATATCATCCCAAATCTCATCTAAGTGGGTTGTACTGGGCGTCCCGAGTTCCGGGGCCCAGGCTTGTGTATGCGTTCTGGGTTCCTTGAACAAGGTGGACTTTGGTTTCTCTCTCCCAAAGCAGTTGGGAGCAGAGAAGTGCTAGAAGCTTGATGAGGTCTCCTGGGACCTGGCTGGTGGGGTGGATCTTGCTCCAGTCCCTTCTCTCCAGCCTTGTGATTTATTTCAGATGCTAACACTTGCAGAGCACACTCTCTGCTCTGCTTAGTGTCCCCCGCAGGGTGAGATGCCCCCAAATCCTCTAATGGAAGGAGACACCCAGTCACATGGGCACAGCATGGGGGGGTGGGGGGCTAACATCAACCTGGTTCACCACAACCGAACAGAGCCTGGTGACCCACTCCTCCTGAATGGCCCGTAGAGACAGTGCATGGCTCCAGGTGGTGCAGCCAGATGAAGCAACGGGTTTCCTCCTGAAAGAGCCCCAAATGCAACGGTAGGTTGAACTTCACCACAAACTTGGTTCCCCCAGGGTCATGGCACGAAGCTTTTCCCTTTATATATTCCAGGGCGCTGGCTAGGGTTGGACTGGCACACGGGCTCCTCCAGCCCCTTTTATTCCCAGCGGCAACAGGAAAGGGCGTGCTAGGAGAGCAGAGCGCTGGGCGGCGCCGAGTGCGGGGCCTTCCGCTGCGGGGTTCCCTCTCCTCCTTGCTCCTCCGTCCCCAAGGCCACCTGCGGAGATCAGGTCTTCAAAACCTGGGGACTCTGTGGAGCCTGTGGGAGAGCTGCTGCTCGGGCAGCTCCGGACGATGGGGCTCCGCTTGCCTTTCCTGGTGGCCCAGTCAGAAGTAGTCTTGGGTTAGAGTCGTGGAGCTGACCTCTTGCTGCCACGGTGGGCCTGGCCTTTGAGATCCAGTGTCTCCATCTGCGGCTGGGGTCCTATTCCAGAGTCACTTCAAGGTGAGCTGCTTGCCTTCAAAGTCCTTTGATATTTTGGCTTAAGCTGGTGTCCCGTTTGAGGCGCCGACAGATTCAAGTAACAGCTGGAGCCCTTTGTTTATAGTGCTCTCATCTCACATTTCTGGGTGAATTTCTTTTTGGAGATAATGTTCTGTGAATCACCTTTGAAATGACAATTTATCAGCTGAGGGACTGTTCTCTTTGAATTGTCAGAATAAGAATAGAAGTAGCTCCCTGAAGTGCAGTTTCCTAGGCCCACCGCAAAGATGGGTGTGAACCCCCATATCCTCAGGACTATGCTTTCTTTTTGTTTTTTATTTTTTATTGAAAAAACTTTTTATTTGACTATCAACACACAATGTTGCATTAGTTTCAAGGGTACAACCTAGCAATTTGGTAAGTCTATGGTTATGCTGTGCTCATTCCAAGTGTAGTTACCATCTGTCACCAGGCACCGTGGTTACAATACCTTCGCCTATATTCCCTGTGCTATAGCTTTCATCCCGGTGACTTAGTCATTCTATAACTGGAGGCTGTATCTCCCACTCCCCTTTACCCAGTACACCCATCCCCCTATTCCCCTTCCCTCTGACAACCATCAGTTTGTTTGCAGTATTTATAGGTCTGATTCTGCTTTTTTTTTTTGATTCCATGTATGAGTGAAATCATATGGTACTTGTCTTTTTCATTCTGACTTATTTCATTTAACATAATACCCTGTAGGACCATACATGTTGTCACAAATGGCAAGAGCCCATCATTTTTTATGGCTGTGTAATATTTCATTATGTATGTATTTGTGTGTATATATATATATGTGTATATATATATATGTGTATATATATGTGTGTGTGTGTGTGTGTGTGTATACACCACATCTTCCTTATCTGTTTGTTGATTGATGGACACATAGGTTGCTTCTGTATTTTGACTCTTGTAAATAATGCTGCAATAAACATAGGGGTGCAGGGGTGCCTGAGTGGCTCAGTGGGTTAAAGCCTCTGCCTTAGGCTCAGGTCATGATCTCAGGGTCCTGAGATTGAGGCCTGCATCGGGCTCTCTGCTCGTCAGGGAGCCTGTTTCCTCCTCTCTCTCTGCCTGCCTCTCTGCCTACTTGTGATCTCTCTCTCTCTGTCAAATAAATAAATAAAATCTTAAAAAAAAATAAACATAGGGGTGCACAGATCATTTTGAATTTGTGTTTTTGCTATCTCTGGGTAAATACCTAGTAGTGGATTATTGGATCATACGATATTACCATGTTTAATATTTTGAGGAACCTCTATACTGTTTCTCGCAGCAGCTGCACCAATTTACATTTGCACCAACAGTGCACCAGGGTTCCTTTTTGTTCCATATCTTCGCCAACACTTGTTATTTCTTGTCTTCTGGGTTTTAACCATTCTGACAGGTGTGAAGTGGTATCTCATTGTGGTTTTGATTTGCATTTCCCTAATGACTAGTGATGCTGAACATCTCTTTACGTGTCTCTCAGCCATCTGGATGTCTTTGTTGGAAAAAATGTCTATTCAGTTTCTCTGCCCATTTTTTTTAAATTTTATTTTTATTATTTGCCCAAGGGGTACAGGTCTGTGAATCATCAGGCTTACATCTTTCACAGCATTCACCAAAGCACAAACCCTCCCCAATGTCCATAACCCATCCACCCTATCCCTACCCTCCCACCCCCCAGTAACCCTCAGTTTGTTTTGTGAGATTAGGAGTCTCTTATGGTTTGTCTCCTTCCCCATCCCATCTTGTTTCATTATTTTTCCCTCCCTACCCCCCACGACCCCCCACCCTGCCCCTCAAGTTCCTCATATCAGAGAGATCATATGATAATTGTCTTTCTCTGATTGACTTATTTCGCTCAGCATAATACCCTCCAGTTCCATCCATGTCGTTGCAAATGGCAAGATTTCGTTTCTTTTGATAGCTGCATAGTATTCCATTGTATATATATACCACATCTTCTTTATCCATTCATCTGTTGATGGACATCTAGGTTCTTTCCATAGTTTGGCTATTGTGGACATTGCTGCTATAAACATTCGGGTGCACGTGCCCCTGAGGATCACTACCTTTGTGTCTTTAGGATAAATACCCAGTAGTGCGATTGCTGGGTCGTAGGGTAGCTCCATTTTCAACTTTTTGAGGAATCTCCATACTGTTTTCCAGAGTGGCTGCACCAGCTTGCATTCCCACCAACAGTGTAGGAGGGTTCCCCTTTCTCCGCAACCTCGCCAACATCTGTCATTTCCTGACTTGTTGATTTTAGCCATTCTGACTGGTGTAAGGTGGTATCTCGCTGTGGTTTTAATTTGTATTTCTCTGATGCCGAGTGATGTTGAGCACTTTCTCATGTGTCTGTTGGCCATTTGGATGTCTTCTTTGGAGAAATGTCTGTTCATGTCTTCTGCCCATTTCTTGACTGGGTTATTTGTTTTATGGGTGTTGAGTTTGAGAAGCTCTTTATAGATTTTGGATACTAGCCCTTTATCTGATATGTCATTTGCAAATATCTTCTCCCATTCTGTCAGTTGTCTTTTGGTTTTGTTGACTGTTTCCTTTGCTGTGCAAAAGCTTTTAATCTTGATGAAGTCCCAATAGTTCATTTTTGCCCTTGCTTCCCTTGCCTTTGGTGAGGTTCCTAGGAAGAAGTTGCTGCGGTTGAGGTCGAAGAGGTTGCTGCCTGTGTTCTCCTCGAGGATTTTGATGGATTCCTTTCTCACATTGAGGTCTTTTATCCATTTTGAGTCTATTTTTGTGTGTGGTGTCAGGAAATGATCCAGTTTCATTTTTCTGCATGTGGCTGACCAGTTTTCCCAACACCATTTGTTGAAGAGACTGTCTTTTTCCCACTGGACATTCTTTCCTGCTTTGTCGAAGATTAGTTGACCATAGAGTTGAGGGTCCATTTTTGGGTTCTCTATTCTGTTCCACTGGTCTATGTGTCTGTTTTTGTGCCAGTACCATACTGTCTTGATGATGACGGCTTTGTAATAGAGCTTGAAATCTGGAATTGTGATGCCGCCAACTTTGCTTTTTTTTTTCAACATTCCTTTGGCTATTCGGGGTCTTTTCTGGTTCCATATAAATTTTAGGATTATTTGTTCCATTTCTTTGAAGTAAATTGCTGGTATTTTGATGGGGATTGCATTAAATGTGTAGATTGCTCTAGGTAGCATAGACATTTTCACAATATTTATTCTACCCATCCATGAGCATGGAATGTTTTTCCACTTCTTTGTGTCTTCCTCAATTTCTTTCATGAGTACTTTATAGTTTTCTGAATACAGATTCTTTGCCTCTTTGGTTAGGTTTATTCCTAGGTATCTTATGGTTTTGGGTGCAATTGTAAATGGGATTGACTCTTTAATTTCTCTTTCTTCTGTTTTGTTGTTGGTATATAGAAATGCAACTGATTTCTGTGCATTGATTTTATATCCTGACACTTGACTGAATTCCTGTATGAGTGCTAGCAGTTTTGGAGTGGAGTCCTTTGGGTTTTCCACATAAAGTATCATATCATCTGCAAAGAGTGAGAGTTTGACCTCTTCCTTGCCGATTTGGATGCCTTTTATTTCTTTTTGTTGTCTGATTGCTGAGGCTAGGACTTCTAGTACTATGTTGAATAGCAGTGGTGATAGTGGACAGCCTTGCCGTGTTCCTGACTTTAGGGGAAAAGCTCTCAGTTTTTCTCCATTGAGAATGATATTCGCTGTGGGTTTTTCGTAGATGGCTTTGATGATATTGAGGTATGTACCCTCTATGCCTACACTATGAAGAGTTTTGATTAAGAAAGGGTGCTGTACTTTGTCAAATGCTTTTTCAGCATCTATTGAGAGGATCATATGGTTCTTGTTCTTTCTTTTATTAATGTCTTGTATCACATTGATTGATTTGCGAATGTTAAACCAACCTTGCATCCCAGGAATAAATCCCACTTGGTCGTGGTGAATAATCCTTTTTATGTGCTGCTGGATCCTATTGGCTAGTATTTTGTTGAGGATTTTTGCATCCGTATTCATCAAAGATATTGGTCTGTAATTCTCCTTCTTGATGGGGTCTTTGCCTGGTTTGGGGATCAAGGTAATGCTGGCCTCATAAAAGGAGTTTGGAAGTTTTCCTTCCAATTCTATTTTTTGGAACAGTTTCAGGAGAATAGGTATTAATTCTTCTTTAAATGTTTGGTAGAATTCCCCTGGGAAGCCGTCTGGCCCTGGGCTCTTGTTTGTTGGGAGATTTTTGATGACTGCTTCAATCTCCTTACTGGTGATGGGTCTATTCAGGTCTTCAGTTTCTTCCTGGTTCAGTTTTGGTAGTTTATATTTCTCTAAGAATGCATCCATTTCTTCCAGATTGTCCAATTTGCTGGTGTAGAGTTGCTCATAATATGTTCTTAGAATTGTTTGTATTTCTTTGGTGTTGGTTGTGATCTCTCCTCTTTCTGCCCATTTTTTAATCAGAGTGTGTTTTTGGTGTTGAGTTGTATAAGCTCCTTATATATTTTGGATATTAACCCCTTATTGGATATATCATTTACAAATATCTTCTCCCATTCAGTAGGTTGCCTTTTTTTTTTCTTTGTGGCTTCCTTTGGTGTACAACAAGATTAATACCCAGAAATTGGTTACTAATAATCAAGTAGCAGAAAGAAAAATAAAGAAAACCCCAATTCCACTTAAAATACCATTAAAAATAAATGTCTAGGAATAAACTTAACCAAGGAGATGAAAGACCTATACTCTGAAAACTATAAAACACTGATGAAAGAAATTGAAGATGACACAAACAAATGGAAAACTATTCCATGCTCATGGATTAGGTGAATCAATATTGTTAAAATGTCCGCACTATCCAATGCAATCTACAGATTCAATACAATCCTTATCAAAATGCCAACACCATTTTTCACAGAACTTAGGGGAAATAACACTAAAATTTATATGTACCACAAAACCCCCAAATAGCCAAAATGATCTTGAGAATAAACAACAAAGCTGGAGGTATCACAATTCCAGATTTCAAGATATACTACAAAGCTGTAGTAATCAAAACAGTATGGTAAAGATGCAAAAATACATAGATCGATGGACTCGACCAGAGAACCCAAAAATAAACCCATGTTTATATGGTCAATCAATCTTTAGCAAAGGAGGGGAGAATATACAAGGAGGAAAAGATGGTCTCCAATAAATGATGCTGAAAAAACTGGGTAGCAGTATGCAAAAGAATGAAACTGGATCACTTTCTTAAGCTATACACAAAAGTAAAACTCAGAATGGATTAAAGACCTACATGTGAGACCTGAAACCACAAAAATCCTAGAAGATCACACAGGCAGTATTTTCTCTGACATTGGCCGCGGTGACATTTTTATAGATATGTCTACTACGGCAAGGGAAATGAGCAAAAATAAACTGTTAGGACTATGCTTTATTTCCTTTTCCTCAAAGAATACCACAGTTGTCCCCTGCTTCTTCCATGTCTCTACTGAGCAGCCAACTGGTCCCACTGTATTCTTGGCTCTGCTACTTCCTGCTAACTATGTCTCTGTGAGTCTTAGTTTCATCATCTATAGAGTGGATATAATAGTTCAGGGTTGCTGACACTTTGTGTCCATATGTGAAAGTACTTTATTGATTTATAAATGCTATACAAAGGGACATTACTTTTCTGCTAAGAAGTCTGAGCCAATGGGCCATTTGGTCCTTTCCAGACTCACTGCCAGGCAGTGGGGAAATAAGTCTTGATCATGCTACCATTTTGAAACATTTTAAATGAAGACAATTTCTCTCTCCTCCTCTTGGCTCTCTTCTTCCCTGCCACTTTTGTCCAGGAGGTAATGAAGATTAGTTTTCAGTTCTTTTTCTTTTTCCTGGTAGCCTAGCCTCACTGTTTAGAGAAGCTCTCAGAGTTGTTTCCCCTTGAATTTCTGCTTTTTACCATTGTGTTTACAACAAGATTCAACTGCAGGTAATGCCTGGAGACAGTGAAAGTATTAGAAAGCCAAGCAGCTCTTGCCTTCTGACCCACAGAGCCTGAGGTCAATGTTAGGGCGGAATTTTTTTTTCCCTGGAGGAGGCCATGAAGCAGGAGGATGAAGAACCACAGAGAGTGGGCTGAGCTCAGGGCTGGTGTGGGCAGCTGGTAAACTCACTTCTTGAGAATGCTCTGCAATCTTGATTCGGCTCTGCCACTACTTACTGAACCTCCCTTTATGTCCAGCAGGGCTGGATTGTGTTCCCAGGCCTACAGGGAAGTAATATCTGTTCAGTAGTTTGTTTAAAATTTTGGATCTGATTGTGCGACTCAAGCGAGTAGTGTCAAACTTTAGCCAGTGGTGGCTTTTGGGGAGGAGAGGTGAGAGTTATCTAAATATTGTGACATGGACAAACTTTCTGTTGATTTTAATGAACTTTGTACAGTTTTCTGAGGCTCTTGAAAGCTGGATGCTGGCCTGATTCTTTGTGTAATATGAGGCTGCCGCAGATGTGGCCACGTAGTACTTAGGAGTGTAGTCCATCTACTGTGAACCTGGACATGCATGTTCTGGATTTTATTGCCAACCAACCATCTTGAGGGAGTGATTGGCTCACCAATGTAACATTTCTCCCCGACCCTTGCTATTGCAGCTAGTTCTTATTGAAAATTACCATGTGACAACTCTTGGTGGTGTCCCTGTAGAGATGACAGAGGGATACATTGTATGAAAACTGCCTTCATACTTGGCATTTTGGCTGGCTGTCTCAGGAGGGTCACTGTTGTAGAAAGTGATCTGCTCTGTCAGGGGTGGAAGGGAAAAAAGGAGGAGCTTCTAGCTTTTCTACAGGATGTCAGATTGTTAGAAATAGAGCTGGTGAAACATAGAGAAGACACTGGGGAAATTCAGCAAGCCAAGAGCATTGTGTGGTGTGTGGATGTGAGGGGGAAATGGAAATCCCACTGTTTAGGTGAAATCAAAGACTTCAAATAATCATAGATTCACAGCAAGTTGGAAAAAAAATATACAGCCAAGTCCCATATACCTGTCACCCCTGCACCATCTTGCATAACTGTAGCATGGTGACAAAACTAGGAAATGAAGCATAGTGCTCCTGAAACAGGTGACACATTGAAATAAATCATAGCACTATTGCAAAGATAGTGTTGACAATTTTTTGAGCCCCTACAACATGCCAGTCAGGAGAAAGGGCAGCTGGAGTGTAAACAAATCAGTCTTGGGTCCTCCCCTGAAGGAGTTACACAATAACCAGGAAGACTGACATTCAATTAGAAATTATGCAGGTAATTCACTTTTTAAAAAGATTTATTTATTTGTTAGAGAGAGCAGAGGGACGAGGCATAGGGAGAGGGAGAATCAGGCTCCCTGCTGAGCAGGGAGCCAGCTATGGGCTTGATCCCAGGGTCCCAAGATCATGACCTGAGCCAAAGGCAGACGCTTGACCAAGTGAGCCTCTCAGGAACCCCCAGTTAATTCATTAATCACAATTGTGATAAGTGCTATGAAATGAAAATATAGCCAAAAGAAAAATAAAAAAGGTCGAGTTCATGAAAGAAAACTTAACAATTTCCATGATGTTTAAAAAGCTTATTTGAAGATTTATCTATGATTCTGGAGTAGCTACAGCTTTAAAGTTTGCTCCTATGTACATTTATAATTGTGTCCTTTCCTGGGCTTATTTTTGTCAAATTTCTTCCTTTTTTTTTTTTTTTTTTTTTCTGGTCTGTGGAAGCCAAGTATGTCCTGGAGTAAATGGGCACCAACAATTGTGCCCACAAATGGCACTTTGTAAGGGTGTTTTAAACAGAAGTCAGCAATTTGGGTGTAGAACAGCAATCAGAACTCAGAGGCCTGCTCACTGGTATTGTCAGCAAGTAAGAGAGCACCAAAATGGATATCTGCCAATGGGAAGAATTCTGGAATGTTGGTTGTGTTTGACAAGACCCCAGAACATCCTGATTATAAAGCCTGCTGCCTCTGGCTTAAGAGGGCCACTCTGTCCAGCCACACAGAGGGTTCAAATGTACCAGGTTCATTCATGTGGTTCACAGCTATGACCTACTTTGGGATCCTTATGGTTAAAGTGAAGAGAAGGACAATTAGATTTATGTTCCCTGTTAAATCCAAGAAGTGGTATCTGGGCAACTCAAACTGAATGCACACAAGAGAGTGACCCTCCCCACCTACTTGGTAAACTTGGTACAGGTGGCAGAAATAATACCTGGATAAACACCACTGGTCACTTAGGGCATTTTCTTTATATCAACGTTTGCTATAGGAGGTTCTCATGTCTCCTGGCTCTTGCCAAGCAAACAGTGTGCTTTAGACAAGAAGTGGGAAACAAAGGTTTGCTAGAAATGGTCAGGAGTAATGGGCCTTAACAGTGGTGTTTGCAGTGGGGTTTCTCCTCTGATGTCAACAATGGTTTTTGTTAGATGCAGTCCTGAATTAGGATACCAGGAGGCACGTGATAGACAGAAGTGCTGACTTTCCACCCGTCTTTTGTAAGTTTTCATTCCTCATTCTATGTTCTGGATCGCTGAGCCTTTCAAAATGCACCGTTGATACAGAAGCAAGACCTCCACTTCAATCTCAGTATTTGGCCACCTGAAAATTCCAGTAATTGGCCTCCATCACTGAGTAAGTGGGGGAGGGGAAGGCCTCATGAAATCCATTCCCCCAACCTAACTATCCCCCTACGCATCTATGGAGAAATCATAGGATCTATTAATGATCCTCCTGATGCTAGTCTTTTTGTTGAATTTCATTTTAATTATAATTTTTAAGAATGATTTCTCCCCGCAAAATGCTGGAGTCAGCTCTGGGAGAATTTGTTATGGTTAATGAATGCTGGTGAGCAGAGGGGTTTGCTCTTGGGCCTGGAAGCCTCATGTACCGGTCCTTGCAGGCAGATGCTGCTCCCGTTCCTGGGGCAGGGCCAAATCACCCTGTATCCCCTCGGGCCTGGCATTGTGCCACACACATATTAGCGCCTGGTGCATGCTGCCTCTTCACCTTTGAAAACTTGTAGCCTGATGGTACGGTGCTTAAGAGCTGGGCGTTGGAGAAGATATATGATTTTGAATGCTGCTCCTGCCACTTATTCTCTGAGTCTTTGGGTAAACCACTTAACCCCTCTGGACCCAGTTTCCTCATGTGTGAAATGGGGATAATAAGACCCACCACACAAAGCTGTGAAAATGAAATAAGACAGTACCTCACACTTGGTATAGAACCCATGGATTGCCTGTTCCCCTGTTAGAGTGTAAGCCCCATTGAGGCAAGGACATATCTGTTCCATTCTATATCCCCATGCTGGACACATAGTAGGTGCTCAATAAAATATTTGTTAGATTAATGAAAATCTGTTATAGATTTTTCTGTGATACTACTTTGAAGAGAAAAAGAAATTTAAAGATTTGAGGAATGGTGGTATGAGACAGTTATATTGGAAACTAAATAAACTAATTGGAGAAAGATTTTTTTTATAAACATGAGTTATCCATGTGTATCTTAGTATTGGGCATTAATTTCACTTTTAAAAAAATGGTTGATTTATTTTTTTAGAGAGAGAGAGAGAGAAAGAGAGTGAGGGGAGGGGCAGTGGAAGAGAATCTTCAAGCTGTCTCCCAACTGAGCCAGGAGTCCAAGTGGGGGCTCAATCTCATGACCCATGAGATCATGACCTGAGCCAAAACCAAGAGTCAGACCCTTAACCAGTTGAGCCACCAGGCACCCATTAATTTCACTTTTAAATAAGTTTATTATTTTAGTTGAGAAATCATCATTTATTTTTCTAGATAGGGTTTTTCAGGATTCCTGAGAGAAACTGACTTACATAATTTTATATCTTTGGCAAATATACATATATATTTTAAAGATTTGTTTATTTTAGAGAGACAGAGCGAGCAAGTGTGGTGTGGAGGGGCAGAGGGAAAGAGAGAATCTCAAGCAGACTCCCCACTGAGCATGAAGCCTGCCATAGGGCTTGATCTCACAATGCTGAGATTGTGACCTGAGCAGAAATCAAGAGTTGGACGCTTAAACAACTGAGCCACCTAGGCGCCCCCGTATGTATGTGTGTGTGTGTGTGTGTGTGTGTGTGTGTGTGTGTGTGTGTATTTTTAAAGATTTACTTATGTATTTTAGAGACAGAGAGCAAGAGCAGGAGGGGCAGAGGGAGATGGAGAGCGAATCTTAAGCACACTCTGCACTGGGCGTGGAGCCTGATGAGGTGCTTGATCCCACCACCCTGAGATTATGACCTGAGTGAAAACCAAGAGTTGTATACTTAACTGACTGTGCCACCCAGTGCCCCCCTCTATACATTTTTAATAGAATTATGGTTTTGGTTCCCATAGAACAGGGCAAAGACTTCCTCTCTCTTCCATTCCTTCTCTTTCCCCCTTCCTTTCTTGCTGTCTTTCTCTGCCTCCAAGATGAAACACTATAGTGCATTAAAAATATTTCTGGGCATTAAGGATGTAGGGGATACATCCTTATGGACCACATCCATTGGAATGGGTCAAATCTATGTAAGGATGTAGGGTGTTTGAGTATGTTAGCTTCTCAGGGAAAATTTTAGATAAAGTTGAAACAGTGTTTTTCTTTAGAAGTTACTCAGCTTTGTAATTCCATCGGTAACTAGTAATTTTTCTGTTCTCCAAATTGCAAACATCTGATATTGACCAGTTTGGAGCATCACTATCTGTCTGACTCATTTGGGAATGAGGTGGACATTCATTTAGAGCACTCATTGCAAAGTACCGGTGGCTTTAACTGTTTTAGGGACAATTCTTTGACCCGCCGCCAGATGGAGAAGGTACTCCACTTAGGTTTTGATTCATGTTTGCCTTGTTCAAACAGGTTTTGGCACTCTTCTCTTTTCTGGACTGGATGGTTAGCATTTTTTTGGATGCAGAAAAGAGAGCAACACATGAAGGCCTATATTTTAACAATTTATACAGGAATTAATGTGTGTGTTATTACAGATTTTGGCACTTAGGTATTTTTAACCCTGAAGAGACTGGTATTGACACATGAGTTTGATTCTTTTTTTCTTAAGATAGACTTTGACTTCCCATTTCTTGACTTCCAACCGCCAGGCTGACATCCCCTTTCTTTGTGGGATTATAACACAAAGTTAATAATTAAGAGCAAGATTGTTGGAGATTCATAGTTCTAAACTATTCCACTTAGGTGAGCCACTTACTCAGTCCATCTCTCAGTTTCCTATAATGTGAAATGCTTATTTCACAGAATTACTGGAGGGTGTAAATGGGGTGGATCTAGCTGATCGCCCCTGTATAGCTCCTGTGTCATGGTGCTTACAGTAGTTGTGTTTACTGTTAGCTGTGAAAAGGCAGTTAAGAACAATATTTTCCCCTCAGTTTTACTGAGATATAATAGACTATGCAATATTTTGTATCTCTCCCCAATGTGTTAAAATTTCAGACTATGCTAAATTATCATTTAATTGTGGCCTCTTTGCTTTCTCTTCTAATTATCTCCTGCATTTTGGGATAGGCTACTCCAGTGGTTCTTGGGGGTAGTGATATTGCCTCCCCAGGGAACAGTTGCCAATGTCTGGAGATATTGATGGTTGCCACAATTGGAGAGTGGGTGTTAAATGGCATCAACTGGGTAGGGGCTAGGGATGCTGCTAAACATCCTACAATGCACAGGACAATCCCCCAGAACAAAGAATGGTCTAGCCCTAAATGTCAATAGTACCGAGGTTGAGAAACACTGGGCTATAACGTACTCAGAAGAAACCTTCCTTGTCTTTGGTCTAGTCAATTCAACTTGATTAATTCCAAACATACACTAATCAGGACCTCTGCTAGATTCTGGAGTTCCTGAGGGTGAAAAGACACAGACTCAGTCCAGGATGTGCGAAGGGTCTGGGGTTCTGTTCTACTTACAAGCTAGTACATTAGCCTGTTACTGTTTCATGGATGCCAGCAGAAGACACAAGGCTCCTGGGTCAAAGACAAAGGACTTGTTATTCATTGCATAGTAAGTGGAATGAGAATCATGTTGAGATGGCTTCTCTTTATCCTAAGTCCTATGGAGCAACATGAGGGTGCCTAGGTAGATATTAAGCATGCAGTGGGTTTACAGCACAGCTGAGGAACCCAGAACTTAGGGATTCCAATGCTCTTAATAATAAGTGGTAAACAAATCTCTTCTTTGAGGGGAACACAGTATCTTATCCCTCAAGGGTATAAAGAATTATATACAAGGCACAGAGGACATGGAGCAAAGTATCTCAGATTGGTAGTGTTTGAGAAGTCTTCATGGAGGAGGAGATATCTGAACTGGGTTTTGAAGGGTGAATAGGACTTTAGTCCACAGACAAGGGGAGAAAAGTTTTCTCTTTTCTTCCCGACAGTAAATTAACTTCTCTCCAGTACATCTCAGCACAGGTTGTTAGGACAGGGGACACTCTAGAAAAGTCCCGGCTGAGTTTGGTCAACTAGTGAGCAGATGTGGACTGTTGCCAATTATGTTACATCTTACATCTAACATTAATTTACTGTGAGAAGGCGAACCTACATTTTTATTATATCATTTTTTTTTTCATGCTGCAGCTGTGGGGTTATACTGACCCATAGGAGCAAGTCTCTCTACTCCCAGCAGACACTCCTTCAACACAGGAGAGTATGTTAGGCCTAGGTTGATGGGCTAGAAAGCAAGGCCTGCTGGGTCACCCACAGAAGGCACTGCAGAGGTGATAAGAGCAAGGAATGATGAGTCTAATGGGTAAGCATGAGAGCCATTTGGGTAGACACCAGAACAGTGTCTTGTTGCTCATGGTAGTATAATCTGGGTACACTGGCTATATTCAAAGCATCAAAGGCTGGGCAGGCAGGGTGTAAAATGGAGCCTAACTGTGGGGAATCCTATGTGATACTATCCTGGAGTATTATCCACAATGAAAATGGTGGGACTGGGCTCCATGCATGAACATGGATAAAACCCAGTCTTTAAGTCAGAAAATCAGAAACCATTCTACATATTTTCAGCAGGAAGGGTTGAATATAGGAAATCAGGTCCTACAAAATTATTGGAAGGGATGGGGAAGGGGCAAAACCCTAGGGTGGGGGTGCTTCCCGCAGATCAAGAAGTCACAGGCAGCCACTATAGATACTGCAGAACCCGTGTAATTCTGCCACCATTGCTGCCTGAGATGAGGAAATCCACCTTTGTCCTCCCATTCACCTCTCATTGGTAATAGAAACCCTGTTCACAAGGGATTCTGGGAGTTGTTCTTAGGCCTCCCATTCTGTGACAGAGCTGAGAGCAAAGAAGGGGGTAGGATGATGCTAGGGCTCCCAAGATAAGAGTAACATGATACGTGATAAAACAGCTCCCTGAAGATTACATATAGCATCGTCCCATTTTCATACAATGGTGTGTTAGAGCTGGCTTGAACTGGCTTATGAGAGCCAATAATTAAATTTTCAGGAACTTTGCAAGCCAGTTGTTAATGCAGAGCCAACATTAAAAATAAAATCGTATAAATTTATAAGAAATTATACTAAAGACAATGGTAATAAATATGCTAAACTCATCACCTAGTTATCTTTCTGAATTTTACTATTATCTATGCTTTTGAGGTTATTTATATCTATCCTGTCTGTATGGTGAAAATCCTATATACTGGCATGTTACTAGAATATCTTTCAAACTCTGTGTTTGGTGGCATCACCTTGGTAGCTTGAAATAGGCCACCAGGGGAGAGCTTATAACTTACATGAAAGAGACTAGCTAATGCTACAAATTGGGCTTGATTGTTCTGTATCAATATATACATGTGGACATAACAAAGTGGTGGACAAAATGTTAATAATGATGATCAGATTAAATTTAAAAGTTGGTTATGTCTGTGGGTGTTACATTGTGAATAGCACAGGAATTGAGGAAATAGTCTTCCAATATTTGCAAACTTTTGTTTGATTCAAGAAAGAAATTGCTCACATGATTGATGAGAAAGTGGCTCTCTACCATATACTTTTGTCAGTTTGCTTTCTTTTACTTGTTAATATAAACAAAAATATCAACCAGCATTTGTCTTGGAACTACATTGGTTTCTCCATTACAACCATAGGTTGGCTGCAATTATGAAGGTGTGGCAAAATTGAACAAAAAAATTCTGTGCGAATCAACTAACTATGTTTTACAAACAGGGTATTATAGGATTTTATGCATTTGATCATTATTTATAAATTGTGTGCTATATATCCTTTGTATCAAAAAAATGTTTAACAAACATATAGGGATACACACACATGCACACACACACATTTGGTTTTTGGAGAGGTGGTTGTGAACCTCTGCATGTATGACATAGCAAGGGGATGAGGAGCAACATTCCAGATAGCTGTTACCTTTGGGGGAAGGTCTAAACAGGCCCCTTCTGCTTGGTCTTTCTCCCCTCATTTGTCATTTACTTGGTCATCCAAGTTCAATGTTGGAAGTCACTGAGGAATCCTCCCCCCAGTTCACATCTCATCACCAGCTGTTGTTGACTTGTCCTCCTGAATGTGTCATGGTGTTCACAATTCCATGTGCTTGGAACCCAATGAGAAACACCTCTTGTCACTGGTTTCTCGCCTCTGACATGCAGGGAGCAGCCTGTGGAGGAGGTGTGTTTGCCAGAGATCACGGAGGACAGAGAGGGAGCCAGAGAGCTCTCTGTTTCATCTGGGTTCTTCAGGAAAGTGGCTGTGGGCATTTATCAATCTAGGTGAAGCCAAGCTCTGCAAAAAAACAAAAAAACTAAACAAAACCAAAAACAAAACCAAAACCAAAAGAAACAATTGATGGTGGTATGTAATCAATGTAGAGGGAACTTGGGGAAGTTCATAAAAAGAGACCGAAAGGTGCCTGAGAAGAAGAAAGTGACATCCTAGGATAGGCCACACAGAAATAACACAGGAGAGAATGAGCAGAGTCCAGGAGGAGAGATGCCACCCCACGTGCTGGGGCTGCTCTTGGGGTGGAGCACGTGGAAACTGGCACTCAGGGCTTTGCTCTGGCCCCACGATGGAGAAGGGCTGCCCGCCTGTGTCTGGCGGGGGGATGCAGGCCCCAGGAGCTACACCACCTCCCCACCACACAGCTACTTCTCAATGGAAGCTCTTAGAGGAGAAAGTCAGGAGAGAGGGCAGAGCGTGGAGAGCAGCTGGGGAAGTGGGCTCTGTGGGGCCGGGCCTGCAGTCCCACCCGCAAGAGCAGGAGCTCGTTTCTGTGTTTGCTCTTGTCATCTGTGCGCATAGGACTGCTGTCACCCATTCTCCAGGCAGACACCCTCTCTGCTCAGATATGGTTTTTAAAATTAATTAATTAATTAAATTTTATTTATTTTTAAATTATTTGCCCCGGGGGTACAGGTCTGTGAATCATCAGGCTTACACCTTTCACAGCATTCACCATAGCACAAACCCTCCCCAATGTCCATAACCCATCCACCCTATCCCTACCCTCCCACCCCCCAGGAACCCTCAGTTTGTTTTGTGAGATTAGGAGTCTCTTATGGTTTGTCTCCTTCCCCATCCCATCTTGTTTCATTATTTTTCCCTCCCTACCCCCCATAACCTCCCACCCTGCCCCTCAAGTTCCTCATGTGGGAGAGATCATATTATAATTGTCTTTCTCTGATTGACTTACTTCGCTTAGCACAGATGTGCTTTTCTATGCCAATAATATAGCCTCCCCCTGCCTCCCTCTCTTCCTCCCCATGTCTCTCCAGAACACTGCCCTTGCCTAGGCTTCAAAGGAAAGAGGGGAGGAGAACGTTGTTGCACCAAGAGTGCCCTGGCCTTACCCCACTGACACCAGCATCTTGCTGATTTCGCTTCTTAGATGTGGACATACCTAATGCCTAAGTTGACTCCGAGGAGAAAGAATATACATCTAATTTAGTTTTCAGGTCTCCGGGAGGGTCTAACAGTTCTGTTGTTCTGCAGGTCTAATAGTCCTGCATTTGAAAGCCTGGTCAGTATTCAACTTGGAGACCCAGACCAGGCAGAGCTCACTTTACTCCCGTGGTCCAGTCCCGTAGCCTGAACTGGGCACAACCTGGGGGCTGTGCACTTTTTCAGAATGCGGCTTAGCTTCCAACCATGTGGGTTCTATGCTGTATACAGATTGCAAAGAGATGAAAGCAAGTTTGTGCCTGGTAACGTAAAGGCACTAACTACCCAGTCAAGGCAACCACAAAGTCTGAGGATACAAAAGGGCTTGACTCCACTTAATGAGGGAATGCAAATTGAATCATACTTCTTCCAACAGAGCAAGAAGCTGGGCAGTCCTGTGCCCAAGGAGAAGCGTCTGAGTTCACTGTGCCAACCCTGGAGGATGACTATACCCAGGGTCAGACTTCAGGTGGCCTTGACATTAAAGACCCTCTTCCTTTTTGTCCCTTCTTTCAGCTGCCATGTCCCCTGGGGTGTTTTCTGGAAATACAGGTCCCAGCCCCACCCCAAGGAAACTCTCTGCTTAACAAAAACCCCTGGAGAGCCCTGGTTCCCCAAGAACAGGAGGCTGCAATGCTTCTCACACATGCCTCTACCTCTCCCCACTAGAACATTCCTTAAGGGGAGATTACCACCTGGTTTTTCAACAGTCTGCAGTCTTACGGAAGTCATTCATTCATGCATGCATGCATGCATTCACTCATTCTTCTCACCCCATCTCATCCTGCCTCAATTCCGGAGGTGGGGGCAGTCACACACCCTGTAAGCTGCGGGGAACTCTCCTTTGGAGCAGAGGAGAGCGTGCTTTTTTGGAGGCTGGCTTCTGTAAGATTGCCCACTTCCTCAGTATCCATCCCTCAGACACAGACACGGACGGTGTTATTATCCCTCTGTAGAGAGAGGCACAGCGAGAAGGGGCAGGGCGGGAAGGGGAGGCAGCAGAGCGACGAGACCTACCAGGAAGCCTTTCAGTGTGGCCTGCAGCCAGGCCTCCAGCTGTCCTATTATTTCCTGCTTGCACCCGGCGGTGCTCCGCTCCGTCAGGTTCTCTTCCTGGAAGGGAAACACTGGCCGATTCTCCAGTCCATTAATCATTTTCAGGCTTTGTCACTAACCACAGAGCTGGATGGAACGTTCTTTTAAGACATGGAAGCGCCCTACGATTAGATCAAAAGGAGCCCCTCCTCTCTGCTGCTTTTCGTAATTTGGCTGCTGTGTTGAGAGGCTGCTTGGCCTTGGCGGTGGGTGTGGTCGCTCTCATCACAATGCACTGAAATTCTCTGCACTGTTTGCCCAGCTGGTGTCTGTTTAGAGAGCCATTTAGATTCTTCTATAGAAAGGAAAGCTCTCCATTCTCAGAGAAAGCACGGTGATTAAGTACATATAAGAGAAAGGCATTATGATGACTAATCAGAACAAAATCCATGATTCCCTTTTTGCATTATACATGATGACGTTTATAGTCCACTACTTTTATCAAGAGTGTGGGTGTGACTTAGGGGTCAGGGAGGAGCAGGGAAGAGTCACCCTGATGCCACTGAGCAGGCGACCTGCTGATGGGGAGAAGGACTGGAAACATGAATGACGTTATCAGGTGCCCAATCAAAGTCTGACCCCGGAAATTCTTACCCTTTGGAACAGGAGAAAATATCTGAGGGAGCACGAATTTCTGGTTACCTTTGATGCAGTCATTTGAGGCCACCCAGCCTAACCTCTCTGTCCTGTGGGATGCTTTCCACCCAACCTGACTGAAGCCCGAAGAATCTCATATTCTCCTAAATCTCTACCTAGCCCAGAAAGTGGAGAGACACCTTGTGTGAATATTATCAGTGACAGGATGCTCACCACCTCATGAGCCTGTTCCAGTTTTCAAATGGCGTTAGTCGTTTGAAAGGTCTCTTTCACATTTGGTTGAAAATTGTGTCTCTGTTGCTTTTCTCTCTTGGTCTCAGCACTGCTTTAGGAACTATACGGTAAAATCTAGCTGTCTTCACACTGGTTCTTGCAGCATTTAAAGATGACACAGTGTTTGTGCTGTCTGATTGTCTCCTGTCTGAATGTCCTCACTGATTAAAAGGAAGAACACTGGTTACCGCTCTGGCACCTCCTGCAGGCATCCTCCAGCTCAGACCGAGGAGGGGGGCATATATTGTTCATATTTGGATATTTATTGCATCCTTTTTTCATGACACTATACTTCTATTAATTCACCCATCCTGAGATCTTGTTTGATCTTTCGGCAGCTGTGTCCCACTATTGGCTCATGTTTACCTTAAAGTCTGAAGAGCAATCCACCTCCTAGTCATTTAAATTTCCAGGTACCAGAGGGTTTGGAAAGAAGCAGAAGCAAAAATGTTGACCTAGTCACTACTCACTTGTTTTGCTTTTATTAGGGACTTTGAATGTGACATTTGATACTAGAGTCTTAGGCAAGTGGATATGTTATGTTGATAGACAACTTTGCATATTTTTTTGGTACTTAATGTGATAGGATCACATCAAGTTCATGTTCTCCTTTGGGAATGGTGCTGGAGCTTGTTAGACTGTGTGTGCAGGCCACAGCGACATGAGCAGTTCAACAGGCTGAAGGTGTTAATCTCAGTAAGGAGCCAGCCCTGCCCCAGTTAGAAGTTTGAGAGCATTTGTGAGCAATGTTTACAGGGCCCTGGGATAATCTTCTGACCTTCTGTAAATAGCCTTTGTGTGTCCGGTGCTGGGGTTAGATTCGGGGTAGGCAAAGCAGCACCAGACACAGTCCCAGCCTTCAGTGTCCAGGACAGCCTTTGGGGTAACTACCTTTGTGTCTTATCCAGAACAGGCCTTCCAAAACTTTTGGGTAGGAACATTCATTCAAAAGTATTATTTGTTTTGTTTTCCTGAACCAACAGAAAGATAGTACCTAAGAGGGTACCTACCTTGAGTAGACAGAGCCTGTCCAAAAATCTCTCTTCATCTGTCATTGTTGGGACAGTTGGCAATCTGGTGATGAGCATGGACCGGAGAGGGTACCTGACTGAACCATGGGAGTCCTGGCTATTGAGAAAGCAGGAGCAGTTTCTGTCTTCACCTCCCATGCTGGGTCATTAGCCTAAATCCCAGGAGCCTAGGCAGCTTGCTCCTTCTGTGGATTTCCTTAGGGCTTATGCCTAATATTAAATACTGGGCATTTACAAATTTTATTTATAGCTTGTTAACTTTCCCCCATGAATACATCTTGCCTCCCTGCTTAGTTTGTCTGATCATTGGTATCCTCCACAGACTTCAGTATGGTGTTTCCCCATCAATAGGCCTAAATAAATAAATGTGGAATTGAACTTTGAGGATCTGAGAGGAGTCAGCTTCTCCCTCAAAAGAAAGGGCAAGAGAAAAAAAGAAACACTTTTAGGAAATTCATGCTTTGTGCTAGGCACTGTGCTGGGAACTTTATATTTGTTATTTTTCATAATCTCCATAAGACTTTCAAGTAAGTATTAATATCCTCATTTTGCAGAGCAGAAAACTATACCTCAGAGAAGTTAAGAAACCTATCAAAGTTCATATGAAGGAGAGATCAGGTAGGATTTGGATTCAGGTTTCTCTGTCTTCAGGAGCAGCAATGCTATGGAGCCTTTCTGTTCTCTGTGAAGGCACAGCGAGGCTCGAAGCAAAGACACTGTGTGTGGCCATGAGCTGCCATATGGCCACCTTTGAGTTATCAACCAGAACCATCTCACTGCTGAAGAAAGATAGGAAAAAGGCCAGGGCTGAAAGAACAAAGAGGAAAATAAGAAAAGAAGGTGGGAGTATGAAGAAGGAGAGAAGAAAATTGCAGATTTAAAGTTCTCTATGCAGGAAGACCCTCACATACGTTCCGTAGAGCAAAGTGTTCATTAATGAAGTAACTTGTAAACCCATGAGATGGCACAGCAATGGCATGAGTTTATCTTAGCCCTTTTCTCCCCATAGGAAGAAGGAGTATTCTTCGCTATGGAAGACAAGGACTTTTGATGGTATTAGGGAACTTTGAAAAGGTGGATCGTGTTTGGAAACTTTATTAGTCACTAGGTTAGCATGAGGCTGTAAATAAGTTTTGAGGTCTCAATGGGTTACATGGAGATATCTTTCTTGCTTGTGATCATTCCAGTGTGGGGTGGGCAAGCCTATAGGGCAGCTGTCCCCCATGCAAGGACTTAGTGATACAGGTCACTTCCATGTTGGGAAGTCACCATTTCAGCATGGGGCTTCCCAGTCAAGCACCAGTGTTTAAATGCTTCAGCATGGACCATCACAGATCACTTCCACTCACAACCCATAGGCCAGAACTAGTTCCATGGTACTACCCAACATGACATGACCCACTTGGCTGGAAAGTATGGGGGGACGCTAAGGTATACATGGATTACTCAATGTCTCTGACACATTTCCCTTCCTCTCTTCTGCTTGAAACCCACTTGAAAGAAGCTCATTGGTCTTGAGAAAAAACACAGACTCCTGAATATATTATGTTTGGCCCCTTGACTCATCCACTGTGTTCCAGTCACATTAGATATTTTTCAGGTCTTTTGGCTCAACATGCCTTCTCTTACCTACTCTTTTGATCATCTGCCTCCTTGATATACTCTTCTCCTTCTGCTTTTTTCTGGTTAACTCCTATGATTATTTATGCTGAGGCTTAGATAGTACCTCCTGTAGAAACCTTTCCTGAAGCTCTAAGTTGGAGTTAGAACTTCACTGAGCACCCACATCATCCTTTATTTCCCCCATCACATTACACTGTGGAAATTCACTATTTGTTAGTCTCTAATCTATTAGCTCATGGACTCTCTGATGCTTGGGACCATTGCAAGAGCCCCTAGCTACCATGGCCAGCACAAAGAAGATGCCTGCTTAGTGGACTTTGGTTGGAGGAGGCAAAAAATTCTTCTAAGGCAGAAAGTATATGATGGTACTGTTGCAGATTTGATTCTACAGTTAATCTGGAAAAGCAAATGAACTAGAAGAGCCAAGAAACTTTTGAAAAAAGAGTAATTAATAGGGGAGATCTGCATTTTCCTTGATGTGGGAATGAATTTAAATTCATAGTAATTAAAAGGGTGAGAGGTGTGGGGCACCTGGGTGGTGAAGTTGGTTAAGCATCTGACTCATGGTTTCGGCTCAGGTCATGATGTCATGGTTCATGAGATCGAGCCCCACATGGGGCTCCATGCTCAGCAGGGATTCTACTTGAGATTCTCTCTCTCACTTTCCCTCTGCCCCTCTCCCCAAACAAGCTCTCTGTCAAAATAAATAAATCTTAAAAAAAAAAATAAAAAAGAGATGCCCACCCAGCATTCAGCCAAGAGATTAGCAGAATAAAATAAAGAGTTGATGTTGCACACTTGAGTCCAAATTCCGCAGGCAGGCCAGGCCAGCTGGAAACTCAGCCAGGGTTTCTATTTGCAGTCTCGAGGCAGAATTACTTCTTCTTTTGAAAACCTCAGTCTTGGCTCTCAAAGCCTTCAACTGTATGTGGAAAACTGGTATATGCTAAAGGAATCACTTTAAATGAGTGAAAAGAGGTTGAATTAGTGAATAAATTATGTTTTACAACTGGCTGTTATGGTAAAATTGAAAAACAATAAAGCGAAGATTTAAGAAGTTAAAAAAATTTTAAAAGTTATATCCCTTGTACCACAAACAGAATAAATTTGCAATGATTATAGATCTGAACATAAGAAAAACCTTTAAACTACTAGTAAAAATATAGGAAGCATTTTCATTACGTTGGAGTGGGCAAGGCCTTTTAAATAATGACACGTGACCCAGAAGTCATACTGTTTTAGAATGGCACATTTGATAGCATTGAAAGAAAAACTCTCCTACATAGCAATAAGTAATAAAATCCCAATTAAAAAAACACGATCAAAATAAAACATGATCAAGGTGGGGAAAATATTTACTATATATTTACAAAAAATTGACCTGAGAAGTGCCTAAGTGCCTACAAAATCAGTAAGAAGCAATGAAGAGGGCGCCTGGGTGGCTCAGTGGGTTAAAACCTCTGCCTTCAGCTCAGGTCATGATCTCCGGGTCCTGGGATGGAGGCCCCCACCCGGGCTGGGCTCCCTGCTCGGCGGGGAGCCTGCTTCCTCCTCTCTTTCTGCCTGCCTCTCTGCCTACTTGTGATCTCGCTCTCTGTCAAGTAAATAAATTTTAAAAAATCTTAAAAAAAAAAAGAAGCAATGAACAATCCAGTTTAAAAGAGCAAAGGATATGAAAAAGCAATTCACAGGAGAAAAAGTATAAAGAGTATAAATAGAAGAGGTGCTTAATCTCACATATAACCAAATTAATGCAAATTAGAATGACTAAAAAGCATTTCCTTTAGATAACAAGTAAGAGAATTAAAGTAGTCAGTATTGATGGAGGTTTAATATTTTAGAAGCAAATTTGACAATATCTATTAAGAAAAAAGAAGTGCCTATATTGTGACCATATAATTCTGTTGCTTCATCTACCGGGAATTGGTTAAGTGACTTCTAGAATGTTATGCAGTGTTTAAAGGAGTGAGGTATATTTACTGTGTATTCTGACATACAAAAAGTCTGTCATAGAAATTTAGGTTTATACAGTGACTTATAGGGACACCTGGATAGCTCAGTCAGTTAAGCATCTGACTCTTGATATCGGCTCAGGTCATGATCTCTCGGGACTGTAAGATTGAGCTCCACATCAGGGTCCATGCTGGGTGGGGAGCTTGCTTAAGATTCTCTCTCTCCTCCCTCTTCTCCTCTCTGCCTAGAAAAAAAAAGTGATGTACAGAATAGTTCACAATATATGGTCTCATTTTGTTAAAACATGCACGTATGTTTCATGTATGCAGTGAAAAACAGCCTGGAAAAATGCACAGGAAGCTGTTAGTGGAGGTAATAGCTAAAGAATAGGATTTGGAGAACTTCATTTCTTATTTCCCACATTTTAGTAGTATTATTTTTTTAATAAGGGCGAGACTTATTTATGTTACTTTAAAACAGAAATGAAAAAGACACTGCCTGATTGATCTTACCAAAGCTCTGACTAGTTAGATGGGATCTTAGATACAGACAAATGCATGGGCTGTCATGCCATTTATTCCTTCCTTCCTTTATTCATCACTTATTTGGTGGGTACCTTTGCTGTGTGAGGTTCTTTTTTTTCTACACGGTTCTCTCTCATCTGTATAATATCCTTTCTCATTTTACTCCAAAAAATGAGTAGTTTGGAAAACAGTTAAGAACCTATAGCAAAGTATGCTTGTGAGTGACCCTTTTGCATGTCTGGCAGTGGATGCCACCATGGTTGACAACCAAGCGTTGATCAGTTGTTTGCTTGGATGTCTAAGAAAGCCCCTTTCTAATCCAGTCTGAAAGATACATGTTGGAAGAGAGGATATTTTTATTGGAAAACAAGTCCCCTCATAGTATGGGTTGATATTGTATTGGCTGTCTCTACCGAGCTGTCAATCTTGTTGCTCCGTAAGCTCTTGGCAGCACTCAAGTCATGTACTCCAAAGATAGCTGGATACAACTGAAATGAAGGGTTACTCTTTGAACTTTGTCCAGTCGTGGCATTCAAATGTCACGGGAATGTTGGTTTGCTGAATGCAAACCCAGAATGATATGATAAGTGCACATTATCTTGGTTGTAATAGGAGACTTTGTAGGCATGGCAAATGTGCCATTGAATACATTTTTGTTTTTGCTCTTATTTTTGGCTTGTGCTGAATTATATTGCCTTCTGGTATTCACTTAATACCAAGGTGAAGCATGTTTTGGCTACTAAGTCCTAAATTCAGATGTATGAAATACAAGGATTTTCTGAAAGGGTTTTGGGTAGACTTAAACATGTAAAGCAGATAAAATAAATTTTGATTATCCATGTCACAAGATGACACAGCAATAAAAATATTCAGTGCAGTATTTTAAAGACTAATTTTCATAACTCAGATAAAATATGGTGTAGTCAAATTTTATGCCACTTTAAGAAGAGAATCTATAATGAAATCAGACATAGTATATTTTACAATTGAAATATCCCAAGTCCCTCAAATTCAATTTGGCTCCTAGTAAGTGCAAATAGGAAAACACTCTTATTCTTTCCTTTGTCTCTATTCTTTTGTCTTGCATTTTACTCAGTTGTAGTCTCAGACAAGTGAATTCCAGCTCCTAGTGCATACACAGAGCTGCTTTGCTGTCAGAAGTGTCCGTCAGCTGGAGGGCGAGTGAGGCTGTAAGAAGCTAAATGAGTTTTGGCTTTAAAGTACAAATGAAGTGCAGAATTTATGCAATTTGTCCAGCCAATTCAAGCAAAACTCCAGAGGATAGAATAGCAGCAGTGAGCTGTAAGAAGGTACCCAGTGGGATAGAATTTATAGTTTAAAACAATTCTGGTTTTCTAAAAATTCACCTTATTCATTAAACAGGTAAAATTCCCTGAAAACTGTGGTTATTTTCTTAGGTTCAATGTCTGCACAAATGCAATATCAACATCTTACTTGCTATACAGTTTTCTTTCTTAAAAAAACAAACAAAAAAACAACACTAAGGATGTGAATTTGAAAAAGGATGAGAAAAGATTTCGCATGATTTTCAAATCATTGTATCTTATGCCTGTGCTCATCTTCTTCTTTGCATCCAACTCATTGACTTACTTTATATCCAAATGTGAGGCTAGTGCTTTTAGGGCTTATGCCAGATTCAGCTTATGGACCCACCCAGATCCACCCATTGCACCCTGCATATCTGTCCAGCTCACGCAGTCACAAAGTCAGATCACTGCTGCTGCCACCAGCACCGCTTCAGGGCAAGCCACTCTCCATGCAGCCCTGACTGGCAAGAAGAAAGTGATGAACTTGAACAGGCTGGGGGTTATGACTTGAAAGTGTGGAGAAATGAAAACCCCATGGGCCTACTTTGCTCAGTGGGAGGCTGCTGAGAGGAAGAGGCCTATCCCAGCAACTGTTCTGAGATGTCATAGTCCCTACAACCTTCCTGAAGACATCACATGAGGCCACACAACCAGCCAGACTGTTAGGAAGCTTTGGCCAGCTTGTAACCTGCCCCTCTGCATTTAGGCTCCCTCTCCCCTGCCTCATTGCTCCCCCTCACCACACCCCTGCTTCTTTAGGAACATACTTTGCAGTAAAGTGTTCACACATAAGTGTATGCTCCAGGGTCTCTTGTCTAGAGAACTTGGGCCAGCCAAAAATTTGGAACTTGCATTGACCCCAAGAAGCATACCCTCTGATGGGCTTTGGCTGTGGTAAGCAAGTGGCAACAACATCTGGCATCTGGTAGCATCACAGCTACCAAAGCTTTTATCTGTAGTTAATGAGTTCAAGGAGGAGGTGGAGGTAAAGTGCTGAGATATCAACTCACTGTAACACTTGATCCACTTTGGGGCAATGAAAATTGTAAGAATCATCATGTAGGATAATCACTTTGGAAGACACTGGAAACCTTGCGAAAAGAAAGGAATGGATGGAAGGCAGCTAAGTGCTATCTTGCAGCTCTCTCTGAAAGCCAGGATATTCCTGTGGTAGCTTTAAGTGGGGGTTCTCATCTCCTACAGCAGCAGGACAGAAGGTTCTAAAAGTCAGGATCTGATAAGAAGGGTGGAGGAAATGCAAAAGACTGAATGTATAGTTTTAAAGTCTCTTCAGTGTCAAAGAAAATTCCCTGATGGAGGAAGAGGAGATCCTGAGAATGTGGATGGTGACATTTGCCTTTTGAGACTGAGAATATTGGATCCCAATAGCCTGAAGCTTCCTGGCTGGCAGAGGCTGCAGAGATCAGCCTCTCCTTCTCAGGGGATTATGCTGTGACCTCTCAGAGAAGATGCTCCACTGCTGACCAGTGTTTTCCTTGAGCTCTGTTCCCATTATCCCTCCTTATCTCCTGGCTAATAACCAGAGTCAGGTCTGAGCACAGCTTTGGTGGGGATGTGTACTCTTCGCTCTAGGAGAAATCAGTATATGTGTCAAAGGACTTATAACAACTAGCAAATATGTCAGCAAAGATGTGTAGGAATGGATCTCGAGGGTGTTAGGTTTTCACCTGACCAGGTCACTAGAGCTGGTCACTGGAGCTGGCCTTAGTATTCTGTTGCGGTGACTCCTTGACAGTAGGCAGGATGGCCTACAATTGATAGGGTAGAGATGCTGGAATATGTTTAGCATAATTTGGAGGAAAGAGTTGGGCTCAAGGAGTTGGGAATGTTAGAATGTATTCATATGTAAAACCTGAGTACCCTCCATTTAACTATGTTTTTTGACAGAGACTGGAGGACACTTCCTTCTGAAGGCAACAGGTATACCTAAATTAAGGGCTCACTGACATCATTGAGAGGTTGGTGTCTGTCTTCTGTAAGCTGGGGCTAATGGTGGTAAACTGTGGAACTGGGCTTCTTAATGTCAATGAGGGTAATGAGATTCCAGAGCAGCTTTTAACCACCAGAGGCAAAGGTGGCCATAATTATCATAATTGGAAGCACTGCAGAGTAGCAGGGTGCCTTAACCTTCAGAGATTTGTAGCAATGTCTAGTAGATCACATTCCTCAGCAGATGGACAGCTGACTATGGTGTTGTTAAAATTGAATAATAATAATAATAATAAAACTGGAGAACACAAGGTCACTGAAGTGGGAAATTATGATCTCTCACTCAGCTTTCAAATGTAAGTCCATTTTTGCATCTAGAATCCATAGATTCTAGGGGAGGCTGGGGCCTCCTTGAAGAAGGACACTACCATTTCCCACAAGTCGACATGAAAATTTACTATTCTAATCATCCCCTTCAAGGGATCTGTAGATATTTCCCCAAGTCACTAGTGCCAGATGATGGGGACTAGCCAGACATTTCAAGGATTGCTATATACAAGGCCTGAGCTGACACTGATCGTAGGGAATTTGAAATGCCACATATTGGTTCCACAGTAATATTAGCAGCTTTAGGAAACCAAGTGACAAGTGAAGTTTTACCCCAAGTCCATTTTTTAATGGGTCCATCGGGTCCACAAGACTATCCTGTGGTTATTTCTCAGGTCTCACCATGGATAGATATATTTAGTGGTTGGCAGAACTCCCCCCTAGATCTCCTGATTTGTGGAGTAAGGGACATCATGGAAGGACAGGACAAGCAAGACCATCTGACACTGTTTTCCCCTCATTATCCAAGAGAGTAAATAAAAAATAACATCATATTCCAGGAGGAACTATAGATATTATTATCACCATCAGCAACATAAAGTTTGCAAGGTGGTAGTCCCATAATATCACCATTAAATTTGCCCATAGTATAATTATCAGATGAATTATGGCAGAAGTAATCAGGCCACCACAAACTGATTCAGGTGATAAACTCTTTTAAAGCTGTTATACTGGATGTGCTGTATTTGCTGGTGAAGGTCGACGTATGTTCTCAAACTTGGTATGTGACTATTGACCTGGCAAATGTTTCCTTCTCAATCCCCATCAAGAGGGAGAATCTATAGTGGGTGCCTTTATATGACAAGAACAGCTATACATATTTATGGTCGACATGTCTGCAGGGACCTTGTCATCTTGGCATTGCACAGAACATCACTGTGGTTCACCTACGAATGACATCATGCTACTTGGGCTTGTTGATTAGGAAGGGGAAAGTATCACACATCCCCTAAAACATTAGTTCTTAGGCGATTTTAACCCTCAGGGGACATTTGAGAATGTCTGCAGACAGTTTTGGTTGTCACAAGTGGAGGATTGTGAGCAACTGGTATTTAGTGAGTAGACTCCAAGGATGCTTCTGCACGTTCTAAAATACTTAGGACACGTCCCCATCCTCCCAATTCTCCAACAAAAAATTATTATATGGCCCCAAATTTCTGTAGTGCTAAGGCTGAGAAACACTACTCTAGTAAGATACCCGTGTACCAGAAGTAGGAGATGAACCTTGTGAAAATTCAGGGGTCTGTCACATCAATGAGGTTTCCAAGGATTTAGTAGTCTAGGGGCATAGCAGGCATCTTTTTTTTTTTTTTTAAGTTAAAGGCTAAATGTCACATATTAGGCCTTCAAAATTATTTGCTGAAAGAAAAATGGAACTAAAGGCAGAGAGGAAATAAGAGTTCCCTGTGCAAAGTGAAGGGTGCTTGAAAGAGATAGCTTTCCAGAAGAAGATAGGAGTTTGCTATGGCAAGGGGCCAGGAGAGGGGTGCAGGTGGAGCAGGGAGAGGCTTATATGTGGTTTATATGTTTTACATGTGTGTATGTAGGTACCTGCCCACAAAAGGTGGGAGACAAACAGCTCTAATTAAGGGAACAACAAGGTGTGATTTGTATTCTAGAAAGATCACTTCAGGGCTGGTTTGAGAGGTTGTCCTGGACTTTCTCTGTTTCAGCCATGAGACCAGAATCAGGTAGACCAGGCTGGTCCCTTTTTGGAACTGTCCAGTTGAGAAACTGTGAACACTTGTACTAGTTCAAAATAGAAATTGAATAAAAGAAGAAAAATATTCCAGAAAGATTTGGGAGGAAAAACTTTCAGGACTTGGTTACTAAATTGGGAATGTGGGTAGAGGGAGGGGGAGGAGTACAAGGAAACTCTTAAGTGTTTAAGACTTTGGGTAAATGGGGGCCGCTGGGTGGCTCAGTGGGTTAAGCCTCTGCCTTCAACTCAGGTCATGATCCCAGGGTGCTGGGATCGAGCCCCACATCGGGCTCTCTGCTCAGTGGAGAGCCTGCTTCCCCCTCTTTCTCTGCCTGCCTCTCTGCCTACTTGTGATCTCTCTCTCTGTCAAATAAATAAATAAAATCTTAAAAAAAAAGACTTTGGGCAAGTGGGGAATTTAGGAATGTAAGCCAGTTTTGAGTGGTAGATCATGAGTTTTATTTGGGTATTTGCAATTTAAAGATGTGTGGCATACAAGTGGAGGTGTCCAGTTGGCAAATGGAAGAATGAGGGAAGTCTCAGCTGAGGATGGATATTTGGAAATTGCCTGAAGCCATGACACAGACTGAGAAAGATTTTCTAATCCGTGTTGACATAATTGATAAATAATAGAGTGAGATTCACACCCAGGCATGACTGGTTCTAAGGCCTAGCCCACCATCTTCTAACTTACTCTTCCCCCAAAATTTTAGATTTCCAAGGTGAGAATTTACTTCAAAACACATACACATGGCAATTTATCAAAATTATCAGTACATTTCCATTTTGACTCAGCTATCCCACTTCTGCAGGAATTGATCTTACAGTCAGACCTGGACATGTACAAAATGACAGGTGAACAATGTTATTCACTGTGGTCTTGTTTCAAAGAGTGAAAGACTAGAGGGGAAAGGGTTAAACAAACTATAGTATATCCATATAATGCCCTACCATGGAGCCATATAAAACAGTAAGGAAGTGCTCAGTGAATTAATTCAGAGAGATCTTTGGAATACATCGTTGAGTTAAGCAACAGCAACAGCACAAAACCAAGGTGCTAGACAGTGTGTATGGTTTGCCCTCTTTTGTGTAAGAAAGAGTGAAAATAAGCATATATATTTGTGTTTGCTTGTATTTGTGTAAAGAAACACAAAGGATATAAGATACTAATCAAAGTAGGGGGACTTATAAGGGCAGTGAAGAATGGAATAGAAGGATGCATCAGAAAGGATGAATACCCAACTTTTGTATCAACACGGACGGGTCTGGAGGAGATTATGCTGAGTGAAATAAGTCAAGCAGAGAAAGTCAATTATCATATGGTTTCACTTACTTGTGGAACATAAGGAATAAAATGGAAGACATTAGAAGAAGGAAGGGAAAAGTGAATTGGGGTAAATTTGAGGGGGAGACGAAAGATGAGAGACTGTGGATTCTGAGAAACAAACTGAGGGTTATGGAGAGGAGGGACGTGGGGGGATGGGTGAGCCTGGTGGTGGGTATTAAGGAGAGCACGTGTTGCATGGAGCATTGGGTGTGGTGCATAAACAATGAACCTTGGAACACTGAAAAAAAAAAGGATGCAGAGTAGCAATGAATCTTCTCAGTGGGTATTTAAAAAAAAGATTTTATTTATTTATTAGAGAGAGAGAGAAAATGAGCAGGGGGAGGGGCAGAGGGAGAGAGAGAAGAGGACTCCCTGCTGAACAGGGAGCCCTACTCAGGGCTTGATCCCAAAAGCCTGGGATCATGACTTGAGCTGAAGGCAGATGCTTAAATAGCTGAGCCACCTAAGCTCCTCTCTCAGTGGGTACTTTTTAGATTTGAAGCATGTGAATGTATTACCTGTTCAAAATAATTAAAACATCAAAAATATAGTATACTTACCCATTAGCATCTATCTTGATTTAAAACTTATTTCTGTCCCAAGAAGATGTATTTGGTTTATGGATTTAATGTTCCCATACTTAGGAATCCATCCATCCATCCATCCATCCATCCATCCATCCATCCATCCATCCGACATAATTATTCATTTGCGTCTCAAGTGTTGAGCTAGCCATGAGGGAAATAGTTGAGATGACAGACATATTTTTTGCTCTTACTCTAGCTATAAGAGATTAGTCAGACCACCCCATAAGTACACTGAAACAGCAACCATGCTACAAAAAAATGTGAAAAAAGGATGTAAATTATTCTGGGATGTGGTAGTTGAGGGCATGTCAGGGAAGGCCTTCCTGAGGAAGTGGCTTCTGAACTTCAGGAAATGTAAGAGGTAAGAGGTGAACAAAGGGAGCAAAGGCAGAAAGAACAGTATTTGCAAAGTCTCTGCGGCAAGACAGAGTACAGTATTTGAAGGACTCAAAGAAGGCAGTGCTGCTGCTATGTTAGGGGCTGAGGACACGGGTGGACCTGTTAGAGAGGGAGGGGGTGCAGACCTGCAGGATCTTGGGGGGCATATTGAGGATGGGTCTTTGTAATTAGAGCAGAACTGGAAGCCACTGGAGAGGTTGAGACTACAGTGGGGCAACATGATCCCATTTATGTCTTGAGAAGATCAGTGGCTGCTCTTTGGAGAATGATGGGAGTGTGCAGCAAGAGTTGAACTAGACAGTTGGAGTTCTATTGCTGGAGAGTAGGCAAAGAATGACCTTTGTTTGGACCATGGTGAAAGTTAGGGTTAAGTAGATAGATTCAGGAGAAAGTGAGGCCAACTGGTCTTGATGAGGGGTTGTATAAGGGTGAAGGAGAAAAGTTGTCCAAATAGTTAGGTTTCTGGTGATTGCCACTGAACAGATGGGCTGCCATTTCCTGAGAAAACATGAGGGCAGGGTGTTCATTGGGGGACACATTGAACATGGGGATTCTTGGACTTCCTGAGAGGTGACTAATGATCTGGAAAGGCAGTACACAGATTATTTCACAATTGCATTTTTAGAGGACGACAGACTTGGTTAGCAATACTAGTAAAATGTTGCTCATTTATGAGTCTGACGTTCTTTAATTTTCTACATACAACATCAGTTCTTGACAAAGTATTTCTCTACACATCTCCTTCCAAAAAACACATACCATGTATTTTGGGGGGCATGGTTTTATTAGATCCTTTCTCTGTCTACTCTTGAAGAGGAAGACTATACCTGCCCCCTGATGAGACCAGTGCAGTTTCCTTTCTCAGGTGGTATTTTGGACAGTCAACAACAAAGTTGTCTTTTTTTCTTTGGGTTCCCCCTGTGAGAGCTTAGCTGTTAATTTCCCTTGTGTTTCATTTTCCACTTGTGTTTTTAAAAAGATGCTCTGTCATTGTTGTTCTCATCACTGGTTCTATATTTACAGGTAACCTTTTCCTTTATTTTCCTTCAGCTTTCAATAGAGTTGTTTTGGTAACTTGGGACTACCTTGGGGAATAGTCATTGTGCATTCAGTCCTGCTGTGTGGCAACACTGCTGCTGATGTTTTCATAGGCCCTGTGTGTGGTGGTGCTGGGAGTTTGGTTTTCCCAATTTTTAAAGTATAACACTGATGCTGTTTCTGGTGTCCATGGAAAGACCAGTGGGATCACCGGGACTTTCTCAAGGGGAACACTTTTCTGTATAAAAAGGAGAAGATGAGAAATTCATTTATGTTCCAGAAACTGGTATACAATTGATTAGTTAAAAAATGCTGTTTGTTTCTGCATAACTTATCTGACCATAGAACCACATTCAGCAAAGTGCACAGTGACCTCCTTGGGGAAATGGAGCAAACTGAACACCTGCCAAATTTCGTGGCCTGAAGGCAACTCCAGTAACTGACATCTGACAGATGTATTATGACAGCTTGTTTTGAAAGTGTGTTTTCTCTAGCAGTGCAAGCCCCATTTTTCAGCTAATAAATCTTTCCAATGTCTCTGAATGGGGTGGTGGATGACCAAACTCTCATATTATTGGCAGAGACATATAGAAAGATGACAGAGGTTCATCAAGGGAGCAATGTCAAGAAGATGAAGAATGCACTTTAGTGAGGCTCAGGCAGAGTCTCTAACTGTTGGCTTTCAGGTGTATCTTGTAGGCACTGTGGTAGCCCTGGGTATGGGTTCAAATCTCTGATAGTAAGGTTGGAAATTAACCTACAACCCCAGCTGTTGTGCTCTGAAATTCATCACTGGATGGCACTGAGGCCATCCTTCCCATGACTGAGCAAGGTGGGGTAGAGAGGCAGCTCCATTTCTGGGAGAGATGGGATGCCTCTGACTGTGGCTCCAGCCCTCCCCAGTAGCACTGCCCAACCTTCTGTAGGACTTCTCTGCAGTTCAGAAGGCATCCCCTTGAGCTTCCTTCCTCCCCTTGGGTCCCACCCGTATCATAATCCAGCATCTCCTCTAGCCTCCTGTGGCTCATTGCCATATCCTCTAATAAGGCAGCTCTCTTAACAAATGACTTGTACATGTCATCATCTCTTGGTTTTTGCTTTTCAGAAGACCCAGACTAACATAGGACCCTGCTTAAAAAAAATCCTCCTTAGAAGAGAGACACGCAACTCCCACTTGCCAACCTTTCTTACTGTCTAGTATCCAGTCCAATTCACACATAGGTGTTATGTGTCTGGCCCCTGGAGGTGTTTGACTTTACTTCCGAGGTCTTCTATCTTTGTTTGTTTTTGTTTGTTTGTTTATTTTTTTATTATGTTCAATTAGCCAACATATGGTACATCATTAGTTTTTGATGTTAATGATTCATTAGTTACGTATAACACCCAGTGCTCTTCACATTACATGCCCTCCTTAATACCCATCACCTGGTTACCCCATCTCCTCAGTCTCCTCCCTTCTGTAACCTTCAGTTTGTTTCCCGGAGTCCAGAGTCTCTCATGCTTTGTCTCCCTCTCTGAATTCTTCCCATTCCATTTTCCCTCCCTTCCCCTATTGTCGTCTGCACTATTCCTTATAGTCTACATATTAGTGAAACCATACAATAATTGTCCTTTGTCTGCTTGAGTCATTTCACTTAGCATAATTCCCTCCAGTTCCATTCATGTCAATGCAAATGGTGGGTACTCATCCTTTCTGATGGCTCAGTAATATTCCACTGTATATGAACCACATTTTCTTTATCTCTTCATTTGTTGAAGGGCATCTTGGCTCCTTCCACAGTTTGGCTATTATGGACCTTGCTGCTATGAACATTGGGATGCATATGCCCCTTCTTTTCACTACATCTGTATTTTTGGGGTAAATACCACATCTTATATCCTCTTATATAGAAAAGCAGAGTTAAAGAAATAGGGGAGGTCTGGACAATTAGGAAAATATTACACTGTTCAGATTATGGGGTTAAACTATTTGGTTTCTTGGAAGTTACCAAACTTGGATGTCATGATAACTTAATTTATGAATGACCCATCTAATTTTTTTTCAGCAGCTCATTTAAATTTTTTCTATTTTAACTTAACCTGTGGGTTCATAGAGTTTTCTCAAAATTAGAAAGTTGTGAAATTAAAGATACACTTTGCCTTTCATTAATTTGCATAATTGTTGAATGACCAAATTCTCTCCAGTATTTGAGAAGCCTTGGGTTATGTTTACTAGTTCGCACTCTTCCCCTGGGGAAGAGGTGGATTAAACAGTTTCTTTCAGTACCTGGTGCACTTGCAGTAGATATTGTCCTATGATTTCAGTAAATAACTTTTTTTATGTTGTTAGTCACCATACAGTACATTATTAATTTTTGATGTACCATTCTATGATTCATTGCTTGTATATGACACCCCAGTGCTCCATGCAACACATCCCCACCTTAATATCCATCACTGGGCTAACCCACTCCCCACCCCCCCTCCTCTCTAAAACCCTCAGTTTTTTTTCCCTGAAGTCTGTAGTCTCTCATGGTTTGTCTCCCCCTCTGATGTCACCCCCCCTTTCATTCTTCCCTTCCTTCTCCTAATGTCCTCCATGCTATTCCTAATGTTCCACAAATAAGTGAAACCATATGATAATTGACTTTCTCTGCTTGACTTATTTCACTCAGCATAATCTCCTCCAGTTCCACCCATGTCGATGCAAAAGTTGGGTATTCATCCTTTCTAATGACTGAGTAATATTCCATTGTATATATGGGCCACATCTTCTTTATCCATTCATCTGTTGGAGGGCATCTCAGCTCTTTCCACTGTTTGGCTATTGTGGACATCGTTGCTATGAACATTGGGATTCATGTGCCCCTTCTTTTCACTATATCTGTATCTTTGGGTAAATGCCCAGCAGTGCAATTGCTGAGTCACAGGGTAGCTCTATTTTTAACTTTTTGAGGAAACTCCACACTGTTTTCCAAAGTGGCTGTACCAACTTACATTCCTACCAACAGTGTAAGAGGGTTCCTGCGCAGTAATGGAAATAGTCAACAAAACATAAAGGCATGTATTTCATGGAGCACTGGGTGTAGTGCATAAACAATGAATCTTGGAACACTGAAAAAATAAAAAAAAATTAAAAAATTTAATCTGAGCTTTGTGGTTGTGGTGATTGTTAGCTAAAAAGATGACCATATTTCTTTCAAGTTGGGAGAACACATGGTAAGACAGAATGTATTTTTGCCACCACAGAAAGTTTTTGTTGTCCTCCAGAAATAACATGGATACACAGTCAAGGCCAACTACATAGTTGTTAGGGTCCTGTGCACTGCTTGTTGAAAAAGGTAGACAAAAAGAGCTTTTAAAGCTCTGAAATATGAAGCTTTTCCCTCCATTTCATGAATCTTCTCTGCTTACTTGTCTTCTTCATTGTCCCATTGGATTTCACTTACAAAAAACACAAAGTTCAAAGTTCAAAGGTGAAATTATTAAGAATTTCAAGATACTTGACAGCAGAACATTAAACCAAACATGGAAGTCCTTCTGAGGGCACTCTCGTGAATCAGTCCTTGGGAACCGACTAGTGACTCAGTAAGCAAGCTGGAAACCAGACGGAACATTTCCCCTCTTCTCTCTAGAGTCTACCGGGTGGAGGTGTGCACAGAGATGGTGGCTCTTGCTGGAGTCAGGGCTCCAAAGTGGAAAGGAAGGCACAAGGCTCTGTGTCTGGTGTGCAAGGGCATGAACAGGTTTTCTTTTCCTATTTTTGTCCTTGGTTCACCTACACAATGGCTTCATCACACTGTTTACCTTAGTGGAGAGAAGGGTGATGATTACTTGTTCATGGTGGACAATTTTTATTTTGACTTTCCATTTTAAATATTTTACATCATTGTATTTACTGAGTGACTGGTCTATGCTGGTTTCTGGTTAGGTGTCATTACTATCTCCCTGTCCTCATGGAGCTTCCATTCTCATAGAGAAAAACATGAAATAAGCAAAATAAAAGACCAGAAACAATGTAATGACTGTCAAGTATGGAAGTGCTATGAAGGAAAGTTGAATAGAGAAAGTGGTTGGGTGTGGTGGGGCAGGAGCCTTACAGTTATCAACAGGGTGGCTAGGGATGTCCTCACCCAGAAGGTGGCATTTGAATGAAGACCTGCAGGAGAAAAAGGCAGCTGAGCTGCCCTCAGGGAAGAGTGCCTGGGAGGGTCATAGCCAGGGCAAGGAATCTGTGATGGGAGCGGAAAATGTTGTCCTTCATTGACCTTGCATGAACTTTGGGTGCCATTTTAGCTTGTGCAGATCCACATGAAAGTATCCTTTCCCCCTTTTTAGGTAGAAAAATAGCTTCCTTGTCAATTCAATTACAAATGGATGAAAAAGAGGTTCTATACCTTGACTGGATGTGGCCACATCTCCCTCAGAATAGGCACAGCTGGGCTCTGATGTGGACTAACGTCTACAGAGAGACCTTTCTTATTAAAGGACATCTCTTATTAATGGCTGAATTCAAATCAAACTTTAAAAAATCCAATCAATTTCTCATTTATTACATTTTGTTTTGCAAAAGATTTTCTGTCAGTGATTTCAGAATGAAGGTGCCAGTGGTTAAATAATTGGTTTATAAATGGAAAGTTAATCAGGCATTCCCCTTTACACTGTCTCCTCCAAGGTCAGGGATATGACTGAAATGCAAAGAAAATGCACTTGTACAGTAGGTAGATGATAGGTCTATGTGAAGGCTGGTCAGCCTTGTGAGCTTCAGAGGAACAGGGCACAATTGTACCTGGGAACAGAAGAAGGTACCCGCAGTTAAGTTAATTGGGGTAGCAATTATGAAAGCACCAGGGACCTCAAGTTTCAGAGCCCACACTAATCCCCAGGAATACTATTCCCCTGGTGGATATAATATTGCTGTTTTCCAGGTGCATTCCTCAGATGAATTACATTTCTCAGGCTCACTTCGTATAGGTCACTACCAGGAGCAGGATTTGGGGATTGCTAGAAGGTTCTTTGGTTTTGTCCAGGCAACTTTCTCCCTTCCTGGAGTGTCAGTGAACTTGACAGAAGCAAGGGTCAAAGCCGATCTGACTTTTGTCTGGAAGTATGAGATCCATGTCCTGGTTTCAGTGAAACACAAGGCAGGAATACAAAGGCTCGCTTCCTGGAACTATTCCTGTTTACACAATGATAATGTATTTCTTTAAGATGTTGACTCAAATGTAGCTGTGTTCTGGGTCTGCTGTGTTGAATGGCTGCTTTGGAATTTCACGGTCTTCTGTTGAACATAGACTATGTTTTCCTGGAAAACGGAATATGATAGTTGGCAATTCTTCCATAAGCTGAACTGAATTCCAAGAAGGTAATCCTACCTGATTCACCTTCAGAGCTCTACTTTGAATTTCTGTTGGTGGCAACAAAGCCATCATAAAAAAACAGCATACTTCAGCTTTGTAAATGAAGACTTCCATTAAAAACGGCAGACAGGTTTAAGAAAGTTGTTTAAGGTTTTTGCCTGATCCTTACCTGAATGAGAAACCCTTCAACATAACAAAAATATCTACTGTCAAGACATTGTTGGTTTATATGGAATATTCCAAAATCCTTGTAGGAAACTTGGATGACATTTGGTAGGGTCAGTGTGACAGAAGTATATTCCATAAATACGTTCATCTCAACCAGTGACATTTCTGTATTCCCACCGAGGTTGCGTTTCAAAGCCTTTAGATAAGTAAGAATTGGCACACGTGAGACACTGCAGGTTTTGCAGGCTTAACATGTCATTTCTCTCTTTCTCTACCCTCTTTACAGGAAATGCTAAGTTATTAAGTTCATTGCTCCTTACTGAAATGGTATTGTTATTTCCTGTCTGAAGAGCTTTAAGGGTGGGTCTCTCGGACACTGTGCCTAAAAGTTAATGATTTCACTGCTGATGTTTCCCAGAATATTTCATTCTTTCTTTTCTGTTAAGCGAAGACCCAGAGGGGTTAGGTCTAAAAGTAACACGAAATATGCACCACTTCCTCCTTGGGCCCATTCTGCATAAGCCATTTTTCCCCCCTCTAGAAACTGCTGCCACTCTCGGACAATGTCTCATGGATGGCTGGCGACGCAGGGGATGGGGAGGGAACTGGGCAGGAATGTACTGGAGCTCTTTGCATCGCATTCCTGTTTGCTTAGCCAGAATTGATTAGGGACTGGGCAGAGAGCATTTAGGCTGAGTTTGATAGAGAAGATGAAGGGAATCCAGGCAGGACATTCATTATAGACCCATATGCTTCATATTTAAAGAAAAATGTATTTTGAGATGAAACTAACTTCAGAAACATAAACCAGGATGATTTCTGTTAGAGCACAATTGAGTTCCTTGTCCGTAGGTCTGGTTCACAAACCTGCCCTTATGATCATCCTTTCACATTGAGTCCTTCCCTGTTTTGGAGTCCGTGGGCTGGTAATGAGCACAGCCCCAGTCTGAGAATATCTACAGTTGCCAGAAGCTCCCAGAGAAAAACATCTGGAAGCTTTTCATCTCTCACCTGAAATATCTTCCCGAAGACACACGCATGGTGTCATTGTGACGCTTATAATCTTAATTTCAAATCTTTTTTCCTATCACAGAGAATAGTTCAGATCTTTACCTGTTTCTCCAAGAAACCAGATCCTTAGCAAATCATGCAAAAACACTAGGAGCAATAACAAAACCACAAAATAGGTTAGAAAGTCCGTGAGATCTATTTCTATTGGCTTCTTTGGATAGTAGCCAGGAGAGAGCTTTGGCAGTGTGAACTCAGCTCAGGGGCGTATGGCCTAACATATTAAAGGAGGAGAGGGTGCTGGTCAAAGGCCAGTGTGGGAGGTCTGTGCTTTCCAGGCAGTGGCTATCCTGCCAAAAGTCACACTTGTGTTTGCAGTGGGCATCGTTCACTCTGAGACAGTTTGTTAGGGCTCAGCATGGTCGTTGAGGGTCTTCTCTACCTCTTCTTCTGCTACCCTGACTGGATCCACACTTGTCTTTTAGGAGACTGACTCAGAGGTCCACCGTGGTCAGTATGGAAACAGAGTGGAAGGATCTGGAATGACTCCTGGCTAAATGAGGAGCTCTGGTCTTCTCTGCTTCTCTGTCCTTGCGTGACTAGGCATAGGAGAGGGTCATCTGCAGAATGGCCAATAGGCATTCTCTTTAGAAGCCTCCCTGGATGGCTTACCAAAGGGAATTTACCACAGTTGGGTTTGGCTTCAGGCAACGGCCTCAGGAAGAGTATTGGGTCAACACATTAAAAGACAGGACTTTCACTCTCCAGCACAGATACACAATTACTTGACTCATGACACTCAAGTGTAAAACTAGAATTGTGATCCATTGATTTTCCACAAAAAATATAACAGCACAGAGGCTGGAGTCTCAAGAACTCGACAGAGGTCATGCTACCTGGGGCATGAACTCACAATCAGAGAGAAGGGTGGTCATCCAGGATTCAGAACTGGGGGTGTTTGTGATAAGGTTTCAGTTAAAGTGGTGCATGCTCTCTTCTTGTAGATTGAATGGTGCCTACCCCTCCTCCCCAAAACATAGGTCTACCTGGAACCTGTGACTGTGACCTTATTTGGTCTTTGCAGTTGCAGTTAAGTTAACATTCTTAGGATAAAATCATCCTAGATTAGGGTGGACCCTAAATCCAAAGACAAATTACAAATTTTAAGTGTCCTTATAAGAAAAAAGGAGGGGAGAAGACAGAGAAAAGATGGCTCTGTAAAGATGAGACAGAGATTAGAGTTAAGAAATTTCAGGTCAAGGAAGGCCAGTCCCACAGGGCTGGGCAGCTTCGGTGGCTCCCCAGTTTCCTACATAAGGAGGATATTTTGACTTTAGGTGTTAATCTAGTTAGGAGGGTCTTGCTGGTCTGGGAGCTGTTCTTTCTCTTCCATCTCCTTTGTGTTCATTATCTGATGATTCTACAGATGAACTCACAGAGTGGCCACCTTATTCCCCAAAAGTTCTTGGGGATGGTGATGAAAGGGGAAGATCCACTTCCACAGAAAGTATACTCCGCAAGGGCAGAGAATATCAAAGTATATATTTTTTTTGTTTCTGTGTGCATTTTCCTGTGAGACCTTGCCAGCTCTGTCTGACTCCATCTGTTTTCTGAGGCCATGATGGCAAAATCAATATCGCTTCCATCCTGGTATATGGAGTCCTCTTCTGAAGGAAGAGGAGTCCTCTCCTGAACTCCTGTCAAGGAGTCGTGGGTACTGATAGAAGAACAAGCAGAGACACAAATTATCTGAGGTTTGGTGTAAATTTCTTTCCAGGGTCAAGACCACCCTTCTCGTCTCCTCCAAAGAAGGCACTGATTTAAATGTCTTTCCTGATTAAAAACTGAGTTTTTCTAAGGTACACGTTTGATGGAAGGTGAAATGCTTGCACTGAGTCTTGTAGGGTGAGTAGGAGTTGCTCTTCTGGTGACCAGGTGGGGTGAGGGTGGTCCAGATGGAGGGAATGCACGTGTGGAGGCTTTGGAGGGACTGAAACTCTGGCCTGGCATACTCACTGAGCAGAGTCGCTGACATGGAACCATTGAGGAGGATTGGGCAGGGGACTCTCATGATCAGATTTGAATTTTTGAAAGGGCCCTTTGATGCCCTGATGGAGAATGAGCAGGAGTGGGTTGAGGGTGGAGGAGGCAGAGAGAACATCCAGCATACAGTGGAAGTAAGGACGAAGTGTCAGAGTGGGATTTGGTCTTGAGGTGCATGGTTTTAGAATGTTCTACATCTCAACTCATATGACATTTCTTCTCCATCCATCTTTAAAGGTGTCATGAACCACAAATGAGATAAAAAGCAGCGAGTTATATGCAAAAACAATATACATTATTAGAAAGTTCATAAGAATGATGCTCTATTATGCGGAACAGACCAGAAAAACAGACCTCACATGAGGCTGAATGGAGAAGGAGAAAAAGGGATGGATAATGATAGGAAAGGCAGAGCCTTGTGGGCTGTATTTCTCATGGTCGAACTCTTCTCTTTTTTCTTTTTTTTTTGACACAGATTTTATTTATTTATTTGACACACAGAGAGAGATCACAAGTAGGCAGAGAGGCAGGCAGAGGGAGAGGAGAGAGGAGGAAGCAGGCTCCCCACGGAGCAGAGAGCCCGACGCGGGCCTCGATCCCGGGACCCTGGGATCATGACCTGAGCCGAAGGCAGCGGCTTTAACCACTGAGCCACCCAGGCACCCTCTTCTCTTTTTTCTTATGCTTTTTAAAAATTATGTTATGTTAGTCACTGTACAGTACTTCATTAGTTTTTGATGTGGTATTCCATGAATCATTGTGTGCGTATAACACCCAGTGCTCATTGCAATACGTTCGTTCCTTAATAATACCCATCACTAGGCTCACCCATCTCTCCACCCAACTCCCCTCTAAAACCCTCAGTTTGTTTCCCGGAGTCCATAGTCTCTCAAGGTTCACCTCCCCCTCTAATTCCGTGCCCCCCTTCATTTTTCCCTTCCTTCTCCTAATGTCCTCCATGCGATTCCTTATGTTCCACACATAAGTGAAACCATATGATAATTTTCTTTCACTGCTTGACTTATTTCCCTAGCATAATCCCCTCCAGTTGCATCCATGTCAGTGCAAATGTTGGGTATTCATCCTTTCTGATGGCTGAGTAATATTCCATTGTATATATGGACCACATCTTCTTTATCCATTCTTCTCTTGGAGGGCATCTTGGCTCTTTCCACATTTCGGCGATTGTGGGCATTGCTGCTATGAACATTGAAATTCATAACTTTTCAATCTTTATGGGAATTCCTGATCTAGATGCTTTTTTGTTGAAGCCAAAATAGGCATGATACACAATTAAACCACTGTCAGTGACAGGTGTTTCTGGAAGAGGAATCATGGCTCCATAACAGGTTCTAAAACCAAACATAGTCAGAGAACATCGTCCATATGTGAGAAAGAAGTTGCCAGATTCTTCCTAGGGTGTAGGGCCAGTTACATTTATGTGCCTAGCTCTGTTTCTGGCACATTGTAGGTGACCATTACATTAAAAAATCATAATGTAGGGAGCCCACAAAACTTATCGGGGGTTTCTTTGCTGTCTGCTGGTGTATAATTTTCTCTCTATCATGCAACTGGAATTATTCAAACCGAATCAAACTAATCAAACATTTACCTTTACAAATACAAGGGACTTCTAACCCACACTTTGGTTATGTCTGTTTATATCTTTCTTTTTCTTGGGCATATGCAAACACATGGTGAACCCTGAGCTTGGAAAACTTTCTGATTTTTTCTCCTTGATTTTGGCAGCTGAGATTGGAGGTAGAATGCTGAGTAAATAGAAATTCATTCCGGGCCTCAGGACTCTTTATGATGGCAATTCTGACCTCCAGCCACATATATAATATTGGTAATCTGACCTCGGTTTGATTTCCACATAAGCTGTCATTTTATACACCTACAGAAAGCAAGGGAGGACATTAATGAAGAGGATATATTTCTAGTGGCAAACAGAAACAGAGTCAGTTACTGAAAGCTGTCCTTGCTCAAATAACAACTCATGTATTTTCTTTAATTTTTGATTGCAAATGTGTATTTTGTGCCTCTGGGTGTTCTGGTACACAGTCTGTAATGACTTTTGAGTTTGTCTATCAAATGTTACCTAATGGGCTGATGTCACTTGTATGCAAAAAGTAATCAGTATTCCCATACTTATAAAGTATGTGTATTATCAATAAATGGTTGGGATAAACTAGAACATTTTTCTCTGATGAAAAAAGTAGTGAAAACTCATTTTATAGTAGATTCGGAAAATACATAAAGGTGCAGAAATTACCTGGGATCCATTACTCAGCTATAAATGCCGTTATTTGAAGTATTTCCTTTTTTCCTACACATATGTAAAATCATTGTGTGTGCATATATATATACATTACGTTATATATAATTCTGAATCCTGCATTTCTCCCTTTAACACTGATGTACAAATATGTCCCTCATGTTATTAAATATCCTTTGAATATAGTAGGAATGGTTAAGGCTTTAAGTGGCTAATTTAAGAGTATTTAATCCTTGGCATGGCTTGATATTTGGTGCTTCCAAGCTAGCATCGCATAAAGGATACTTTCCCCCTTTGTTTATTAAAAATAAGGGCATCTATATTTCATCTACAGGGTGAGAGATGTTTGAAGGGAATCAGCATCTACATATTCTATATTAAGAAAACTATAGTTAGATATATGATACTGCCTCTTTTGTTTCTTACTTATATCCTGTATGTTCTCTCTCTTTCTCTCTCTCTTTTTTTTGCAAGTCATAGAAGTGATTAAACTTTAGTAAGAAGGGTGATTCCTCCAAATCTGGAGGACTCGGCTCGAGCTGGTGTTGAATGTAAATGTAGTATTTTCCAGAGCTCAAACTAGCTGCACTGCCTTTGTATGTGTCTTCTCTTTCATGGCACCAGACCCAGACCAGGGATCACCGAGGATGCAGACGGGTTAGGGTCGAAGAGTGCAGTGTGATGTGTCAGGGGTCAGACAGGCGTTCAGAGACAGCACAGAGGCTGTGGGGGCACACAGGCCAATATGTAACTTATTAGGCAAGGCTTGAGGTCAAGGACAAAGGCAAACTGGACTTTAGAAGAAGGATTTCTCCTTTTACAGAGTAACACCCTTGGGTTCAACTGGCTCCAAGGGCTATACCTCTGCCATTTAGGTGAAAGGTTAATCTAAGCAGAGGAAAACCCACATTGCCATATGCTTGCCCCTTCTAGGAACTAAGGCTGACCCCTATTAGAATCAAGTAGGCATCAAGAGACCTACAGGCCAGTCACATAAGGAGACAGGGTTCTACATGCAGGGGCTAGAGCAAGGGGCTTGCCTGTGGTGGGCTGGAATGGCCAGAGGTTGCTGAGCAGAACGGGGACTGTAGGGGGACCACTCCTGGCTCTGCTAGACAGGTGATGCTCAGTGCTTAGATCATGTGAACACCCCCCACCCCCCACCACGGCCATGCACAGGCATCTGCTGGTCTCCTTTGGGGGCACCAGCTCCAGTCTCTGCCTCTTGTCTCACTGAACATCTGCTCATACGATGTCTCTTGGGTGCCCCTCTGTTCTTCGTCCGAGTTCAGAAACTGCTACCAAATCCGTCTTAGTTTACTCAGTCTGCTGTACCAGAGTGCTACACACCGTGTGGCTTCAAGAATAGGATTCTATTCTCTTCCCATTCTGGAGGCCAGAAGTCTGACATCAAGGTACCCTCAGGCTTGGTTCCTTCTGAGGGCCATGGGGAAAGCCTCTGTTCCAGGCCTCATTCTGAGGCTTGTAGACGGTTGTCTTCTTGTCTTGTCATTTCATCTTCCCTGGGTGTGTGCCTGTCTGTCCAGATTTTTCCTCTTCATAAGGACACTAGTCATATCGCACTAGGGCCCATTCTAACGACTTCATTTTAACTAGACAACCTCTGTAAAGACCCTATCTTTTTTTTTTTTAAGATTTTATTTATTTTTTCAGAGAGAGAACACAAGCAGGGGGAGCAGCAGGCAGAAGGAGAAGCAGGCTCCCCACTGAGAAAGGAGCCCGATGCGGGGCTCTATCCCAGGACTCTGGGATCATGAGCTGAGCTGAAGGCAGACGCTTAACCAACTAGCCACCCAGGTGCCCCAAGACCCTATCTTTAAATAAGGACTCCACCCTATCTTTTTTGGGGGATGCAAAAACGTGAATGGTCCTGAGTGAGCTTAGGGGCATCAGCACACAGTGCTTTCCAACTCAATGTATTTCTTTTTTTTTTTTTTTTTAAAGATTTTATTTATTTATTTGATACACAGAGAGAGATCACAAGTAGGTGGAGAGGCAGGCAGAGAGACAGGGAGAGGAGGAAGCAGGCTCCCTGCCGAGCAGAGAGCCCGATGCGGGCCTCGATCCCAGGACGCTGAGATCATGACCTGAGCCGAAAGCAGAGGCTTTAACCCACTGAGCCACCCAGGCGCCCAACTCAATGTATTTCTAAAGTGCCGTTTGAGTGATGTCTCCTTTGTAAAAATGAAAGCAGCAGAATCCTTTAAAATCCTTCCCTTTTGAAGGAATAACTTGGCATTGGTTCTTTACCTGGAGAACCCTATGCTGTCGGATTCATCTTCTCCTCCAGGCAGTTCAGATTAGTACAAAGGAGAAAACAAAGAGAAGGCATTTTTATTTAAAGTAATAGAAGATAATGCAGGACCCGTCTGGGGTTAAGCTGGAATTGTCTGGCTATCAAGTATCTCAGCAAGTCACCATCCTGGGTGGGTCACGGGGATATCGACTGTCCTTGTGTCCAAGTGTACATGCCACATACTACCTGTGGGGCTTCCATCTCAACCCCCCTGAGGCTCAGTGGGCTCTCATGGTTCCATGTGTGGGCCCAACCGATGTAGCCAAATAGAACTGCAGCCTAGCACAGCAGCGGAGAGGGTAGACTCTGCAGCCAGACTGACTGGGTGGGCAGCAACCTAAACTCTCTGTCTCAGTTTTCATCTGTAAAGTGGGTACTAATAATACTAATATTGAGCATCTCTATCAGGGAGTTGTTTTGAAGATTAACTACATTAATATCTGTAAAGTGCTTAGAACAGGGCCTGGCATTTCATACACACAATGTGTATTTGTCAGATAAAATTAAGGACTTAAGTCTTACTAGATGCCAGGCACTGCATTTGACACTTCCAATACACTCTCGTAAGAGTGCTACGGGGTCATTACTATTACCCTGACTTCACAGAGTAGGAAACATGGTCCAGAGACAGTTTGAAGTCGAAGAGGTTAAAAGGCTGGAGCCAGGTTTCGGAGAGAGGTGTGTCTGACTGGCTGCCCGACCTCACCATCCCCATGAAGCTGCCTGCAAATACTTGCTGCGTGTCCACCACACGGTGGTAGGTACGGCAGAATAATGATGTTTATGAATTCGACTTATTACGTGCACATGTCAGTTCCAGTGTTCATCTGCCCTATGCTACCTTCTTGAGACTCACTAATGATGAGGAGCACAGAACGATGTTACTGAATTTCCTTCTGTTTACATTTACATTTTGAAAGGTTTTGCAAATTATTACTTATGACTGAGTATCTTCCCTAACGTACAGATAATTACCTTCTAGTATGCATCAGTTGACAGGATCCCGTATGTTAGTTTGTCCCTCCTGTTGAATGTACTTGCACATGAATATCTGATGTGATTACTGTTCATTCTGCTTGAAGGACAAAGAGAGAGAGCAGAAGGCACATGTGAGCTGTTTACCTTTTCAACCAGTGGATGGTCCAGAAGGTGTCCCCGTTGGCCCCTGTGAGCCATGGGGGAAGGCCGGGGCACCCTCGTGGGAATACACAGGTGCCAACATCCCACGCACCAGCTGGCTCTGCAAGTGGACAGAGAGGAAATGTGTGTTGGTGGGGAGAAAGGTCCCCCAAAATAAGTGGCCATGAGATTTATTGTCCAAACCAGGACTCTTTTCAGAATTAATGAGGATGTTAACAATATGTATGCCAGGTCAATAGGTGTAAACCGGGACTGTCCTGGGCTAGGGGGGCGATGGCCACAGTATGGCAGGTTGCGAAGCAGAGAGAGGTGTGGGTGCAGGCCTGGGGGAGGCAGCATGATTGTCCTGACTGGAGGCTGTGACCTGGGGGTGAGCTGGGGCTGCCCGATGCAGGTGTGGCTGGGCCACGGGTCTGTCCCAACATGGACATACATCCACAGTCGTGAATGGAGGCACGAGGGAAATCCTGTCTGAAGGTAAACTCTGAATCTTCCAGTTTGATTAATTACCATGATTCTCTTTGTAAATTTCTCTGGGTACTTTTCATTTGGGAGCACAGAGTCCTTTCTTCTGACCTAATACTGTTGATCTCTTCTTCGGGCAGCCAAGACTTTCTACATCAGGGGTGAGCAAGCTTGGCTTTATGACAGGGGTTGATGCTTATTCATTTATCCCATAAAATGGTCATTATCAAAGACTGTGTGTGTAGTGAGATGGGGAGGTGTACAAGTAGGTGTGTGTATGTGTGGACATGAATGGGGTCAAAAAGGTCTTGACCCTAGTTCACCCCCTCTGCAGGCTCAGCCTGACATGGTGCTGGTATTCAGAATCATAAGGAAGGAGAAGGTGGTAGATGAGCTGTTCCAGAGCCCTGACTCAACCAGGCTGAGAAGAAGGGGCTGTGACAGGCAGGAGATATGGGGGGCCCCCAACCCTGGCTTTTCTGCAGGTGGGATCCTGCCACAGGGCCGCTGTTGGGAAGGTCTGGAAAGAGCTGTTACTGGCTTGCTGGCCTAGAGAAGCAGGGCTGTCACGAAGTTTCAACTGGCTCCATGTTTGCCCTGCTGTGGGCTGGAGGGGGGTGGGAGGCTGGAGGAGTGGACCCTGATGATTTGGGAAGAAAACGAGGGAGGACAAGAGGGTAGCTATAGCAACAGTTTATCGTATTTTTTAAAACTGTTTTTTGGTTTATTTTAGAGAAAGAGCACAGGCGTGAGCCAGGGTGTGGGGAGGGGGAGAGGGAGAGGAAGAGAGAGAATCTCAAGCAGGCTCCATGCCCAGCACAGTGCCTGATGCTGGGCTTGATATCACGACCCCGAGATCATGATCTGAACTGAAGTCAAGAGATGCTCAACCAACTGAGCCACTCTAGTGCCCAGTTTATTGTATTTTTTAATTAAAATTTTTTTGGAGATATTAACTCGTCCTTTAACCTAAGGTGTTGAGATCTTCCCAGAGAAAGCCATGCTGTCTTCAGGGCATGTGGCACATGGTAAGGCCCACGTTCATTTCATATACTCTCTTCCTGACCTCGCATCCCAACACTTCTTTCCTGGAAATGTACATAATGTAGAACTGAAGCCTATTTTCACTTACTGTATTTGCAGAATAATTTCATGTTTCTCAGTCTTTGCTTTTAAAATATTTCTTGTTCACCAAAAATCCTAAAGATAAACCCTCACTTTAGTTGCTTTTCCTCGTTGGGTCATACAGGATCTGGTGATGTGTGTTGTCATCAGTCCTCCCTGGAAGAAAGGTATTGACTCTTTTTCCACAAGAGCGGTCACAAATCTCTCCAGTGCTCAGTGTACAGAAATTAAAGTATTTTCTTCCCCTTCCAGCAGAAAAGGAACATCTGATGGTGTGATTTACAATGTGCCATTTATATATTGCAATACATTATGATACAATTGAAAATAAAATACAGCCAAGAATTACCATAGATTGATATTTCTTAGTGGTGATAGGTAGTCAAGGATTAAACACACACACACACACACGCAGAGTTTTATTCTTTTTGGGGGGTGGGGAGGGGCAGAGGGAGAGAGAGGGAGAGGGAGAGAGAGAATCTCAAGCAGGTTCCACACCCAGCATAGAGCTAAATGTGGGGCTTGATCTCACAACCCTGAGATCATGACCTGAGTGGAAACCAAGAGTCAGATGCTCAACCAACTGAGCCACCCAGGCGCCCCTACCTTTCCATTCTTAGCATGGAGAAGTTACTGTACACAAATTATTGGTAGTATTATGGGGACTAAAATTTAGAATTTTGGAGTTGATATTTGTTTCTATTTAGTTTGTGAGCCTGATATTTGGACCAATGAACCTAAAGAATGTTATGAAAGTAATTTCTAAAATTGTCTGAACAAAAGTCATTTAAAATCACCTTACTAACATATGTTATGTTAGTAACATAATAAAAAAAATAAAATCACCTTAAAAGCAGTATTTTTTCTTTCTTTCTTTTTTTTTTTAAAGATTTTATTTATTTACTTGACAGAGAGAGATACACACAGTGAGAGGAGGAACACAAGCAGGAGTAGTTGGAGAGGGAGAAGCAGGCTGCCCGCTGAGCGAGGAACCCGATGCAGGGCCTGATCCCAGGATCCTGAGACCATGACCTGAGCCGAAGGCAGACGCCCAAAGACTGAGCCACTCAGGTGCCCCTAAAAGCAGTATTTCTATGTTGCTCAGCCCTCTGAGTTGGCAGAGCGAATATGGGGAAATTGTTACAAAAATCAAAGAAAAAGCCTGTTACCTGTGTTGCAAATTTGGAATTACTGATATAGATTATTCTTCAATATCTAGAGCTTTTGGAAAATAACCGCCTTGAAATTGAAAAGCAGATAACCTGGTTTTCCTCTAAGGATGATCTGTTTTGAATGTGGGATTTTTTTCTTTCATAAACGGAGACAACAAAAGAAGACATTTTCTAATGAGATATATTTACAAATTATGAAAAATTCTTCCTTTTTTGGGTCTTGATCCGTGCATTTCCCCACACTTAGCTTGGTGCCTAGGACACATTAGATGCTTAATAATTATTTGTCAAATACAAAATACAGTTGTAGGTAGATGACAGACGCGTTGCTTCTTCCATGTAGGCCGTTGCCCTGTTTTTCACCAACTGGCCACTAGATGGCCCTCCACACCCATGCCAGATCTCCACTAATCTGTACTCCTTAATGCTTGCGGATAACTATGCATGCAGTCGGGCTAGGAAATCCCGTTGAAAGAACCACTCAATGCTCCCTTTTCACTGGGCACCAGTTTCAAGTGCTCTAGACTACTTGTGTGTACAGAGGCATAAGACAAAGCTGGTGACATTCATGTTGAGTGGTTGGAAGAAGAAATAGAGGGGCTCTTCTCCTTTAGCCAGGGTTCGGGATGTGTTCCTCCCTATCCTGGAAATGCTAAATAATTTTATGGTTAGTGAATTTTAGATGAGCCAGGCACAGACTTGAGTCGTTCGTGCGAACACTCTCCCCTTTTTCTTCTACTCCTCCCCTCCCCTTCTTCTCTCGTCTCCTATGTCCCCCACCTGCTGCACACACACTTGGACAGCTCGCTCTGTGTCATCACACAGCGCTGGAAACCAGCAAGTGTTGTCTGGGCGGATGGCGTGATTGCTGAACTGCTTATCTGTGAATATCCGGAGTGGAGGGGCGGGATCGTCTGGTGTTGAATAGACAGAACTCACTCTGCTAACACTGCTTTGTGGTTAGACTTTGAACCATCGGTGTAACCATGAAGTTATAGTTGGGCTGGTTCTCTAGAGCGGCTGCAGTTGTGTTTCCCCTGGGGGTGTAGACACAGTCTTCACCAGGGGGAAGCCTTGCTGGGGCATGGGTAGAAAGAGTTTGGAGGATGTGGTCACCGGAGCCTTCCTTGTAGTCACTTCTTCATCCATACTCTGGGCTACTGTAAAAATAGTAGCACTGGAAAGAGGCAATTTTCTTTGGGATAAATCCATTTCTTGAATAATATATTTTTCCCCCTGGTTATGGAAAGGATACTTTTCCATTGTAGAAAATTTGGAAAAAACAGCAAAGTATCATAAAAATAATAATTCTAACCATTTTGGAGACAAGATTGAAATCGTCTCTAGATATAATTTTATATCTATCTTTTCATATTGCATTATATCCTGGACATACTCCCACGGCATTAAATATTCTTCAAAAACCCAGTTTTTAAAGGCAATATATTATTCCATCTTTTGCCTGTTCTTCACTTTATTTGATTGTTTTCCTACTGATGGACACTTACATTGTTTCAAATTCTTTACTTTCAGGGTTGATGCTGAAAGAAATATTGTTTTATATGCATTTTTCTCACATCTCTGATTAATTCCTTAGAATAAATATCTGTAATTGGAAATAAAGAAAGCACAGATGTATTCTTGATATGGAAGCAAAATGCAACCTTTTTCAGAATAATTCTTTATTCTTTTGCTTATCAATTCAGGGTCAGATTAGGGAACTCTGAAACTAGGGTTGTATCTGAGTTTTAGAAAGTATTTCTCACATAGCACCTCTTCCTCTAAGACAATGTCAGTGGCAGGATACCTACCTAGATTGTTCTGCTTTGGAAATAAGCTATTTTTCTCCTTGCCTTATACTTGTATCATTTATTTGCTGAGAGATTAACTATGAAGATTTCTATCAAAAAGGCTGTTTTTTATATCCCTGGAGTATGCAGTTCAATCACTCAATCACTGAGCTTCGTAGGGTTTATAAGGTCTTCTTGTCACTTGGAGAGACTGGTGAGCTGTTGTCGATTGTTAATGAAGCCCATTGTCCGACGAAGCACTTGATTCCAATCTCTACGGTGGGCTCAATGTAGACGACACACTCATGTATGTCGGGCTTATCCTGACTTAGAATTTGGATTCTAAAGGGCATGGTCCTTTAGATTTGTCTTGGTCCTTATAACTCTCTGTATTCTTTCACCAGGCCGGAAAACATTTTATCATCACATTTTAATAAGAAATCCAAAATTTAGGGGTTTGAAAGCATTGCAGTGACAATTACCATTGGGAAAAGCTCTCTCTCTCTCTTTTTTTAACTTTTAAAAGACTGACATTGAATGAAAAGGATATTCATTTAACTTTTTAAAGGCTTTTTGAAGTAAAAATCTATTTCTAGAACTCAGCATTTGGTATAATGAGAGAACCTCTTAATGTTTTTCAAACGGTGTTCATTTAAAAAAAATCAAATTAAGCATGTATTTCCGTTTTGAAATCTGGAATATTTCTGTTTTTGGTATTTGGAAAAAGGCAGAGAGTTTTTTTAAACCTATGTATGCACAGGTCTTTTAACATTCTTTTACTGCTTTGGATTCCACAAATTATGAAAGTCATAGCTCAGAGACAACACTAAATGGGAAACAGGAGTTCTGTTTGCTGTTCCTTCTGTTCATGTCCTGGCCGTCAGATTTCCCACATTATTCCAAGTCCATTGGTGTGTCTAACTTCCTCGAAGCAAGTTGACACAATGCTCCTAGAATCTGGCCTGCCATGAGCCTCGGACACTGTAAGCAGGGCTGGTCTGGGCAATGTGCTAAAGGGAAGTTGGCCTGCAGAGTCCTTCTTCTTGATAATGGATGCTCTGTCCTTTAATGCGGAGACCTTCATGGGACTGTGGGCTGCTCATTGCTGGGTTCTACCCAAGACTGCCCTTTCTGAGCCCAAGCCCCACGTCCTGGACTTTACCCTCCTCCATCAAATTCCACCATGTTCTCTTGACTCAGAAATCTTCTGTATGAAAGCTGATGACATGTGGAAAATGACCTTGATGTATTGGTAGCCTCTAATATCCCACCAGGCAAGTTATCCTAGCTGTCATGGAACAGAAAGGTTCACAGACCCAATTGAGATGCTCAGATCACATGGTTTATTTAAAAAAATTCAAAACTTACCTTGAAAAGCAAAAAGAAATTGATGGGGTAATGAATGCACCTGGTGCCTGTGAGATGAAAGGACCATCCTTCCAGGATTCTAGCATCCTGGGCTGAGTTTTGACTATCTGCTGCATCAGCCTTCCCTGCTAGTGATGTGGTTACAAGAACGAGAGCTGAGGTTAAACAAGGGCTCAGAAGGTGGAAGGTGCTGTAACAGTACATGCTTGGTCCTTTGGGAAGACATCTGGCCAATAGCTGTAGGTCACCAATTAACATGCTGAATGGCTGTTTCAGGCAGAACACTAACCCCCAAAGATGCCCTCACCTTAGTCCTTAGAACTGTGAATACATAACCTCACATGGCAAAGAGAACTTTGCAGATGTGATAAAGGGAGCTTGGTGGGCCCAATGTAATGACAAGGGGCCTTTTGGGGGAAGTGGGAGACAGGAAAGTCAGAGTTAAGATGTGATAATGGAAGCAGAGTTAGGGAAATAGATGTCTGTTTTAAGATGCTGCCTGGCTGGTCCTGAAGAGGGTGGAAAGAGCCATGAGCCAAGGAATGCAGGATCCTGGAATTTGGAAAAACCAAGTGTTAATGGATTGAATTGTGTTCCTCACCCTTGTTGAATTCCTATGTTGGAGTCCTCACCCCCCAGCACCTCATAACGTGACCATGTTTGGAGATAGGGTCTTTGCAGAGGAAATTAAGTTAAAACGAGGTCACTGGGGTGGCTCCTAATCCCATATGACTGATGTCCTTATAAGAAGAGGAAGATTTGGACACTAACAAGGACAAAGGGAAGACAATGTGAAAATACAAGGAGGAGGTGTGGCCATTACAAACTAGGGGGAGGTCTGAAGTAGATCCTTTCCTGAAGGCCCTCAGAAGGAATCTACACGTTTGACATCTTGATCTTGGACTTCCAGCCTCCAGAACTTGTTTGTTCTATCATCCTTTTAAGATGACAACGTCAGCCTAGTCTGTCTTTTACATGTTCTGTGTGGCTAACTTATTATTTCTATGTAGCACAGCATGCCTTCTGGATTTTGCCATATGCTTACTCACTGCCTGTGGTTAACACATTAGTTTACTTACATATCAATGTATTTCACCTGCTTTGTACAAGCCACGAGCTTCCTACCTATGTAAGTAATGTGTCCTTTGAGTTCCATCCATCCCATCTATTTTCCTCCTGTAATTTACTGAATATTTGAAAATAGTATAGCGAACAACTGTTATAGCTCCTGTATTCCCAGTGTGCTAATACACGAACCCTATCATCCTGGCATTGGTTTGGGGGAATTCTGTGGCACATGAAAGTTATCAATCTCCTCTTCCTTATTCTTCCTCCTCAGTTAAGATCTTCTTTAAGACCCTGGCCACTCTGTATTGTCTATGGCTATTTCCAAGCTACGTTGGCAGAGATGAACACCTACGACACAGATCATCTGACCCCAAACATAAAATATTTCCTATCTTATGAAAAAAGTTTGCTCGCCCCTACACTAGAGCCCCATGAAAGAAATATTACTATTTCAATTTCAAATGTGAAGAAGCCAAGACTCTGGAAGGTTATTTACTTTCCTAAGGCCCCTAACCAACCGGAGATGGGCTGTGCCAGGGTTCAGCTTCAGAACCTGGCTGTTTTCAGCACACCATGCTGTTTTGGGGAAACTTGTCTTTAGCTTGTCTGGTCTCCTTCTCCTGCCTTAGAAAGGTGATTTTGACCTGTCTTAATGACCTAATTATGTTTCTGATCTCTCTTCCAACTTGGCAAACTCGCAACCAATATATCATACTTGTTTGGGTCTTAGCTATCTTCTGATTTATTATGAAGCCAGTAAACAGTTCTTTTATTTTGTCATTTGAAGTTGTTGATGAAAGAGCTGAGGTTGTGTTGGGTACAAATGTGATCTTCTATGAAGTGACACTAGTCATGTATCCAGAGCGAATCATTTAAAGGGGGAAAAAAAACCTTTTTATGTTGAATTAATGAGATTTACAGAAGAATAGTCTTCTCCAGGCTGTGGCAGTTTCTCAGTTTTCCCTTGTCTTTCATGACCTTGACATTGCTGAAGACTACTGGTCAAGTATTTCATAGAGTGTCCCTCAACTAAAGTTTGTCTCCTATTTTCTCATGATTAGACTTAGGTGATGAAATTTGGGGAAGAATACCACCGAGATGAAGTGACTTTCTCATTGCTGGATGTCAATGAGACTTATGATGACTTATCACTGATGATGTTAACCTAGGTAGGGTGAATATTAAATGATTAATCAGCAATATTATGTCACACCCATTTTGTATTCAGCACGATGTTAGGCACTTACTGGGTGAGTTAATTGAGGAATAGAATAGAAAAAAATTCACAGAAAGAGACAAGGAAGAGTTTTATAACATGTATAAGAAAATTATTAAGACCTTAAAGAGATGACTACAGAAAGAATTGACAGTTCATAAGGGAAGGAAAGTACACATTTAAAGAAATACATGAAAAAGTGTTTATCTTCATGGGTAAACAGCATAATTGTCATATTTTTATATGAATATTATAATATATTCATTATCAATATGGGACACAAACAAAAATATTAATTGAAAGAGTGGTATAATCAGTTCTTACCTATTATGATTACAATTTAAAAATATGTAGAGTAAAAAAAGGCCAAATCATAGAATAAATGTTAATAATGTCTTTGGATGATGAGTTTGTACATGACTATTTTTCTTCTTTTTAGCTTTTCTATATTTTTGGGAAAATTTAACATTAAGCTGTATTAACCAAAACTCAAGTGGGGTAGTGGAAAGAATGCCTGCATTAGAGTCAAACCTGGTTTGAGTCCTTGCTCTGCTATTTAAAGGCCTTGTGAATTTGGGTAAGTTTGCACCCTGGTCACCTTAGATCTTTAGATATCAAATTGGAATTACAAAATAATTTTGCAGGGTGTTTGGGAGAAAATTAAGTGATACAATAAGTTTGGAAGCAACTGGCCCTGGTTATATTAAATAATATCCTTCTTAAGAGACATGGCACCTGCTTTTGGGATTTTTTATTATTTATTTATTTATTTATTGGGGGGATTTTAATCTCTCTTTTTAAAACCTTTTAATGTTTTTATTTTTAGGATTAAAAAATTTTATTATGTTATGTTAGTCATCATACAGTACATCATTAGTTTTTGATGTAGTGTTCCATGATTCATTATTTGTGTAACACCCAGTGCTCCATGCAATACCTGCCCTCCTTAATACCCATCACCTCTTTTAAAAAAAANTTTGTGTAACACCCAGTGCTCCATGCAATACCTGCCCTCCTTAATACCCATCACCTCTTTTATAAAAAAATTTTTTTTTTATTATTTGCCCCAGGGGTACAGGTCTGTTTATCATCAGGCTTACACCTTTCACAGCACTCACCATAGCACAAACCCTTCCCAATGTCCATAACCCAGCCACCCTATCCCTACCCTCCCACCCTCCAGTAACCCTCAGTTTGTTTTGTGAGATTAGAGTCTCTTATGGTTTGTCTCCTTCCCGATCCCATCTTGTTTCATTATTTTTCCCTCCCTACCCCCCACCACCCCCC